>CAXHJR010000093.1:0-12220 GCA_964016965.1 Diacarnus erythraeanus | reverse complement strand
CCAAGATCGTGGGACGCTGCACATAGATAGCGGGAACCCTTTTATGTGGATAAAAATAGATCGGCTAATACTTAATGTGATGTCAGATGGGAAAATCCCCGTGTCTGTTGGTGAAGAACTTGCTTCTCTTTATGCCGAAAATGGACTGCACTCACAGGCGGAACATGTTCGTATCTTAACACAACGCGCGATAGAAAAAGGCGACGACTTCTATAAAGCTGAACACATGGAGGGCTACTAAATGAAAGAAAATCGCATCCTATACAGTATAACCACCCTTGCGATGATTGGAATACTTGTGTCCTTTATCGGTTATGCAACCGACACACCCGTTGAAACGAAGGCGAAGCACCCCCTGGCGAAGACATTTGCATCCGCAAAGTCTACCCCCTCTACTCCCTCTGTTACGCCCTCGAAGACAACGACTCCATCTACCACAGCGGAGTCATCTTGTGGATGTTGTGCCGAGCGAAAAGCACTTGCACGCAAGAAAAATGAAGCAGCACGCGCACGCCGACTCGCAAGGCAATCCGTCACAACAGATAATACAAAACACGAATGAAAAATCGTAAGGCGTTATATTTCTTAGGTCTTTTTTTTTTAATCTGTTTGCCCCGACTCCTTTCTTTAGATGCACACTGGAATAGCGATGAAGCCAGTTGGTTAGCTCGAAGTTCCAACTTCATAGATGCCATAAAGACAGGTACGTTCTCTGAAACGCTCGTCGCTTATCACCCCGGTGTAACGACGATGTGGACTGCCGGGATTCGCAAACTTTATATGGATTTTCAATTGAACGTTGAAAATCTTGTCCACGCACGGTTCTTCATTGGTTTGACAGTCCTTATAGGACTTTTGCTGGCATGTCTTTTGCTCAATAGACTCCTCGGTCCGTGGGTCGCACTCACAAGCCTTGCGTGTCTCGCCTTTTCACCGCTGTTTTTAGCACAGACACGCCGCGTTCATACAGATGCACTCGCCAGCACATTCATTTTGCTCACGGTGCTACTTTTCTTGTCATACTGTCAAAACCGGGAGCAGCACCGCCTGAATCTCATCTTTTCAGGGATCGCCTACGGACTCGCACTACTTTCAAAGAGTTATGCCCTCATTCTCTTGCCCTGGCTCCCGGTCGGTCTGTTTGTGTTCCGAGAAAAGGGAAAAAAAAGGGGTTTTGGTACCACACATTGCAGAGGGGGTCTGTTTTCTCAGTTGCGCTGGACTCACCGTCTTGATCCTCTGGCCGGTTTTCTGGACACCGATTTTTGGAGTCATGGCACTCTGTCTTTTTGGACTCACCTTCGTGTTGTTCCGAGGGATGAGAGCTGAGCGTTGTCAGGTGTGGGCTCGTGTGGATGGCATTCGCGGGGTTGTGTCTCGTAGGTGTGCGTGCTGTCCCAACGTTGTGGCGCGTCTTCGACGGTGTCAACTGGGCAGTGACAACACCACACGAAGTCGAACACTTCTTTCTGGGGAAAGTTGTCAACGATCCGGGTTGGCTTTTCTACCCGTTTGTGCTCTCAATCAAAAGCACACCGTTGATGCTACCCTTGGCATTTATCGGATGCCTCCTACTCTGGAGACACCGCAAACACACCGAGGCGACAGCTCGACATTTCAAAATAGGACTCGCGCTCGTTATCGGTGTTGTGCTGTTCACAGTGTGCCTGTCGGCAACCAGCCAGAAATTCAGTCGGTATCTCTTACCTACGTTTCTGATGTTGGAGATACTCGCTGCTATTGGATTTGTGGAGGGAATTAAATGGGGGTATAACGCGCTCCGTTCACGCCTGGGGTCCGCACAAACCGCTAAATATAAAACAGCCCTCACAGTTATTGCGTGTGCAGTGTTCTTTCTCATACAAGTGATGCCTGTTCTGGCATTGCATCCCTATTACGGTACCTACTATAACTTGTGTTGGAAAGTAACCGACATCACGAAAATCATTACGGTCGGCGATGCCTCGGGCATGGATATTGCCGCAAACTACCTCAACCAGAAAACGAACCCACATCGTATGGTTGTTCAGGTATCACCTTTATCAACCCATTTTCTTGGCAGATACTTCCTTGGCAGGAGATACGGTGCCGGACGCTCCTTGGTAGGTAATCCCGATACAGATTACGAAGTCGTCTATATCCGAGATTCACAAATCGGGCGAGTGCCACAGACGGGTACCCTCAATGGCGAACTGGAGGCAGTTATCACCCTCAACGGGATCGAATCTGTCTGGATTTACCGCATCCCACGAGCTGAGGAATAACGTCCGTGTTCACCCTCATTCGCCCCTTCGCAGCTATCTGATTGCCTTTCTACTCCTCTTTTTTCTGGTGAAGCCGTTTCTGCAGGCACACTCGCTCCTGAAGCCGATGCGTTTGAGATACAGTGGCACTTCCTCATCGCATCGTTTGGACTGCTTCTCTTTTACCGGACACGCTACACCACCCCGTTTGCAACACTCTTGAGTGGTCTTACAGGGAAACACGTCCGGTTTCGCGATGCCTTTACCTTGTTCCATCTCGCCAACATCACGCGGTACCTCCCCGGACGGATCTGGGGCGTTGTGCGGATGCTTTCGCTGAGCCATCGGTTTGGGTTGAGCAAAACCGATGTCGGCAGTAGCCTGACCCTGCACGTCGGGATAGAAACCGCACTCGGTGGACTGATTGCGATGTCGCTCTTGTTTTCAACACAGATGCAAAGCACCGCGACAGACGCCCTTGAAAAGGTATATGGGCATGCACGGCTTTTGACACTCATAGGGATGGGGCTGTTGGCGGGGTGCCTCTTTTTGATCCCGAAGGTAGCACGCCACGCCGGGCAGTTCATCAAAACGCTCACACCGCTGCTGAAAAATACGAGGCTCTGGAGGAATGTCCTCATCAGCCACGGGCTGCTTTGGATCTGTCAAGGACTTGCCTTTTTCTGTTTCTCCGAAGTTTCGCACCTGTGCGGTGGGCTGACGCGGGTGTTCTGACCGCCTGCTTTGCGTTTGCGTGGATTGTCGGGTTCTTGAGTTTTCTGACACCGGGCGGGTTAGGGATACGCGAAGGACTCCTCGGACTATTACTGTCAAACTATATGCCCCCCGCACAGGCAACGTTGATAGCCCTGCTCTGTCGGCTCTGGATGCTCACAGCGGAGATGTTTTTGGCGGGGGTCGCTTTTTTCTTCACAGGAGGTGTGATGAAAGAGAACATTTTGCTCACAATTTCTGATCGACACCGAGTCAACACAGAAAACGTCCGCATTACAGGACACACGCAGGCGGGCGAAACATACACCTTTGACGTCAAAGGCGAGAACGCGTGGTGGTTTGAAAGCGTTCTGAAGGTTGGCACACGGATCACCCTCTGCCCTATAGAAACTTACGCCATTTACGCCGCAAACCCACAGGAACAACCGATTCGTATTCCACCCGAAAACAACATTCACATCTCGTTGGAGAAAGCAAAATGACAATATCCAGACGACAGAACACCCCCGCATCGCGGGCACACACGGCAGCCCGTCTGTCTCGGAATCCCCGAAAAACCGTTGTATTCATCACCTTCGGTGTCGGTGTCGGTATCGGTATCAGTGTCGTCTTGCGACTCTTTGTCTTGCTGACAGACACGCAACCGAAATACGAAACACCGACCGAGACACAGCACCCCGTCTCTCCCCGAGTGTTCCCCCGTCTGTTCTCAACACCGCAGGACTCCCTCAAGGACTTTCAAAAGAGCGAGTTCTACCGAACCATTGTCGACAACAACCTGTTTCGTCCGCTGGGGTGGACACCGCCGCGCCCCAGAGAACCGTATCGTTTAATCGGCACGTTCATCCCCACAGCCGCGGACACCCCCAAACAGGCGATCCTCCAAACCACCGCCGGCGAGAGACGGCACACCGTCACGATCGGGGAGAGACTCGACGCCGCCACCACGGTTGTGGACATCCAGCCGAAAGAGGTTACCCTTCAGAGAGACGGGCGAAAAACAACGTTACGTCTCACACCCAGACCTTCCTCAACGCGAAAAGGCGTCGGGCACCGCGGCGACGGTGACCCTGCATGACGATCACCGAGCCTGTCGCCACATCCCTTGACGAAAAGACCCTCATCGCCCGCGCCCAAGCCGGCGACGGCGACGCGTTTTCGCCCCTGGTCCGCAAATACCACCCTCGCGTGTTGCGACACATCACCCGCCGCCTCAGAGACCCTTTCGTTGCCAAAGACTTGACACAAGAGACATGGCTCAAGGCGTATCGTGCTATCCACACCTTCCGGGGGGGGCGTCGTCTTTCTATGCGTGGCTTTACCGCATCGCAGAGAACGTCATCACCGACCACTTCCGCAGGCAGAAACACCGGCGGACCCACCCCCTGCACCTCATTGACGAGAGAGGGCTCGTCGACACACAGCCGTGTCCGAGCCGAGCCCTCCTCCGCCAAGAGTTGCGAGACACCCTGAAAACGCCCTCAACTGCCTCACAAAGCCCCGTCGCGTGTCTTCGTGTTATATTACCATCACGACCTACCCATCAAAGCGATCGCACGCCGTCTGAACCGTTCGGAAGGCACTGTGAAAACGCATCTCCGCAACGCACGGCTTCAACTCCAAGAACTTCTCACCCCTTACCTGAACAACGCCGACCGCCCCCGAGAGGTGAAACCCGCCACCGCACCCTTTCGTTTTCTATTGTCAAAACCCGTCTACTGAAAGGATTTGAAACATGGCAAAACTTACGCTCACACAAGCCGTTGCGGTGATACCCGTCTCCGAGTCCACGCTCCGCAGAGATATAAAAAGCGGGAAGGTCTCCTTTGACACCGATGCCAAAGGCCGTAAGCAGATAGACACCGCAGAACTCACACGGGTCTATGGGCAACTGAACACCGATGCACCCGTCAATACCCCCCATCAGAACCCGTCCGTGAATGGGAATGACACCTATAAAGTCATCACGCTCTTGGAGGGGCAGGTGGCGGACTTGAAGGCACACCTCGCACACGCGAACACCGAGAAAGCACACCTCCTTGAATTAGCAAACAACCTCCAGCAACAGAACGCTGTTTTGAGGCTCCCGCCGCCCGATACAGAAAAACGCGGCTGGTTTTCGAGACTCAAGGCGGTTTTCACAGACGCAGGGTGAGCCCCTTCGGTTTCTCTCAACCCATACGACGGCTTTTGCGTCTAAAAGAGAGAACGGAAGCCCCCCGGGTATTGGCGGGTAGACGCCTCGGAGAAACAGAAATGATTTACAAGCACCCCCTCTTGAACAAACCTCGCACAACCGCGCGACATCGCGTTTTTGTCAGCTACTACCATAAGGATGATCAAGGCTATAGAGAACGCTTTGAAGGTTTGTTTTCAGACATCCACAACATCTATGTGTCAGAATCTGTCAAAATGGGCGATATTGATCCGAACCTCAACCCCGAGAGGATCCGTCAAAAAATCCGAGATGACTATCTTCGGGATTCCACCGTGACGGTTGTTCTCGTGGGGGCGCATACGTGGCAGCGGAAGTTTGTGGATTGGGAGATCGCCGCCAGCATACGAAAGACGCAATATAACTCCCGTTCAGGACTTCTGGGGATATTATTGCCGACGTATCCCAGACCGCCCTATAACCCTTATGATCCGCACACCATCCCCCCAAGACTCCACGATAACATTGAACGTGGTTTCGCGAAACTTCACAAGTGGAGCGATGACCCCGATACCGTGCAGTTATGGATACATGAGGCTTTCAAACGCAGACACGAGGAACCCTCGCCCGACAACACTCGTGATCCGTTCAAATACAACCGATCGGGCGAAAGGTGGACAGATTAAATGGAAATGATAGAAGACATTCTGGTCAGAGGTATGGGGCAGGTATTATCGCAAGGACTCTCACATTTCTGCAAGTTAAGTGTTGCGGCAATCCGACGGGTTTTTGGCAAATCGCCGGAAGAGATGACTCCGGAGGAGTTGAAAGAACTGACAGACCGAAACAAGGACGCTGCTTGGGCGATGTATGTTCAGATGCTCACTCGGATAACGACGCAACCCTTGCCGGATGAAGATGGCGATGAACAAACCGCTTTAGACAGTGTCTATTCCTTGTTTGCCACAACACGAGACATCCTTACAGAATACGGCCGCGAGAGTCCGGAGTTTTCCAAGTTAGCCGTGGTCATCCTAAATCAAAAAATCCGTCCGTTCACCGCAAAGTGGCACGTTCCGAGCAAGGAAGGGGCTTTTGAAGATGCTGAAAAATGTGCCGAGTTTCGCGAAGACCTGAAAAAGCTTCAAGTCATTTTATGTGGCTATATGGCAGCTCTTGCCGCTCTTGCGGGCATTGAAGACTTCACCTATATATCGGAGGAATAGCAGATGCGAAGCAGCCCCTTAACGAAAAACAGGTTTACCACAGACACCACCCGTCGCCAACAGCTTCAGGACGACGACACAGAAAACATCATCTTCATCTCTTACAGACGCACACATTGTGATATGTATATGGCGAGAAGATGTGCGGAGGTCTTAGAGGAGATAGATGGACTTCACTACTGGCTGGATGAAGATGATGAATGTATGCAGCACGCACACGCTGAAAACAATGACCTCAAAACAGCCCTCTGTATTGAGCAGGGGCTGGATGTCTCCTCGGCGTTGTTAGGGATCATCGGTCCCCATACGTTCTCTTCGCCCTGGATCCCTTATGAAATCGGGGGCGCCCGCGGCAGGCAACGCTATGCGAAGCAAACACCACAGCCCCTGATCGCGCATCTCATCCATGATGTCGATCTGAGCAAAGTCCCGGCTTTCGTCGGACTCGGCACACCGCTCACCTCGCTCGACGAAGTGAAGCTCTGGGGAGAGCACCTCGCAGACCACTTACAGAAAAGGTCTACCTCTTTCGACAGGACCCAAAGGCTCCGAGACATCTATAAACGGAATACCCGATCTTTAAAAACGACACAGAGGTAAGGACATTTCCGATGGACGCAACCACACACATGGAACTCGTCGTCCTCGTGAGTGCCATTGCCGCGGCAGTCAGTGCGATGTCCGCACTGCTCACCTTTCTGTTTTCACGCAAACGCTCCCGACGCGACCGCGTGGATATTCTAAAGATTGAAATTCTGGAAAAGGTCTCTCATGTGGAAGGGAGAGACCTTTGGATAAAAACCATGAGCCTTTCTGCAATGAGGGTTGGTGGGGGACCGAGATTCGATGACATCGCAAAATTCTTAGGGGCGAAGTATGCTCGAAAAAAGTGGGTACGGCTCATCCCTGTCGCTCTCGAAGAACTCAAAAGAGACGGATATTCACGTTTATTAGGCTTCTGACGCCTGTTCTGTTTCGCAGCTGCTTTTTTTTCTGCTGGGCCACCGCCACAAACGCCCGACCACCACCCCTGCTAAGGTGTTTCACACTTTTGAAGAAACGGGGAGAATCCCCGTACACCCCCTTCCAAATACACGCCAGCGTTCTATACCCGCCAGCAAGACCCGTTTTTATGGAGCGCTACAGTCTCACTCAGCGGCGACAGATAATGTCCACGGCTACCGTTTTCTCATACCCGCTCCATTACATTTCGCTACAGTGTCCGTAACGCCCCGCTATGCCCGGCAAACGAAGGAGAGAACCGGGCAGGAAATAAAAACGGAAGACGCTGGCGTCATAACATTATCAGGAAAGCAAGTTCTGCCCACACACCATCAAACGCCAAGCGAAAGAGACACCGGCTTCCTCTGCTAAGGCATCCATAGGATTTACAGGGGGTTGGTTAAACAATTGATCGCCGAAGCCCCGCCAAGCGTTTAACACATTGCACGTGTCCTCCAGCCGTGGAGACGCCGACAAGAAGCGAGGGGGGGTGGCAGGAATGCGAAGCCTACAAAACAAATGCTCAACGGCTACTAATGCCCGCGTCTGCAGGCATAAGTATCCGTAGATGCAAACGCTAAATTTGTTTTGCTTCACGGCTTCGCAGGATTGAAAAGTTGCCCCCAAAGCCAACCGAGCCTACAACTTTTCAACGAATGCCACCGCGACCCCTCGCAAAGAGTCGGCTTCGCCACTACAGGTAAGTCAAAGGAACGCTATACAAACGTCGATAAAAGAGGTGATCAAGGAAAAAGAAGGGGGCGACGGCGGTCTGAAACTGGGGGGATTTTGACGCAAAAAAACACCCCAAAACTTGACATTTACTGAAAAGTGTGGTATAATATTAGTAGTAGAAAAGAGAAAGCGGAGGGCAAACCGCCAAGTTTACACCCCCCGCCTTCAATAATTTTTTTGACAAACGAATGACCCGCTTCAGGTGCATGTTACCCTGCACAACCCCAGGGCCCTGCAAGTGGACAAACCTGACAAACCACCCGCTTGTGTATTTTTATTATACACCGTGCGGTTGCGTTTGTCAAGGGAGATTGATAAATGCTGACGCATTTCGAAAATCAGATCCAAGCACAGGATCGCGCCGCAAAGCACACCGAGTGCGAAAACTGCCAACCCGCGCTTGTCTCCTTTCTAACGGAAAACCCCCTATCAACCCCCGAGGCAACCCACGAATATCACGAAAACGTTTGGGAAAATTGCCCGAGTTGTATAGCGGCGTATACCGATTATCTCGAGTCCATCCGCTGCGAACATGGACACACGGAACTCGAGTCGTGCGATGCATGCCTCGAGGCGTGGCTCGCGGAAAACCAACCCCCCGAGGATACCAGCCTCGCGGCCGCCGAAGAATGGAATGCCAACCCGTTTCGGTTTCTCGGAGGTGCTGCCTAATGTATCTTATAGAAACCACCCCTTCAAAGATGACGGCTTTCGTGTGGGATACCGCAAAAACCCCCAAAACGTGTGTCGGAATCTTCTCCGAATACGACGCGAAAAAGGTCATCGCCTTACTCAACGCAGAAAGGTTTAAGTTCCAAAGGGAGATCCCCCGACTGCGAAAGGGTATCCATCGCGACGTGGCACAGCGGTATATTCAGCGGTTCGGTGGCAGGAGCGTCGCCGTGCAGATTGCCGCAGATGCTGCCATTGTGTATCTTCGGAATAAGGACGGCGACACGCTCGGGCCCATCACCTGCAAGGACAAGTATCCGAAGCCCGTTTCGGGTCTCAACGATATTCCGTTCTAACCACACCCCACACACCGCGCGGGAAGGGACACCCCCAACCCGCGCACTCCCCACACACGGGAAAGGACACGGACCATGGGAACACCACGGATCGTCACCTGCACCTGCAGCCTCGAATTCTATGACACACAAGGGAAGACGCGATGCAACCGCTGCGAGGCGCGCGCGAAACACACGCAAACCCTCAAAGCCGAATGGCAGCGCCGCCGGCGGCAGGGACACCTGACCACTCGTGACGGGATCTTCTTCTGTTTGCGAAGAAAAGTCAGGTCTGTTGCCGAGATGGCAAATATCCTAAACATCTCCTTTCGCGCCGCGTCTCTCGCTCTCGACGCAATCCGCGAGGACGCACGCTAACGGCACACACTCACGACACACACCGCGCGGGAAGGGACACCCCCAACCCGCGCACTCCCCACACACACGAAAAGGAGACAGACGATGAGACACACAAAAAACGATGCCCACTGGAAAGCCACCCTGGAGGGTATCTTCTCCGAATGCACACCGCCCGCCGAATGCACCCCCAAATTGCTGTTATGGGTGCTTCAGAAGTTACCACGAAAGACAAACCCCTTGGGGAAAATCCAAGACGCGTGTTTTTCGCGGAACATCGACAACACCGAGGCGGCGGTCCTAACGGCACTCCGCAGCCTTTACAAATCGGGTGCCATCTCACACCGAAACATCGGAGACAGGGATTATTTTATACGGCTCGACTGACGACACACACGCGCGGGGTGCTTTCGCAGACCCCGCGCACACACGACACACGGCACGGCCGCCCCGGTGGTGACATCGCCCCCGTGCCGTGGACGTCACGGGGGTCTCAGGCATCCCCACCCCGCACCCCGAAGCCTGTGTGCCGTGACACACACCGACAGGTTTTCCGCACACATCGTTTTTTTTTCTGATAGAATGCGGACACTGTGAAAGGAGACAGACGATGAGACACAGACGCAAATATAACCAGCCCGAACACGTCAGAGAGAAGGGGGCGGCGAACTCCCGGAAGGTCCGAAGTGAGAAGAAACGCCGCCGCTCTGAGGCGGTCCAGACACTTCACACCGAGGGCTACACGATCGCGGAACTGGCGGCACACTTTTCGGTGAGTCAAAGAACGATTTATCGAGACCTTGAGACGCTCGGGGACGTGAAAACAGAGCCGCCGTCCGATGCAATCGCGTCAAAAAACGCACTGGAAGTGTAAACTTAACATCGCCAGAAACCCACGGGAGCCGTAACACTCCTTAAGTTTACACCGTGCCAAAGTGTAAACTTAAGGATCGCCAAGTGTAAACTTAAGGATCGCCAAGTGTAAGCTTAAGGATCGCCTCGTGTCACATGTCAATTCCCGAAAAAAAACGCACTAAAAGTGTAACCTTTAAATCATCAGAAACCCACGGGAGACGTAACACTCCTTAAGGTCACACCCTTTCAAAGTGTGACCTTAACTTTACACCGGAGACCTCATGCCATATCCATCCAAATTTACAGACGACCGAAAAAAACAGATTATTCAGGGCTTCCGCAAAGGCTGGGCAATCACCCATATTGCGGAATCCGTAGAGATTCCCCGCAGAACGCTCTATAAATGGTTAAAGAAAGGACAGTTGGAAGGTGAAGGCGAGTATGCCGACTTCTACAACGCCTGCAGGAATGCACAGGAAGCATACTGGGAAAAAGTGCAATACAATTTAGAGCAGATGATCCTTACATCCGCCACAACCAAAGCAACGGTAACTACCACGACCACCACGACCGATAACGAAGGGAATTTTACAGAGAAGGTGGTCGTCAAAGAACACCTCCCCAATCCCAGCCTCGCCCTTGAGATTTTATCGAGACGGTTTCCTGAGAAATGGAATAAAGTCGCCACCCTCCAGTCCGTGCTCGATAACGATATACACGCTGAATTGATAGCACATGGTTTCGATCCCGATGAAATCATGATAAATGTGAGCAAGGTCTTAAGAGAAGCCACACCGAGTCGTTCACCGAAAAAAAACGCACACAAAGTGTGACCCTTGAGAAGCCAGAACCCCACGGGTGCCGTGACACTCATTAAGTTTACACCTTCCAAAAGTGTGAGCTTAAGAAAGCCACGTTTGACAAAACAGACGACAGGGGTTCATCTCTTCTTTGTCGTTTTGTTTTGCCTTCAAAACGCTGCGTACGTCTCAGGGGGCGGACACCCCCGCCCCCGCTTTCTTTATGCGTCCTCTCGAAAGAGCTTCCTCTCTAAAGACCCGGCAATCGCACACGCCGCGGCATCCGACACATGAGGATTCAGGCGAGGCACGCCCAAGAGCCGACACATCATCCGCTGCACCGCCTTTTTATCCGCACGCCCCCCCAGACCGCTGGCGGCTTTGACCTGTTGCGGCGTGAATTCAATGACACGACCGCGCCCGAATTGCGCCGCGATCAGATGCACAATGCCAATCACCGCGCCCGTCGATAACGAACTCGAAACATTCCGATTGTGATACACGCGCTCAATCGCGATCCCGTCGGGGGCATGGGTCGCCACCACTTCACAAAGCCCTTGATAAATGCACAACAAACGATCACCGAAAGCCGCAGAACGATCCGTGCGGAGCAAATCCGCCGCAACCAACTGATAACCGCTACCCGACCGCACCACAACACCCCACCCACAATGCGCAATGCCGGGATCCACACCGAGACACCGGGGGGCTTGTGTTTTCCCTGCCATTTCACGAGACCTCCATTCCGTTACGTTGAAAGTGTTCATGTGTCGACACCTCAACGTTACGTTTTACACATTCCGTTACGTTGAAAAAATAGATTTTTACTCTACACACAAGAGGTTTAAAATTCCATTTTTGCCACGGCCTTAAGGGCCCCTATATAGGGCGTGTCAATTTTGGAATTTTTAGGATCTGAGCACACGATTGACAGTCGCTAAACCGATACCCAACCTGTCTGCGATCTGCTGTTGCGTCTCGCCCGCCGCCGATCGCTGGCGAATCTCTGCATCCCGCTCGGCTTTCTTTTGCGTGCGTGTTTCTGCCGTCCGCCGATAAGCTGTCCGTTCCGAGACACCCGCGGATGTCATCGCTGTTACATCCC
>CAXHJR010000092.1:0-26524 GCA_964016965.1 Diacarnus erythraeanus | reverse complement strand
GTGCTGCTCTGTGATCTCCTGTAACTGCAACATGAAGTGACAGAAGAACATGGACTGATCTTGCGATAGTGTAGATCAGAGAACCTCATCATCTTCCCTTCTTCTTCCTCCAAAATCTTCTGAAGGATGATGCGAATGTAGTAGAAACTCTCTCTTTGATAGCTCTTCTTTCTCTCTCTAAAATCTGCCGAAAATTAGTGAAAATGTAGTAGAAGTTGTCTCCTTCGATAACTGTCGCTTATCCGACTGAAATAATCAATAATAGCTCAGCAAAGAGGCTGAAAAAACTGCATGAGGTTATCTTACACGCTCACAAAAAAATTGTTAGCTCAGAAAACCGGTTGCCAGGGGGATTCGACGCAATTTTATTGCGCAGGCGCAGAAAGGTTCACCATGACAACGCTGAATTTCGTGTAATGATAGAGATGAGAGAGCGATCGATCATGGCGAGATCCAATAACTATATTATTCTATTGTTAATTTTATACGTTTTCGCTCTCTGTAATAATAATGCATACACGATAACAAAAAGACAATGATTTAGCGTTGTCATGGTGAACCTTTCTGCGCCTGCGCAATAAAATTGCGTCGAATCCCCCTGGCAACCGGTTTTCTGAGCTAACAATTTTTTGTGAGCGTGTAAGATAACCTCTTGCAGTTTTTTCAGCCTCTTTGCTGAGCTATTATTGATTATTTCAGTCGAATAAGCGACAGTTATCGAAGGAGACAACTTCTACTACATTTTCACTAATTTTCGGCAGATTTTGGAGAGAGAAAGAAGAGCTATCAAAGAGAGAGTTTCTACTACATTCGCATCATCCTTCAGAAGATTTTGGAGGAAGAAGAAGGAAAGATGATGAGGTTCTCTGATCTACACTATCGCAAGATCAGTCCATGTTCTTCTGTCACTTCATGTTGCAGTCACAGGAGATCACAGAGCAGCACTAAGCTTAGGTCTGTTCTTGGCTGCATTCTCTGTAGTTCATGCTGCAACTCAAAGATGACCAACTCAGATGTAATTTCTGATCACACCACTGAAGCTACCGCTACTCGGACACAGGTAAGATCTGGTAAGTCATTGTGTTCTGATGTTTTTCTTGCAGCTAGACCAGAAGCCTCAACTGCAATCTCTGAATGCCAACCAGAGGAGAGGAGCTCCCTACTCTACCATCATGACATAGTTACTGATGTTTTACCTACTTCAGCAACCTCCATGGAGAAGAGGAAGGAACCCAGGACAGGGTCCATTTTGTTTGCAACTGAAGGAGAGATGGAAGCAACTGGGAAGAATAAAGCATCAGTGACGGATGTGGAGGAAGAAATTGTGAAGGGTGCAGTTGAGATGGTAGAGAAAGGCAGGGAGGAGAGAGCTGAGAATAATAAGAAGACCAACAAGAAGAAGAAACTTGCAAAGAAGAAAAAGAAGATTATGAAGAAGAAAAAAGAAGCAAAAGTAGAGGAAAACTTGAAGCAGATGAAAGCAAAGAAGGAGGAGAATGCCAACTACTCTGCCATCATCACCGAGAGAAAGGATCACCTGGAGAAGCTTGAGCAGGAGTTGAAAATTTTGAGCGATGCTATTGAGAAGAAGAGAGAAAAGATCAAGCAAATGAAAGCTGATAACAAGAGCAGTGAATCCTTGGTGTTGATGCTTACCAGAAATCTCTACATAGCCAGGTCCTTGTGGAGAGAGAAAATACTCTATATGAAGCTGGTGAAGTTAAGGTTCCAGAGGGAGAGGAGTAGCAAGTCGATCCAAGAGTACAGGGCCAAGTTCCCTGGTTGCACAAGTTCTCGGCAGTGTCCTACAGGAGATCATCTCGGCCAAGAAAGTGATTGTGGAGAGTATGATTCCGATAGCACAGTTTCATCCCTGGGTACATCCTACGTTGACCCTTACAGACCCATCACACAACAGCACAATATGACAGGTGACGAGTGGGACCTTGAAGAAGAGCATATGGGTTCCATAGAAGAGAGATTGTACACTCTGTTCCTCAGTAAATGTGATTTTGTGTTACCAGAAGATGAGGTCACCAATGCCAGTGTGCTGTTTAATTCAGAGAACAGAGGTGTGTTGTAAAAGTCATTGAAAAAATAGCATAATTGTTAAGTTTGTGACCTACTTCTTGTAGAATGTGAGGCCACAAAAAAGGAAGGAGAAGCAACCACAGACGTCCAAGCTGAAATCTCAGAAGTAGGAATCATCAGTGGGCAGAAATTGGATGAAAATTGTAGTCCTATCTATAGCCTATCATTTGCTATCCACCCTCTGCAACAGCCAACAGGTTCTCTTCACAGCTTAGAGAGCACAGAGGAAGACAATGTTTCTTACAGCAGTTGTACCTCTAACAGCACCTCATCCATCAGAAGCACCGTCTCGTTCACCAGTGATTCCTGCAATGACATCTCATCTGTCAGTAATACTTGCAGTACCTATTCATCTCTAAGCAATGCCTGTAGCGTTATCTCATCAACAGCAAGCAGTAATTCCTACAGCAACATCTCATCAGCCTCAAATGATACCTGTAGCACCATTTCATCAACCAGTCATGCCTGCAACACCATCAGTGACACCTGTAGCACTGCTACATCTGCCAGTGATGCCTATAGCACTACTACATCTATCAGTTCTACCTACAGCAACACACTCAGTGATATCTGTAACAATACCACACCACTCAGTGATATCTATAGCAACACCACACCACTCAGTGATATCTATAGCAGCACCACACCACTCAGTGATATCTATAAAAACACCACACCACTCAGTGATATCTATAGCAACACCACACCACTCAGTGATATCTATAGCAACACCACACCACTCAGTGATATCTATAGCAGCACCACACCACTCAGTGATATCTATAAAAACACCACACCACTCAGTGTCATCTATAGCAATGCCACAACGCACATAGATGTTAGTGATGATGAGTGGGGCCTTGAAGAGATTATAGAGTCCAAGAAGGAGCCAAAAGTGGTGGATTCATACTTGACACATAGTGAGTTTGAGGAAAACTGTCTTCTCGGATGGATCCGGTACCCTGTTTCATGGATACGTTCCATTATCTCAAGGAAGTGGAATATTACTTCCACAGAAGGATCTCTCAGGTAATATTAACAGAGAAAATGAAATTACTTATTTTAAACAAAAAATTAATAATTAATGCACAGGAGATCTCTGTAAGAAGATAAAAGATGAACAGAAAGGAAAGGAAAGTTATTGTGTTATTTTTTCTAATTATATGTAATGGGTAAGCCTGCTTATTGGTTGAAGTAAATTGTAGGCTTAGGTTGAGTTTGTCTGCTATTGAAATGTGCCTTGTTTGTACAGAAATTACATAGGCCTCCTTATTTCCCTTAATGAGATTACTTCTAATGATATTCAAAGTCAAAGATGGTGGAATATAGTTGTGTTGTCAAGGGTCCCCATGTGTTTATTTTTGGCATGATGGTACAAGGGTGGTTAGTGTTCAGGAGAATAATGTTGATCTAGAGTAAGGGTAATTGAGATTTGATCCGATAGCCAACTAAAAATTAATATTGAGTTCTATTTTTATATCTTGTCGAGTTTTGAGTATGTCATGCTGATGAGCTCTAAGAAGAGCGAAATGGGCCAGTCCAGCCTAGTAGTTAGTCACTATTTTCATAATAATTTTATTTGTGTGTGAATCATTAACTTTTGCTAATGATAGAGATGTGTAAAATTATTATGAAACCTCTCCTACTTTATAGCATAGCAAGTCAAGATCTCTTTTCTCCATTTTTTTATCGTAAGTTTAAAGGAGCTCTGTCATTTTTCTTTTCTGAATAGCTATCCTCAACAGGATTAAGATTTTGTTTTCAGTTGAACTTCACTTAGCTATACCTGTCTCTAGATATTGGGATGGACTGTCCCATTCATGACTCTCACTTACGACGGAAATCACAAATTTGGTCAGATTACAATCCACTAATAATAACAATATTATTATTATCATGCTGTCTGAGAAAAATATTTTGTTTTTAGCTATAAGATAGCAACTCTAGTTGTCAGAATGTTATGGTGAATACGTAGTTTTGTCATTGACTACTCTTAAGTCACTACCTTTACTATACCAGGGCTCAAGTGAACACAATGGACTTTAAAGTGTTCAAGTTCTATAGGGCCCTAGCAAAGCTATTGATAACTCTTGAACAACTTACTGAGTCAGTTTCCAAAACTAGTCACTTGCCAATGGGTGCATACATGACAGTGTTATAATAGCTATAGCTAGAGTGTAGCACCTGAGTAAGCACAATTATTAAATCTGATACAAAAATTGTGAACCAGTGCCTCCTGGCAAGGGTACTGGCCAGTAGGTAGATAACATCTCTATACTTCATTAATAGTATACAGTCCTTCAAAAACATTCTAGAACAGTATGTGTGCTTGAAGGCTGTAATAGCTGTCCATTTTTTGGCTTCACAATTTTGATCCTTCTCAAAATTTGATTTCAAGACAGAATTGAGAGTATGATATTGCTAAAGAGTTAGCTCAAGTAGCTAAATGATTGGTGCATTTTTTTCTTAGGACATCTTTTTCTTGGTAAAGTGATTTCAGAAATCTTTTTTGTTGTAGCCAACTATTACAGCTTCTATAAAATTTTCATTCCCCATTTTCTCCTCAGATATTATCCCCCAACTGAATGGTGTAGGATTCAGGCTGCTCCCTCCATCTGTCACTAATAAGCTGGCTACTAGAGTTTCAATGATCCCTTTTCCCATAGCTATATTGCTACTAAACAGATTATAGATAGAGGTTAGCAGATAACCCAAAGTGGGGAGAAAGTGGTGTGGGAGTAGTCATAACTTGAATCTTCCTTCAAGGATGAAGATGAATTAATTGGGAGAAGTTTAGTGTACAATATTTATCCTTATACGTAGCTAACATAATGGGGAAAAAAGTTAATTCAAAAAAAGTTTTAACACAGCAACAAGCTAAAAGTTCAAATGTTCAATTAAGTTCAGTTTCTAAGATAGAACGCATCCACATTTTGTCACTTTCATGTCTTCGATATACTCTAAGTTTATACTTCCATTAATATTGGCAACAACATGTACTCCTTGATACTCTGTTGGCACACAACAACTTTCAAGAGGTTTCCCAGCATACGCTTTGATGTAAGAGTGAGTACTACCGGAATATTCATGTAGATTATAGAGGTGTGCAGTGGGACAACTTCCACGACAATCTCCTATGTCTAAAGTCGCTGGTGCCATGATCCAGTTCCACTTTAAGTCTCGCATGAAGTCTATCTCCAGTGGGACCAACTCGCATCCTAAAGGAGCAGTTACTGCTGGATCAGTAGTTAGAATTTCCTGATCACCAGAGCTGACAGCTTTAGCACTGCATTGATTCTGCTCCAGTAAAACAGCAGAAATAATGGCAATGAAGACGAAGAAGTACTGTTGCTGAACCATCTTTGAATGGTGGGTGTGCTGCTAGAACTGATATTAAAAAATACTGAGTGTCTCTCTTTTTATACTCTCTCCCAGGCCTTAAAAAGGCTTATATACATAATAATGTATTTTTATTGTCATTATTGGCACTAATTTCCCACTGTAATGTTTTTTGCTAGAAACCTAATTTTTGTTCAAAGGTTGAGGTTTGGGGGTACAGGTGCTAGCTATGTACTCAGCTGCTACTGTTCCCATTGCATATAAAATGGATATTTGTTCAAAGGTTGAGGTTTTAGGGAGTAGTTCACCCAACTGTCACTTTCTCATGAGTAGTGTCACTTTGTATCTCTGACCACCTCCTGTGTATGATCACCTGGTTGGACAACTGAATCCATAAAGTCATTTTCACACCCAGCCAACAAGAATGTAGGACAAGGATGTCAATATTTGATTGGGTCTGTAATAACTTGGGCTTTGGGCATGTGGCATTCAGTTTTCCCCACACACCTGAGACCAACAAGAATGTGTTTATAACAGGATGAGGATGTTAACACTTTCATTAGCTAGGACTGTGGTACTGTGTTTTTTTTTGTCTTCTCTACACACAAGAATGTGTTTATCCTAATAAAAGTATTGTAGTGGGTGAGTAAAGCCACACCCACACTAGGGCAGTAAAAAGAATTGTATAACTATAGTAAGTTCTGGTCCCCAAAAATGTTATGCTCTCTACAGAATGCTTCATTGCATTTAGTCTAGTTCATTAGGATTAGGACTATACACACTGATAAGTATTGTGAGTTTGTATGCCAACAAGCAATGACTACTCCCAGCTAATGAGACTAGGGAGATCTTTCCAATTATGAATAGCTTGTTGTCACTTTATGATGGGTGTCTGAGAAATATTGAGGGCTCATTCAGCATGACACTATCACAGCTGAATGTATTATTTGAATGACTACTTTGAAACATTGCAGAGGTGAGGAGCAAGTAATTTTCAGGGGCACATCTGTCAGATTGACAATACATTTGCATGGTCAGAGGTACCGATACTGCTGGTACGGCCATGGTTGTATCAGAATTTGATGAATATTTTAATTTTGACTTTATTGGCTGTGTTTTGAAAGAACAAAAGTACATGGTATTGCATAGATTACACCAGGTCCTGAAGGGTGCATGCCCCTAGACTACCTAAGTCCTTAGATGGCACAGCCATACCACTATAAAAGGGATGGCTCTGGCCCTGATTTGCTACAGTATACTGTAGAGCAAGACAATTCTCATATATCAGGAATTCATACACTTTGCCCAACAAGGTAGACAGTTTGTGAAGGAGCAATGCAAAAATAATTCTTGACAACTATAAGTTACTTCTGGAAATTTGATTTTGATTTTGATCAATATCTCTTTGATATTTTTCAGACAGTGCTACAGGCTCATTGTTTGGACTATCATTCAATCAGCAGTCTTTCATTACTTCAAACTAACTTTTGTGTGAGCCACTTTTCAAGGTCTCCTATTGGACATAATTTATAGCTGCAAAACAATCCTCAACATTAGCCTAAGAGTGTTATAATTATTGTTCTGTAGTACTAGCTAAATACTGAGAATTTTAAGCCTGCACATTCAACTTCTTCTAGATGTGATGAAATAATATTATCTCAATATGTACCTGTTCAAACAATAACGATATTATAGGTTTCTAACCAGCAGCCTAGCTTAAAAATTATGTCATAGAAGTTCACAAACTACGTACTAAACCATATTTCACAATAATTCCAGTTACAATTGAATGTGATTTTTCTGCATTCAGACATATCTTAGAAATATGGCTGAACAGCAACTAAACCATTGCATGTTACTCCACATTCATCAGGACAGAATTGAGAGCATCAACTTATAGCTAATATTGCCAAAGAGTTGCTTAAGTAGCTAAATGATTGGTGCATTTCTTTCTTTGGGCATCTTTTTCTTGGTTAAGTGATTTGTAGCTACTAAAATTATAATATTACAGCTTCCATAAATTTTTCATTCTTTTGTAGGTAACCCAAAGTGGGTGGAAGTGGTGTGAAAGTGGTTTATAAGGTCATAATTTCCTCTGTGAGTGAAGATGGAGAAGTTTATTAACAAAGATTTATCCTTACAACAATGGGGAAAGTTAATTCCAATAATTAAACATGAAGAGTTTTAACACAACAAGCTAAAGTTCAAATGTTCAATCAAGTTCAGTTTCTAAGATAGAACGCATCCACATTTGGTTACTTTCATGTCTTCTATATAGTTTATGTTTATGCTTCCATTAATATTGGCAAGAACGTGTACTCCTTGATACTCTGTTGGCACACAACAACTTTCAAGAGGTTTCCCAGCATACGCTTTGATTTGAGAGTGAGTACTACCAGAATATTCATGCAGATTATAGAAATTTGCAGTGGGACAACTTCCATGACAATCTCCTATGTCTAAAGTCGCTGGTGCTACGATCCAGTTCCACTTCAAGTCTCGCATGAAGTCTATCTCCAGTGGGACCAACTCGCATCCTAATGGAACAGTTTCTGCTGGATCAGTAGTTAGAATTTCCTGATAGCCAGAACCAGTGGCTTTAGCATTGCATTGTTTCTGCTCCAATAAAACAGCAGAAATAATGGCAATGAAGAGAAAGAAGTACTGTTGTTGAGCCATCTTTGATCTTTGTCCAAGGTGTGCTGCTATAACTGATATTCAAAACTGAGTGTCTTCTTTTTATACTCTCTCCCAAGGACTTAAAAAAGCATTAATTCTTACTACAATATTTTCACTGTTCAAAGGTTGAGGTTTTAGGGAGTAGTTCACCCAACTGTCCCTTTCTCATGAGCAATGTCACTTTGTATCTCTGACCACCTCCTGTGTATCATCACCTGGCTGTACAACTGAATCCATATAGTCATTTTCACACCCAGCCAACAAGAATGTGTTGACTAAATGAAGCCATTCTTGTCTTTGCATGGTTACTAAGTAATTGTTGCACTCCATACTGGCCTATGACATACTGTTAGGGTTGCAGCATTCTTCTATGGTAAAACCAACATTACACTCAGTGTTAGTTTTTGGCTTATAATATCAACCTTTAAGAAATATTTTCAGTGATGCTATTATTATTAGATGCATTTTATTCTATTAAAGTAGGACAAGAGAAGAAAGAGGTATTCATTCTAGCTGAGGCCTTAGTTTCAGTGTAGAAAGAAATAATATTTCTATCTCCTTGAGGAATTTAATTCCCATGCATTAGTCTCCCTACTTGAAAAAGCTATGTACACTATCAAAAAACCTTTGGTTAGCTGAAGCATAATTCAACGTATCAGTTCTAAGGGATGACACGCAACAGGCAGTTAACAACACTGTTGACTCCAAAAATTAGTATTACATTTTTTGGTGCTTTGTGACCCTTTAATTGACATTTTCTCTTCATGTCCAGGAAAAGGCATGGGAAAAATTCTTGCAATAACTTTCTATGAATGATTCAGATTAGTATACATAACTATAGCTAAATGTGAAAATTACCTACTGCACTATAGCTAATAATAGTGGCACTTAGAACAACTGTTCAAAGATTTGTCTACTCAGATTTTTAAGAGTTCAATACTAAAATTTGTCAATATAGATGAAAAAATTAGATCTGTGGCAAAGTGTTGTTTGTTTGTTTGTTTGTTTGTTTGTTTGTTTGTATGCTTGCTTGATTGTTTTTTATTTCAAGGATGCTGACTGTGCAAAATAAATGCTTAAGTGCTGGAAGGTCAGCAGAAGTGGGGGAGGGTATGCAGGTATGATGGACCAAGTAGCCATGAAAATATTGATAATACATCATGGCTAGGATTGGAAAAAATGAGGTGCATTTCCTCTTCCTTTTCTGGTACTTATGAAATCATATAGACTGGACTGTAGAGTCTGAGAGATAACGTCATGATTTTTCGAGTTTTCATATCTTTGTTGTCAGTTGAATCCCTTTCCATGTTTATGTTGGCAGTTGAGCTGTAAAAGCTTACAGTTGATCACACCTGCCCCATACTACCTCAGATTCCCCCTATTACGTAGCTACACAGTGATCATTTATTTCAGCAACTAAGTATGTACAAACTGTATTTTTATGTTGGTATACAAACTCACAGTAGCTACCAGTGTGTATAGTCCTAACTCCTAATCTTAATGTACATAGCTACTAGATTGAATGCAATGAAGCATGCTCTATTATTGGGTACCAGAACTTATGTGCCACTGTACGTAGTTAGTTATACAATTCCTTTTACTATCCTAGTGTGGGTATGGATTTGCTCACCCACTACAATACTTTTATTAGGATAAACACATTCTTGTGTGTAGAGGACCACATGTGCCACAGTCCTGGCATTAACATTCTTGTCCTGTTACACATTCTTGTTGGCTGGGCATGACAAAGAATTTATGGATTCAGTTGTACAACCTGGTGATTATACACAGGAGGTGGTCAGAGATACAAAGTGATAATGGTGACAGTCCTATAGTATTAACGTCCTTGTCCTGTTAAAAACACATTCTTGTTGGCTGGGCATGAAAAAGAATTTATGGATTCAGTTGTACAACCAGGTGATTATACACAGGAGGTGGTCAGAAAATCAGATACTGCTCATGGGAAAGTGACAGTTAAGTGAACTACTCCCTAAAACCTCAACCTTTGAACAAATCCACTTTTAACAGCATTTTACAGTGGGAAATTACTATTGCTATAGGAATAATAGTTAGTATTTTTAAGGCCTGGGAGAGAGTATAAAAAGAAGACACTCAGTTTTGAATATCAGTTATAGCAGCACACCCTTGAACAAAGATCAAACATGGTTCAACAAAAGTACTTCTTCCTCTTCATTGCAATTTTTTCTGCTGTTTTATTGAAGCAGAATCAATGCAGTGCTAAAGCTGTCAGCTCTGGTGATCAGGAAATTCTAACTACTGATCCAGCAGTAACTGCTCCTTTAGGATGCGAGTTGGTCCCACTGGAGATAGACTTCATGCGAGACTTAAAGTGGAACTGGATCATTGTACCAGCGACTTTAGACATAGGAGATTGTCGTGGAAGTTGTCCCACTGCACACCTCTATAATCTACATGAATATTCCGGTAGTACTCACTCTTACATCAAAGCGTATGCTGGGAAACCTCTTGAAAGTTGTTGTGTGCCAACAGAGTATCAAGGAGTACATGTGGTTGCCAATATTAATGGAAGTATAAACTTAGAGTATATCGAAGGCATGAAAGTGACCAAATGTGGATGCATTCTATCTTAGAAACTGAATTTAATTGAACATTTGAACTTTAGCTTGTTATTGTATTAAGACCCTTTTCATTTTTATTTTTTTTTTGAATTAACTTTTGTTTCCCAATTGTTATATCTTTGGATAATTAAACTTTTCATTAATTCATCTTCGAGACCACCTATGAACTTTTGACCTATAAGCCACTCCCACACCACTTCCACCCACTTTGAGTTAGCTACCTGCAAACCTCATTTGGTAGCAATAATTATAATAATGGGAAATGGAGTCATTGAAACTCTAGTAGCCATAGAGCATAGCTTATGAGTGATGAATCAGGAGGAGCCATGGAAGCCTAATCCACTCTCCACTCACACACCCTCTGTCTTCCAGTGGTACAAAAAGGGGGAGAAATATTGAAGGAGAAAATGGAGAATGAAAATTTTATAGAGGCTGTAACAGCCGCAACAAAAAAGATTTGTAAAATCACTTTAAACTTAAAGAAAGAAATGCACCAATCATTAATATTGCAACTCTTTAGCACTTATTAAGCCATAGGTTGGTGCTCTCAATTTTGTCCTTATTATGAATGTGGAGTAATATGGATGCTGTTCAGCCATTATTATTTCTAAGGTAAGTATTATGTATTATACAAATGCAGAAAAATCACACTCAACTAAGGCAGTTGTAACTGGAATTGTGAAATACGTATGATATAGCTAGTAGCTTGTGAACCTTCATGACATAATTTTTAAGCTATAGGCTGCCAGTTATTGGTTGTTTGATTGCCAAAGAGATAGCATCTGGAAGGAGTTGAATGTGCAAGTTTAAACTTCTACATAACTATTATACAAGTCAACTATTTTCTCAGACAGTGCTTGCAGGCTCACTATTTGGACTATCAATCAGCAGTCTCTCTATACTTCAAACTCCTTTTGTACAGGGGTGGAAAAGGAAGATGATTTGCGGTAG
This sequence comes from Diacarnus erythraeanus, assembly GCA_964016965.1. Classification (NCBI taxonomy): domain Eukaryota; kingdom Metazoa; phylum Porifera; class Demospongiae; order Poecilosclerida; family Podospongiidae; genus Diacarnus; species Diacarnus erythraeanus. The sequence continues at coordinate 14,864 of CAXHJR010000092.1, read as the reverse complement.
GGGTGCTACAATTCACAATTTGGGGTGGAGGGGGTGGGCAATTATGTAAGGCTATAATGATTATAGAATAATAAGAAAGCAATTAACTCTTTTGGATTAGTGGAAATAAATCTATGTACTAGCCAATTTATCAAGTCTGTCAGTTTTGTCCTTCTAACAAAAATAATGTATGCCATTGGTATAGCCACAAAAAAGTAGGGGTGCTGCAGCACACTTTGAACCCTCCTCCTTTTCCTACCTCCCTGATTGTGTGAACCGTGAATTTTAAGCCAAAAAGTATTTTATATTTCTCCATAAGTGTTATATAGAATACCATTGCTTATTTAGAACAATCATCAAAATCACGTGAAGAAATTTCCAGAAGTGACTTATAGTTGTCAAGAATTATTTTTGCATTACTCTTTCACAAACTGTCCACCTTGTTGGGCAAAGTGTATAATATAAATGAATTCCTGGTATAGAAGAATTGTCTTGCTCTCTTCCCACATTATTCACCTTTTTGATGAGTATTTCCAACATTTTTTTGGCATTGGTCATCACTAGGCAAGTGTCGTCATCACTAGGCATCCCAGGCAGCAATTAATGGTCGTGCAGGTCAGCGTGACATCATGATGGCGGCTAGCAAATCAAGGCAGAAAGGATAAGCATCTTGGAGATGCTTGCTGGCCTGCTTATGGTCTCTCTCACACCGATGATGCTGTGTGGCACTGCCTCATGCACTATGCCACTCTCCTTTTCTTATCATTAAATCCATATAAAGCGAACATCAAAGAAAGATCAAAGGCAGCTCCTTCCTGTGGTCAAACAACTGAGAACTGATGGACCACAACCCATTGTTCTGACTTCCAATGCCGACGGTCAAAAGTTGGTGGCAGAAGGACGTCCTGGTGCCAACGGGATCTGAGTAATGGAGAATTGAAAAGTGTGTAAAATTACAACCTTTTGAGAGTGAAAGGGTTAGCACTAGCTAGTGCGCCTTCCATTGTGATTGCAGAGAGAAATGAGCGAGTAAGAAATTTGAAGAATAGCATTCGCTTGTGGGCTCCAGATCGACTGAGAGGACGACGTGATAAGCGCGCGCGAACACTCGTTACCTACGCGCTCACGCGCACACGCTCGCTAATAATAAGAGCTTTAATCGTCACTTAGCTATTGATTTGGTGTGTCTGTAATAGTTGGTCTGAAGTTGTCTACGAGCTGTTTCTGAAAGTACATCCTGAGGAAAACTAAGGGGAATAAAGATGTATCACAGACGTCTTTTCCTCGCTGCTGTCTTTTCGGCTTCAATAGTCGCGATCAGCGCCCAAGAAACAACGGAAGGTTTGTACTGGGAACTGTTTTTCTGTGTTTTATGTGCTGGGCTTGTAGCTGTGCTGTTGTGTGTTCTTTTTTGAGACTAACGTTCGACCCATAAGTGTCATACTATAGCTAGGAAGTTGGTTGCTCTTGTATTTAAAAATAGTTGCAGGTTGCTAATGGTATTGTAATTTGTCAATCACTCTAGTCATAACCATGAATAATTGGAGTAGTCAGGTGGCTTAAGTCCATAATTTGGTCAAATGGGGACAGAGCGGACAAAAATGTCAAATTTTTTCTGGAGATCCCTTATGTAGTTAGCTTTAATTTTGAGGTAGGAGCCAGCCACAGGTGTGAATGCAACTCCAAATATTTGCTGAGTAAGCATATACTAGTATAATAATAATAATAATAATAATAATAACAATAATAATAACAATAATAATAATAATAATAATAACAATAATAATAACAACAACAACAACAATAATAATAATAACAATAATAATAGCAATAATAATAATAACAATAATAATAACAATAATAACAATAATAATAATAATAATAATAATAATAATAATAATAATAATAATAATAATAATAATAATAATAATAACAACAACAACAACAACAACAACAACAACAACAACAACAATAATAATAATAATAATAATACAGCACAAAATTTGACCCAAAACTTCATTCTTGTTGTTATGGGTGCAAGTTCTTTTAAGTAATGAACTCTTCTGTGCAGGCACAGACCTGCATAGACTTGCTGCCTGTGCATAGCTACTTACGTATATTATGCTTGCTCTTACTGATTCTATGTGCTTTGAACAGCTGAAACATGATGTGGAGCTTTATTCTCATTTATACATTGTGATGCAGCACAGAGTAAGTGACATGGGAACCTTTTAAGCATGAAAACCACCCCTATTCCCCTTCCTTTCTGACAGAGGAAAATTATAACAAGAAAAGAGGTCAGATCTGCTGAGCATTCTGCTTGAGAGGTAGAAATAGAAGAACCACTCATTTGGTTTAATGTGAAGGTACTATAGACACCTCCTGCCCACAACCAATGTTGCTACTTTTGAAGAGTATGCCAATGTTGCTTTCATTCCCTACATCAAGAAAAATCTGCTCACTTGTAAGCATGCTGATGTTGTACGGGATACTTACATTACCAGAAGTATTAAAGAGTCAACAAGGAAGGAGTGAGGAAAAGGAAGGTGAAGAGCAGGAACAAGATTCCAAGAAACTGGCTTGATTTCTTATGGGACTCTATGAACAAGCAAGAGCTCTTTGCATTCCTTTCTGATAAAATAGCATCAACTAAGTGTAGAGAAAGAAAACAAATCTTTGCTACTTCAGGTAGTACTGTAATTGCAAGAGGCACAACAAGCCACTGCATGGAGATGTGTGACCATGAAGAAGCAGACAGTTCACCTGCAAGATACCCTTGATACCAGTTCCACTACATGCTTGGTCCACAGAGTTGATACAGATGTGGTCATCATCATGTTTTGACAGCAAAGCATCTAGCACAGATTGCTTTTGGTGCTGGTAAAAATTTCATGTACATATAATATACACATCACTATAATCTGCAATGACCTGGGAAGAGTTAAGTCAATGGGGTGCTTCCTGCTTGATATTTAGGGAGAGGGGAAAAGTCAGCATAGGAGGTGTGGAAAGCCTACCTAGAGGAAACTGAAGCATTCCTATACATGATGAGTCACCCACACCTTCCAATAACTATGGAGTTTCGGCACTTTCAACTATGGGAACAATTCACCGTTATTCTCTATGACAAGACAAGTGATCTAAAATTTGTGGAGAGAGCAGTTTTACAGGAAAAATAAGACCATGGAAAATATTCCACCTACATAGATGCTCTCCAACAACATGGCAAGCATGTTGGCTACCAGGCTTGGATCTGGACAACCAGTGACTTAACACAACAACAAATACCTCCTTTAGAAGGACACAGTTGGAGATTTGGAACAGTGCAAGTAATTCATGGATTCCTGTATTGATCACACTACCAATTGCCTCTCAAGCCTGCACTGAACTAGCTGCAAGAGTAAGAATGGTTGTGGTGTAAGGTGTTCATGCAAAAAGGCACAGCACAGTGTCATCATGAGCTGTAACTCACCCTTCAGGAAGACCAAAGCCAGCAAGAACTTCATGCACCCGAAGTGGCCGTGTATCTGCTCCACCAATTCATTACAATCCAGCATGGGTTTAGCTTGTGAGGGAGATGTGGTGGATTGTACTGTTGAGGACAATTAGTAGTTTGTGTATATTATCATTATAATTAATATCATCATTTCATTTTGTTTGGTAATGATCATAGTGAGTTTGATTAGAAACACCAATTATAAATAGCTTAGCTATATGCTCCCTGGAACAAGTTTAGGTTACAGTCAAGTGGTAAGGGTATAGACCTTTAAATTATGTGACACCTTATCGTGTTTTTACATCTGAGGCTGATTTACTGATGGTTGAGTGGAACCAGAAGTACAAGTACTACCTTTGTGTGTTGGAACTAATCTATACCCAACATACACTCAGATGCTGTATACTGTAACCTCAGAGATTTTAAGTAGGAAATTTGTGTAACACGAGTTGTACAGGAAATTGATGGAAACTGTAGCACTAACCTCTACCTGTAGTCATAGGCTTACTGCATACATATGGTAGCTGGGAGATTTCATGTAGGAGCACTAACCTTTATTCTTTAGTAGTAGTAGTAGTGTATACATTCAGATTTCTTGTAGGAAATTGAGCAGACATTTTTACTTATTTTACTATAGTGCGCACCTTATCTCAGGAGCAGGAGGAGTGTAATCGTCATAACTATACTGATTGTAAAACATGCATTAATGAGGTGAGTTCCTTATCTACTGGGATCCACTTTACCTGTATATACATGTATAGGTTGGTCATCTGGAACATGAACTGTTAGATATCTTTCTCCCAGATTAACAGTATCTTATCTAAGTACTATTAGTCCCTCCCCTTACTTAGGCAGTGGCAGTGCTGCCAAAATAGTTTTTGTAATATCCTAAGTAATCAACAAAGTTATCCAAATTTTTCTATACCAAAGAAATCACAGCACAATTTTATCAAAAAAATGTATAGAATATCTAGAATGAGTGGCTTATGAACATGAATTTTTTAAAGCATTTTGACACACCTTTATAGCTAATTTATAAGATCAGTGTTTAGTTTAGCAAATTAAACACTTAAAAGTTCATTAACTGTAGAAATTCCAAGACTAGGTGAAAATTGAAATTATTATTGATTAAATCCAAAGCAAACATTGAAGGGTCTAAAATCCAAGCAGTTTGGATAAAATTCAAGACTTTGGCAGCACTGTAGTGGCCATATCATAGAGTACCTTCATACCCTGATCCAAAACACTAGATATCATGATCCATAACATGGGATACCCTTTAGATGATTAAAATTATAGTAAGGATAGCTTCTCCATTCTATTCCATCTTACATTCAAATGCTTTGTATCTAACTAATTATGTTTTCTGATGAAATAGAGTATGAAGAAGTATTACTGATATTTCCTCTGTTCAGGGTACTTCTTCTCGTACCATGAAGTGCTACTGGTGTGGTTCTACTGGAGCCTGCAGGTTATTTGACTTCAGTACTGCCTTCCCTGTTTCTGGTGTAGACTGTCCCAATATTGGGTACAATGTTGGAACATGCAGCTGTAAGTTCCCAGAGAGTTTATTTGATATGTACGTAAGTCCAGAGAGTTTGCTTGACATGTAAGTCCAGTTGCATTTGGTATGGACCTTGAAGTACCACTTTTTCTTGATGGCTGAGCTCTGTGGTGTATATTGTGTCGAGGATTGAGGCTAGGGCTAGGGTTAGGGGTTGGGGCTAAGGGCTGGGACTAGGGGGTGTGGTTGGGGTTGGGGCTAGGAGTGGGTACCTACTAATCAGACTTAACCCCTAGTACCTTGCCTAGCCCCTAGCTCTAGACTCTAACCTTAGCATAAAACACTTTTTCCACCTCAAAATGAAAGAGGCAGAACCATTTTAGAAAGTATGACACCATGAATTAGTAGGTTGGCCTATAAATAATATATTGGATTGGAGAATTGGCTGATCAAAAAGACCAACTAAAATAGCCAAAAATGATTGGAAAATGGCCAAAAATTGGGCTATTATTTAGCTGTTATTTATATTCTAATATCGTGTATTAAATTTTGTATTAACAATACTCCCTGTACTGTCTGTAGTGGATGCGCTAGCTATTGTCATCATGATTGCTGCGGGATGCTTGATGTTCATTTTGTTGCTGTGTTGTTTCTGTTGCTGCATTTGTATTGCCTGTGCCAACAGGAAAATGAGGTTAGAGAATGAACCATCTGTCAACAGCAACAGCTAATCTATTATCTAACTGAGTGGATATATTAATACAGGAAGCAAATTGACATAAATAGCTAAACTATTATTGACATTTACTACATGCATAAAAAATATTTCTTTCCATAATTTCATTGATGGGGTGTGGTATGGTTGCTCACTAAGATTACTTTCCTGGTCAAGGGATAGCATTTTTCTGAATGTTACAATCCCGGAGGTTTAAAACTATCAATTTTATGTACACAAAGAAATCTAGGATCCCTGCAATTGGATTAGTCTAACAATTTTGCTCCTGTCAGTAAATTCCTGTATTTGTGTACACAAATTCACACTTTACACACATGGAACACACATCACACCACGTGATTATGCAGATCAAGAATATTGGAAGAGACTCAATACAATGATGAGAAGGATAACATACGACAGAAGAGTGCAGAAAGGTGAGTATAACATGTAGGACTACATTGCACGCTACATCAATTTGTTTATAATGATGTCACCAAGTTCAGGTCAAGTGGACATTTACCATCATAAAGTCATAACAGTATAGTTCTATCAAAGGAGAGATTCTATTACCAGTGGCGGATCCAGGATTTTGAAAAGGGTGGGGGAGGCAATGATATCGCTAAGGTGGATCTTAGGATTTTGAATAGTGGGGTAGGGGAGGCAATGGTATGAGACATACGTTCATGATTGCCTATATTTCTCATAATGCTCACTTTGGTATATTAAAATTTGTTACACCATGACAAAGAGATTAAAGAGAAAATCATGGACCAATCGAATTTCGAGCCTTATGTGCTTGCGAGGGCTAAATTTGCTCTTTCAACTATAGCAACAGCTACTGTAGTTATTGACAAGATACACACTGAGGCTGAAGCTAGGGTTGGGATTTGTGACAACATAGTGTAGGAAGTGCACAATCTAGGGGGTCTGGGGGTATGTCCCCCCCCCCCCCCCCAGGAAAATTTTGTATTTTAGACCTCTTTGATTCAATCTAGTGACATGGCTGTCTATAGGCTCCCACATGTACTATGTTAAGAACTTGATGACACTAATAAATTTTGCTTGACTGTAAGATGTCCAATTCTACGAGCTGAATCTTTTGAGGATACTCTCTCTAGAAACATCCATATAATTATATACGTAGAAGAGCAAGACCACAATAACCTTTCTTCACTCATTAGTTTTATGGAATCTAACTCAAAAAATTTATTGACACAATGTTCAATAAAAGGGTAATAAAAATATTCCTATCCTGAAGTATGCTTCAGCACTGTCATTGAGGCTGTCAATGCTGCATTGCTTTAACACACTATACAGACAGAATTGTCAGGCAACTGTTGCATCAATGTTTATATTCAAGTACCTCAGTTGCCTCTACAATAGCTACTTCTATGTTGTGGCGATATGATCTAGGAGAAAAATTAATGTTTCAAAAAGTGAGTCATTCAGATAATTATATAGAAACTTTAAACTTCTTGAATTTTGTACAACACAGAGGTGTTATCACCCTCAGTCTGTAGCTGCTTCTCAACAACTGACCTTTTGTCTTTTAATGATCTATGTCATTATCAGCTACTCTGAGATGTTTTTCAATTCCAGGTAGCTACGTATGTCTATCTAATATTAGGATATTCATATTTAAAGTGTAAATTTAGCAACCACACAGTGCACACAAAATAATTACATCACAAGGTATTGAAAAGGGGTCGGGGACAATTGCCCCCTTTGCCCCCCCTTCCCCCCCTTCCCCCCCCCTTCCCATATTCAGCTCTGATACTTTCTCTTTTCTAAACATTAATTGGTTTAAATATTATTATGTTAAGTGGATTTGTGACTAAGGTTGGGTGTGGTTTAAAGGGTGCTTCTATGTGTAAATTTCCTTACAGTATTCATATAACTATTTACAGATGTAATAGTAATGATGTAATGTAAGGAATTTACACATAGTAGCACCTGGTTCAAATTATGTTAAGTGGAATTTCTATTTCACTGGGATGGGTGTTCATTAGATTATGTATTCCATTTATTACCTCAATTCACACAATTGAAACTGTGAAAGGCCCAATCAGCCATACAGTCATGTTAATAATTATTATGTACATTAATACTACGAATAATAATTTATTATTACAGTGTCTGAATTTATGTTTTTTGCATTTCAAAAATCCTCATGTTTACCCACACATGCACACTAGTCAACATTTTTTCTTTCATGTAATTAGAACAAGAAATGAACTTTGCTATTAAAATGTGCAACATGTGATTCTAAGAAAATATCCTAGCTAATCAGAAGATAGTTCTAACATAATAGTGTTGTCCCTTAAAAAAGGGTACGAGGTCACACCACATCAAAGCATTTTATTTAAAAATGAGGACACAAAGTCCATTATGTGCTTTCACTATCTAGGAGGGAACACTGATAATAATAGCCTTACCTCTCCACTCATACCCACCTGTGGTATAGAGTAGTAAAACCTCTGATAAAGGACCCTCTGAACTAAGGACAACTATCGTCTGATTTCCAAGTTAAGGACAGTCTCTCTACAAGGAACAGTAGGCCAGATCTCTTTATTCAGATGTTCCACTGTATTGCTATTGTATTTTCCTTAATAATACCAGGGAGAACTATGGAAATAAATCTGGATTGAAATAATATTGTTCGAAAAAAATTTAGTTTCTTGACAGGTACCATTAGCTAATAATTAATAGAAAAATAATTTCAGAATGATTCTGACATTGGAAAAATATCAAATATCCTTATTTACCCACTGTAGTAGCTAATTCTCCCCCCTCCCCCCCCCCCCCCCCCCAACTTAACTGTCTTGCTACATTAATGTTACTTGCTCGGTGCATTTTTTCCTCTTTTTCATTGCACTATGAACACGAGGTCTTAATACTGAAGATGATAGTAATGAAAGTTATAAAAGACAAACTCTGGAGATAAACCATACAAGTTCAAGCACTGTGAAAAGAGTTTCAGAGTTGTAACCTACAAGCACACCTTCGGATTCATACAGGAAGACAAGCCATACAAGTGTGGGTATTGTGGTAAGAGTCAATCAATAACCTACAAAGACACCTTCGGATACAATTGTGAGCACTGTGGAAAGAGTTTCAGTCATAATGGTACCTACAAGCATTCATACAGGAGATAAACCATTCATATACTTTATTATAGTAGTTGTACAGAGTTTAGAGAATTTTTACCTTCAATTATAGGTGTAACAGATGGTGGTTCTTGTGTCACAGGGATTGATACTACAACAACAAAAGTAATAAACTAGGAAGATATAATGTAGTAGATCAGGTACTTTTCTAAATAGTTCCATTGTGACCTTATCCTTTTATACTAGAGTATAATTATTTCTACAAGTATATATAATTATTTGTAGCTAGATACGTAGATAGAATGACAGTGAAATAATTAATATGGTATATATACATACGTAAGTTGTATATATCAAAGAAACATAATCACATTTTTGTAGCATATTAAAGATGTACTTCATAAGAACGCACACAGCTCAAATAAATTATTTGTGTACATTCTACCATCATTACATACCAAAACAAAAGGTACACTATAATTGCATTATATATTTGGCAGCTCACAATGTATGTAGATGCCAGACAATTCAGGCATCCCCACTTTGTTGATAACTGCAGCACTCAAGCTCATCCATCAAGTGACTTACAAATAATATTACTTATTCAGTCGACACACATACATTACTAATTTTCTGAACAGTGAAACTAACTCCACACTCAAGTGGATGACATTTGACACGTGGTGAAGAACAACTGTCTAGCTTTGTTCAGCAATGAATAGACTATTCAATTAGTTGTATGTGCATTGTAGTGGTTTGGTAAACAGTATTATATTTAACCATGACAGTAGTGGTTAACAGGTAAGCGTGGTAACAGCTGCTTAGATAACTTGCTTGACTCTTAGCCTAATTGCTAGTAGCTAATACACGTCTGTAAGATAGTGGTTTAGCTTCTTGTTGTCACACAAGTAAAAATACTCTTCTTCAGAACACTCACTGCTAGAAGTGTAGGCCATTGTTTATAGTTTGTCACCAATGTTCTAGTTAAAGCAGTGTTCTTAGAGGAAGAGAGTCGGTGTAGTAAAATCTAGATACTAACTAAAAATCTGAATTATATACTTGCAAAATTTAGACTTTGACCTAGCAATGGAGACTGTATTTCTGTCAGTCAGTACTAGCTACTGCAGCATTCTGATGTAGCGAGATTTCTAATCATATTCTTAATGATACAAAGTTATTATCATGAGTACATTGTTCCCACACCTTCTTGGCACTATAATAGTAAGCACCTGTAAGTCTTGTAGGCCAGGCCCAACCTTTTGCTAAAAAAAGCTCTTGTTCTCATATTATTTTTATTAGCAAGTCTTGGAATGTGAATAGTCCAATAACTGTCAACTGTCATAATTATTGCTAAATACAGGTGTAGGAAGCATGGGAGCACACCATGAATGGGAATAATTGTGGTTTAGGGTGGATAAGAACACTGTGCTTTAGATTACCATTGCATAAGACACCATAAAAATTGATATAAGAATTATTATTGTAGGCGTTTAGCCTAGTATTGATGGACACCACCTTGAAGGGAGGGCTTTTTTAACAATTGGAGTACGTTTGAAGGAATAACATTACAATAATGGCATTGTATGCTACATCATGAATGCAATATTTGGTGAAAGCTTCTTTACTGGTAATGAAGTTAAAGGAGGTGGTGCTATTATACAAGATATGATAGTAATAAATGCAGCTTTGGTTGACTTTACTACCTGCTGTCAGATATAATTTCTATTATTTTCTTCACATCTTGTTCAATGTTAATTTAATGGCTAGAGTGTGATAAATGGACCGAGTTTTTATTTGAATCGATTTAAATTAGTGCCACATAGCTTCATAAAAATGTTACCATATTTTTGTTTTTGGCGGAACACTCAAAAAATTGATTTCTTAAAGCCATTCAAGTTCCTTGTGAGTACACAAGACCAAGAAACAAATGGTTGGGCAGAAAAATGATGTAAGACATGCTTCTACTTATTGTCAACAAAAAAGTGGTTTTAGTTATGCACCCAAGTGGCTATAGATTGCCCTTACATTTTTCATGGTATGCTAAACAACCTGCATTCTGTGTGATCCATGACATGCTGTGCACTTGCTAATGAGACATACAGCTAATTTAGCAGTGGGATGGTGTACAACAAGCCTATGTACTACTAATATTATTATTATTAAAGAACAACCCTTAGGAGCAGGAGTCTGCTGGTATTAAAAGCTGACTCAGTATTATAAGTTCTTCAAGAGTTATTAATAGCTTTGCTAGGGCCCAATAGATCTTGAATCTGCTTTAAAGTCCATTGTGTTCACTTGAGCCCTGGTATAGTAAAGATAGTGACTTAAGAGTTGTCAATGACCAAACTATTTACCATAGCATATTCTGACAACTAGCACAGTTCCAGTTGCTATCTTATAACAACAAAATAATATTTTCATGATAATAATCATTGTTATTGTAATCTGACCAAATTTGTGATTTCCATTGTAAGTGAGAGTCATGAATGGGACAGTCCATCCCAATATCTAGAGACAGGTATAGCTAAGTGAAGTTCAAAATCTTAATCCTGTTGAGGGTACGTAGCTAGCTATTCAGAAAAAAAATGACAGAGCTCCTTTAAACTTACAACCAAAAAATGGAGAGAAGACTACAGATCTTGACTTGCTATGCTATAAAGTAGGAGAGGTTTCATAATAATTTTACACATCTCTATCATTAGCAAAAGTTAATGATTCACACACAAATAAAATTATCATGAAAAATAGTGACTAACTACTAGGCTGGACTGTCCCATTTCGCTCTTCTTAGAGCTCATCAGCATGACATACTCAAAACTCGACAAGATTTTTAAAAAGTACGGATAGTTATAAAAATAGAACTGCAACAATATTATAGTTGGCCATCAGATCAAATCTCAATGATCCCCACTCTAGATTAACAGTATTCTCCTGAACACTAGCCACCCTTGTACCATCATGCAAATAGCTAATGAAATAAACAGTAAATTCTTTTTCACACAGGCACACTAAAATAGAAACAAGGTATACGTATGGGGACCCATGACAACTCAACTATATTATTCCACCATCTTTGACTTTGAATTTTATTTGAAGTTATTATTAAACAAAGGAGGCCCATGTAATTTCTGTACACACAAGGCACATTACAAACTCAGCCTAGGCCTATAATTAAAATCTATGGGATTCAACTTCAACCAATAAGCAAACTTACCCATTACAAAAATGCAATAACTTTCTTTTCCTTCGTGTTTATCTTTTATCTTCTTACAGAGATCTCCTGTGCATGGGAAGTATTAATTTTGCTTAAATACTTAATTTCATTTTCTCTGTTAATATTACCTGAGAGATCCTTCTGTGGAAATAATATTCCACTTCCTTGAGATAATGGAACGTATCCATGAAACAGGGTACCGGATCCATCCGAGAAGACAGTTTTCCTCAAACTCACTACGTGTCAAGTATGAATCCACCACTTTTGGCTCCTTCTTGGACTCTATAATCTCTTCAAGGCCCCACTCATCATCATTAACATCAATGTGCATTGTGGTGTTGCTATAGATATCACTGAGTGGTGTGGTGTTGCTATAGATGACACTGAGTGGTGTGGTGTTGCTATAGATATCACCGAGTGGTGTGGTATTGTTACAGATATCACTGAGTGTGTTGCTGTAGGTAGAACTGATAGATGTAGCAGTGCTACAGGTGTCACTGATGGTACTGCAGGCATGACTGGTTGATGAGATGGTGCTACAGGTATCATTTGAGGCTGATGAGATGTTGCTGTAGGAATTACTGCTTGCTGTTGATGAGATAATGCTACAGGCATTGCTTAGGGATGAATAGGTACTGCAAGTATTACTGACAGATGAGATGTCATTGCAGGAATCACTGGTGAACGAGACGGTGCTTCTGATGGATGAGGTGCTGTTAGAGGTACAACTGCTGTAAGAAACATTGTCTTCCTCTGTGCTCTCTAAGCTGTGAAGAGAACCTGTTGGCTGTTGCAGAGGGTGGATAGCAAATGATTGGCTAGAGGTAGGACTACAATTTCCATCCACTTTCTGCCCACTGATGATTCCTACTTCTGAGATTTCAGCTCTGACATCTGTGATTGCTTCTCCTTCCTTTTTTGTGGCCTCACATTCTACAAGAAGTTTAAACAATTATGTTATTTTTTCAATGACTTTTACAACACACCTCTGTTCTCTGAATTAAACAGCACATTGGCATTGGTGACCTCATCTTCTGGTATTACAAAATCACATCTACTGAGGAACAGAGTGTACAATCTCTCTTCTATGGAACCCATATGCTCCTCTTCAAGGTCCCACTCGTCACCTGTCATATTGTGCTGTTGTGTGATGGGTCTGTAAGGGTCGACGTAGGATGTACCCAGGGATGAAACTGTGCTATCGGAATCATACTCTCCGCACTCGCTTTCTTGGCCGAGATGATCTCCTGTAGGACACTGCCAAGAACTTGTGCAACCAGGGAAATTGGTCCTGTACTCTTGGATCGACTTGCTACTCCTCTCCCTCTGGAACCTTAACTTCACCAGCTTCATATAGAGTATTTTCTCTCTCCACAAGGACCTGGCTATGTAGAGATTTCTGGTAAGCATCAACACCAAGGATTCACTGCTCTTGTTATCAGCTTTCATTTGCTTGATCTTTTCTCTCTTCCTCTCAATAGCATCACTCAAAATTTTCAACTCCTGCTCAAGCTTCTCCAGGTTATCCTTTCTCTCGGTGATGATGGCAGAGTAGTTGGCATTCTCCTCCTTCTTTGCTTTCATCTGCTTCAAGTTTTCCTCTACTTTTTCTTCTTTTTTCTTCTTCATAATCTTCTTTTTCTTCTTCACAATCTTTTTCTTCTTCATAGTCGTCTTTTTCTTCTTTGCAAGTTTCCTCTTCTTGTTGGTCTTCTTATTATTCTTGGCTCTCTCCTTCCTGCCTTTCTCTACCATCTCAACTGCACCCTTAACAATTTCTTCCTCCACATCCATCACTGATGCTTTATTCTTCCCAGTTGCTTCCATCTCTCCTTCAGTTGTAAACAAAATGGACCCTGTCCTGGGTTCCTTCCCCTCCTCCATGGAGGTTGCTGAAGTAGGTAAAACATCGGTGACTATGTCATGATGGTAGAGTAGGGAGCTCCTCTCCTCTGGTTGGTATTCAGAGATTGTGGTTGAGGCTTCAGGTTTAGCTGCAGAAAAAACATCAGGGCACAATGACTTACCAGATCTTACCTGCTTCCGAGTAGTGGTAGCTTCAGTAGTGTAATCAGAAATAGCATCTGAGTTGGTCATCTTTGAGTTGCAGCATGAACTACAGAGAATGCAGCCAAGAACAGATCTAAACTTAGTGCTGCTCTGTGATCTCCTGTAACTGCAACATGAAGTGACAGAAGAACATGGACTGATCTTGCGATAGTGTAGATCAGAGAACCTCATCATCTTCCCTTCTTCTTCCTCCAAAATCTTCTGAAGGATGATGCGAATGTAGTAGAAACTCTCTCTTTGATAGCTCTTCTTTCTCTCTCTAAAATCTGCCGAAAATTAGTGAAAATGTAGTAGAAGTTGTCTCCTTCGATAACTGTCGCTTATCCGACTGAAATAATCAATAATAGCTCAGCAAAGAGGCTGAAAAAACTGCATGAGGTTATCTTACACGCTCACAAAAAAATTGTTAGCTCAGAAAACCGGTTGCCAGGGGGATTCGACGCAATTTTATTGCGCAGGCGCAGAAAGGTTCACCATGACAACGCTAAATCATTGTCTTTTTGTTATCGTGTATGCATTATCATTATTGCATATCAGAGAGCGAAAACGTATAAAATTAACAATAGAATAGTATAGTTATTGGATCTCGCCATGATCGATCGCTCTCTCATCTCTATCATTGCACGAAATTCAGCGTTGTCATGGCGAACCTTTCTGCGCCTGCGCAATAAAATTGCGTCGAATCCCCCTGGCAACCGGTTTTCTGAGCTAACAATTTTTTTGTGAGCGTGTAAGATAACCTCATGCAGTTTTTTCAGCCTCTTTGCTGAGCTATT
>CAXHJR010000091.1:0-11633 GCA_964016965.1 Diacarnus erythraeanus | reverse complement strand
GCACGTTCCGAGCAAGGAAGGGGCTTTTGAAGATGCTGAAAAATGTGCCGAGTTTCGCGAAGACCTGAAAAAGCTTCAAGTCATTTTATGTGGCTATATGGCAGCTCTTGCCGCTCTTGCGGGCATTGAAGACTTCACCTATATATCGGAGGAATAGCAGATGCGAAGCAGCCCCTTAACGAAAAACAGGTTTACCACAGACACCACCCGTCGCCAACAGCTTCAGGACGACGACACAGAAAACATCATCTTCATCTCTTACAGACGCACACATTGTGATATGTATATGGCGAGAAGATGTGCGGAGGTCTTAGAGGAGATAGATGGACTTCACTACTGGCTGGATGAAGATGATGAATGTATGCAGCACGCACACGCTGAAAACAATGACCTCAAAACAGCCCTCTGTATTGAGCAGGGGCTGGATGTCTCCTCGGCGTTGTTAGGGATCATCGGTCCCCATACGTTCTCTTCGCCCTGGATCCCTTATGAAATCGGGGGCGCCCGCGGCAGGCAACGCTATGCGAAGCAAACACCACAGCCCCTGATCGCGCATCTCATCCATGATGTCGATCTGAGCAAAGTCCCGGCTTTCGTCGGACTCGGCACACCGCTCACCTCGCTCGACGAAGTGAAGCTCTGGGGAGAGCACCTCGCAGACCACTTACAGAAAAGGTCTACCTCTTTCGACAGGACCCAAAGGCTCCGAGACATCTATAAACGGAATACCCGATCTTTAAAAACGACACAGAGGTAAGGACATTTCCGATGGACGCAACCACACACATGGAACTCGTCGTCCTCGTGAGTGCCATTGCCGCGGCAGTCAGTGCGATGTCCGCACTGCTCACCTTTCTGTTTTCACGCAAACGCTCCCGACGCGACCGCGTGGATATTCTAAAGATTGAAATTCTGGAAAAGGTCTCTCATGTGGAAGGGAGAGACCTTTGGATAAAAACCATGAGCCTTTCTGCAATGAGGGTTGGTGGGGGACCGAGATTCGATGACATCGCAAAATTCTTAGGGGCGAAGTATGCTCGAAAAAAGTGGGTACGGCTCATCCCTGTCGCTCTCGAAGAACTCAAAAGAGACGGATATTCACGTTTATTAGGCTTCTGACGCCTGTTCTGTTTCGCAGCTGCTTTTTTTTCTGCTGGGCCACCGCCACAAACGCCCGACCACCACCCCTGCTAAGGTGTTTCACACTTTTGAAGAAACGGGGAGAATCCCCGTACACCCCCTTCCAAATACACGCCAGCGTTCTATACCCGCCAGCAAGACCCGTTTTTATGGAGCGCTACAGTCTCACTCAGCGGCGACAGATAATGTCCACGGCTACCGTTTTCTCATACCCGCTCCATTACATTTCGCTACAGTGTCCGTAACGCCCCGCTATGCCCGGCAAACGAAGGAGAGAACCGGGCAGGAAATAAAAACGGAAGACGCTGGCGTCATAACATTATCAGGAAAGCAAGTTCTGCCCACACACCATCAAACGCCAAGCGAAAGAGACACCGGCTTCCTCTGCTAAGGCATCCATAGGATTTACAGGGGGTTGGTTAAACAATTGATCGCCGAAGCCCCGCCAAGCGTTTAACACATTGCACGTGTCCTCCAGCCGTGGAGACGCCGACAAGAAGCGAGGGGGGGTGGCAGGAATGCGAAGCCTACAAAACAAATGCTCAACGGCTACTAATGCCCGCGTCTGCAGGCATAAGTATCCGTAGATGCAAACGCTAAATTTGTTTTGCTTCACGGCTTCGCAGGATTGAAAAGTTGCCCCCAAAGCCAACCGAGCCTACAACTTTTCAACGAATGCCACCGCGACCCCTCGCAAAGAGTCGGCTTCGCCACTACAGGTAAGTCAAAGGAACGCTATACAAACGTCGATAAAAGAGGTGATCAAGGAAAAAGAAGGGGGCGACGGCGGTCTGAAACTGGGGGGATTTTGACGCAAAAAAACACCCCAAAACTTGACATTTACTGAAAAGTGTGGTATAATATTAGTAGTAGAAAAGAGAAAGCGGAGGGCAAACCGCCAAGTTTACACCCCCCGCCTTCAATAATTTTTTTGACAAACGAATGACCCGCTTCAGGTGCATGTTACCCTGCACAACCCCAGGGCCCTGCAAGTGGGCAAACCTGACAAACCACCCGCTTGTGTATTTTTATTATACACCGTGCGGTTGCGTTTGTCAAGGGAGATTGATAAATGCTGACGCATTTCGAAAATCAGATCCAAGCACAGGATCGCGCCGCAAAGCACACCGAGTGCGAAAACTGCCAACCCGCGCTTGTCTCCTTTCTAACGGAAAACCCCCTATCAACCCCCGAGGCAACCCACGAATATCACGAAAACGTTTGGGAAAATTGCCCGAGTTGTATAGCGGCGTATACCGATTATCTCGAGTCCATCCGCTGCGAACATGGACACACGGAACTCGAGTCGTGCGATGCATGCCTCGAGGCGTGGCTCGCGGAAAACCAACCCCCCGAGGATACCAGCCTCGCGGCCGCCGAAGAATGGAATGCCAACCCGTTTCGGTTTCTCGGAGGTGCTGCCTAATGTATCTTATAGAAACCACCCCTTCAAAGATGACGGCTTTCGTGTGGGATACCGCAAAAACCCCCAAAACGTGTGTCGGAATCTTCTCCGAATACGACGCGAAAAAGGTCATCGCCTTACTCAACGCAGAAAGGTTTAAGTTCCAAAGGGAGATCCCCCGACTGCGAAAGGGTATCCATCGCGACGTGGCACAGCGGTATATTCAGCGGTTCGGTGGCAGGAGCGTCGCCGTGCAGATTGCCGCAGATGCTGCCATTGTGTATCTTCGGAATAAGGACGGCGACACGCTCGGGCCCATCACCTGCAAGGACAAGTATCCGAAGCCCGTTTCGGGTCTCAACGATATTCCGTTCTAACCACACCCCACACACCGCGCGGGAAGGGACACCCCCAACCCGCGCACTCCCCACACACGGGAAAGGACACGGACCATGGGAACACCACGGATCGTCACCTGCACCTGCAGCCTCGAATTCTATGACACACAAGGGAAGACGCGATGCAACCGCTGCGAGGCGCGCGCGAAACACACGCAAACCCTCAAAGCCGAATGGCAGCGCCGCCGGCGGCAGGGACACCTGACCACTCGTGACGGGATCTTCTTCTGTTTGCGAAGAAAAGTCAGGTCTGTTGCCGAGATGGCAAATATCCTAAACATCTCCTTTCGCGCCGCGTCTCTCGCTCTCGACGCAATCCGCGAGGACGCACGCTAACGGCACACACTCACGACACACACCGCGCGGGAAGGGACACCCCCAACCCGCGCACTCCCCACACACACGAAAAGGAGACAGACGATGAGACACACAAAAAACGATGCCCACTGGAAAGCCACCCTGGAGGGTATCTTCTCCGAATGCACACCGCCCGCCGAATGCACCCCCAAATTGCTGTTATGGGTGCTTCAGAAGTTACCACGAAAGACAAACCCCTTGGGGAAAATCCAAGACGCGTGTTTTTCGCGGAACATCGACAACACCGAGGCGGCGGTCCTAACGGCACTCCGCAGCCTTTACAAATCGGGTGCCATCTCACACCGAAACATCGGAGACAGGGATTATTTTATACGGCTCGACTGACGACACACACGCGCGGGGTGCTTTCGCAGACCCCGCGCACACACGACACACGGCACGGCCGCCCCGGTGGTGACATCGCCCCCGTGCCGTGGACGTCACGGGGGTCTCAGGCATCCCCACCCCGCACCCCGAAGCCTGTGTGCCGTGACACACACCGACAGGTTTTCCGCACACATCGTTTTTTTTTCTGATAGAATGCGGACACTGTGAAAGGAGACAGACGATGAGACACAGACGCAAATATAACCAGCCCGAACACGTCAGAGAGAAGGGGGCGGCGAACTCCCGGAAGGTCCGAAGTGAGAAGAAACGCCGCCGCTCTGAGGCGGTCCAGACACTTCACACCGAGGGCTACACGATCGCGGAACTGGCGGCACACTTTTCGGTGAGTCAAAGAACGATTTATCGAGACCTTGAGACGCTCGGGGACGTGAAAACAGAGCCGCCGTCCGATGCAATCGCGTCAAAAAACGCACTGGAAGTGTAAACTTAACATCGCCAGAAACCCACGGGAGCCGTAACACTCCTTAAGTTTACACCGTGCCAAAGTGTAAACTTAAGGATCGCCAAGTGTAAACTTAAGGATCGCCAAGTGTAAGCTTAAGGATCGCCTCGTGTCACATGTCAATTCCCGAAAAAAAACGCACTAAAAGTGTAACCTTTAAATCATCAGAAACCCACGGGAGACGTAACACTCCTTAAGGTCACACCCTTTCAAAGTGTGACCTTAACTTTACACCGGAGACCTCATGCCATATCCATCCAAATTTACAGACGACCGAAAAAAACAGATTATTCAGGGCTTCCGCAAAGGCTGGGCAATCACCCATATTGCGGAATCCGTAGAGATTCCCCGCAGAACGCTCTATAAATGGTTAAAGAAAGGACAGTTGGAAGGTGAAGGCGAGTATGCCGACTTCTACAACGCCTGCAGGAATGCACAGGAAGCATACTGGGAAAAAGTGCAATACAATTTAGAGCAGATGATCCTTACATCCGCCACAACCAAAGCAACGGTAACTACCACGACCACCACGACCGATAACGAAGGGAATTTTACAGAGAAGGTGGTCGTCAAAGAACACCTCCCCAATCCCAGCCTCGCCCTTGAGATTTTATCGAGACGGTTTCCTGAGAAATGGAATAAAGTCGCCACCCTCCAGTCCGTGCTCGATAACGATATACACGCTGAATTGATAGCACATGGTTTCGATCCCGATGAAATCATGATAAATGTGAGCAAGGTCTTAAGAGAAGCCACACCGAGTCGTTCACCGAAAAAAAACGCACACAAAGTGTGACCCTTGAGAAGCCAGAACCCCACGGGTGCCGTGACACTCATTAAGTTTACACCTTCCAAAAGTGTGAGCTTAAGAAAGCCACGTTTGACAAAACAGACGACAGGGGTTCATCTCTTCTTTGTCGTTTTGTTTTGCCTTCAAAACGCTGCGTACGTCTCAGGGGGCGGACACCCCCGCCCCCGCTTTCTTTATGCGTCCTCTCGAAAGAGCTTCCTCTCTAAAGACCCGGCAATCGCACACGCCGCGGCATCCGACACATGAGGATTCAGGCGAGGCACGCCCAAGAGCCGACACATCATCCGCTGCACCGCCTTTTTATCCGCACGCCCCCCCAGACCGCTGGCGGCTTTGACCTGTTGCGGCGTGAATTCAATGACACGACCGCGCCCGAATTGCGCCGCGATCAGATGCACAATGCCAATCACCGCGCCCGTCGATAACGAACTCGAAACATTCCGATTGTGATACACGCGCTCAATCGCGATCCCGTCGGGGGCATGGGTCGCCACCACTTCACAAAGCCCTTGATAAATGCACAACAAATGATCACCGAAAGCCGCAGAACGATCCGTGCGGAGCAAATCCGCCGCAACCAACTGATAACCGCTACCCGACCGCACCACAACACCCCACCCACAATGCGCAATGCCGGGATCCACACCGAGACACCGGGGGGCTTGTGTTTTCCCTGCCATTTCACGAGACCTCCATTCCGTTACGTTGAAAGTGTTCATGTGTCGACACCTCAACGTTACGTTTTACACATTCCGTTACGTTGAAAAAATAGATTTTTACTCTACACACAAGAGGTTTAAAATTCCATTTTTGCCACGGCCTTAAGGGCCCCTATATAGGGCGTGTCAATTTTGGAATTTTTAGGATCTGAGCACACGATTGACAGTCGCTAAACCGATACCCAACCTGTCTGCGATCTGCTGTTGCGTCTCGCCCGCCGCCGATCGCTGGCGAATCTCTGCATCCCGCTCGGCTTTCTTTTGCGTGCGTGTTTCTGCCGTCCGCCGATAAGCTGTCCGTTCCGAGACACCCGCGGATGTCATCGCTGTTACATCCCCCGACGCCTCAGACGTTTCGCGATGGGTGACGATGTCCTGTAGTTTGTCAAGGTCACCGCCCGCCTTTTGCCAATTCGTTTCGTCAAAAAGTATTGTTTGTTCCCGATCCGTTATGCCCGGTAAATCATGACTACACCACACCACCACCGTCACAGGACGGCTCACCAGCCTGCCCCGTCCGATCGCCTGTAGGAGTTCCGCAATCACGCCATCGTCATAACACGCCTGTAGTCGCTGATCGGTATAATGCCCGTTTTCGTCGCGATCATAGCAGAGCGGTTCGGTATCGTTTCCAAACAACGCCTTCGCTTTCCGTTCTATTGCAGACGGCGGCACTTCGGGCGAAAACAAGATATGCAACACGTCTACACCTTTGAAATGCGTGTCCAAGCCAACCAGTCCACCAAAGTTTGCTGTGCGGATGCCTTCCAATTCCGTCTTCTTCTCTTCCAGTAAAGCCTTATAAGTTATCAATCCGCGTTTCGGTTTCTTTAGCTCCTCAGAGACAAGCCCCCAATAGAATGCCCCTGCCGACGATAACAACGCCCCGTCTACGCGTTCCTCTTTCTGCGTGTAAACCGTCGCTCGCGGGTTGCGATTGGTGCGGAGTTGATACACCTTTGCATCCGGATGCCACGCGGTCAACCCTGTATCGTGGAAGGTTACATCCCCCCGTTTTTCTTCGCGGGTGTCAAAGCATCGCCAAAACAGCGTCTCGTCCAAAGTTGCGGACATAAAGCCCATCCGTGCCCGTGTGTGCATCGGGAGCGGTGGCAACAAAAACGTCAACGTGTCGTCCTCATACCGCATCGGCATATCCGCATCGCGCGGATACCGCTCAAAGAACAGTTCCAGCTGGACAATGAGATTCCACTTTTCTGTCTCCAGTCGCGGTAAGTTTCCAATGGTCTCGAGAGACTCCGTCGCCTGTTTAAAATCGTGACACCGGTGTGCCTCCTCACGACTCAATATCTGCCCGTTCCATCGCACACAGGTCAACCCCTCAAGAATGGACACCCGTTCTTGAGCCGTCAAACCCCTCACCAACGACCGCAATGCCGAGAGATCGCCTTCGGCTTCCAAAATCCGCAATATCTCTTTCGCAAAGGACGACACATCAGAACCCGCCCACTCCTCACGCAGCTGCACGAGACGGCTTTTCGGGAGATGGATTTCAATAAAAGCGTTATAGGGGTCAAACTCATCGTGAAGTATCAGGTCATCGTGGTAGGTAGGTCGGTAGGATTTCGCGAACGTTCTGAAGGCAGGATTGAGAAATAGATCGGGAAATGGCATCACGGTCACCTGTGCGTTTTTCGCCTTTTCCGTTTGCGATCTATACCCACATTCCTTGCACACCTCAAGCACCTCGCAGGGTTCACAGAGCAGTTGAAACGGATTCCACCCACGACTTGCAATCGCAGCATACCGCCGCGCATGGATGCAGGGGTTCTCGTCGGGGAACAGCCCATCGGGGTTTGACAGGATACCCCGATACCGAAACACACTCGCAACCTCTGCCGCAGTTAACCGGTTCTCCATCTCTTTGGCTAAATCGGTCGTCGGCACGGTGAGCAAGCCAGAGAACCCACGCAGCAAATACGCAATCGCCGATTCATTCTTACCCACGCCTGTATCGGCACGTAACCCGAAGAACTTGATCTTCTTGTTCGCAAAGACGGACTTCAGAAACGCACGACTCTGCTCTATCGTTTCTGTGAGCATTGAGACCCGATTTTTCGCTAACTTCACAGGTCTGCGACTTCGCTTTTGCTTCGGCGGCACCTCCCACCACGTCTCACCACAGTTGAAACATTTGCCATCAACCGCCCCATCAGGATGTTTCGTAAAACGCACCTCCGCGCGATTGCTGCGATGGGCTGTCCGCTGGCAGTATTGCGTCGGAAACAACTGACTCCGTCCGTCCGCGCCCCACTCTATAGCAAGATCGCCCAGCTGTGAGCGTTCCACAACTTCACGTTCTTTGTCGCCTGCGGTTTCGGTCGTTGCAACTTCGGAGATGAGACCGTGTATTTCACGCACTGCCTCTATTGGCAGTGTCGGCATCTCGAGAATTGAACCCTCACGCATCGCATACCGAGGATCTATCCGTGCCAAGCATTTATCGGCTAACACCTCCAGCAGCATCCCGCCGTCATCTTTGAACGCCCATTTTTTTCCACAATAAGACGTGTAGGCATCAAGCCGTAAGCCGTCTGACTTTGTTTTGATTATGCATGGCGGGTTTCCCTCGCAATGCTCGCGATAAATCGTTTCAATCCGATTCGCAACTTCCGGGTATTGCGTGAGCAGCCGTGCTTCAATATCAAGACAGGTATAATAAAGATAACCTGTCCGCCCGTGCCGTTTGTATGTGGGTTTGCCGCACATCAACTGCACGCCTGTCATCGCGCGAGTGGTGTAGGCGTTCCATTTTTTGCCGTACGTCTCGCGGGTGACGCGCGTTCGGTCTCCCCACAAATGGGAGAATTTCAGGAGCGGTTTATCCTCGCCATCAACAGATCCACATGGAACGTAAGAGATCTGAGCCGTTTCAATATCAGAGAGCGATATTTCCGTGCCGCACGCTCCTGTGATTTTATCCACAATCCCCCTCCGCATCAGCACGGAGACGCGCGGCTATCGCCGGAACGACCCGATCACGCCCCAACACCGACCACTTTAACTGAACGCCTTTTCGCTCACAGCCACCACACAGCAAAAACAACTGAAAAGAACCGTTGCGGGTCGCCGTTGCTGATCCTTCTATTTGCAACCAACCGACGAGAGTTCGTGTGGCTTCCGTTTTAGAAGCCGCATCACGAGTCACGTGGTTCCGTAGAATAAGTCCTTTCAGGTTCATGCCCGCACCTCCCTCTCACGACTCGCCCGCCGATACAATGCCACAAGCCCCGATTGCGGAAACAGCGAACGCGGCACAGGAGACGCGCCCGTCGATCGGCACGCCTGAGAATAAAAATACAGATGTTTTGAACCGTCGCGATACGTGCGAATGAACACCTCGAGAAAGGCTCGGCACGCACACTTCGGAAAATGGCACGGCTTTCTCTCGTATTTTCGTTTGTGTCGCTTCGGAAACAGAAACGCCTGTAAATCGGGTGGGATTTCAGAAACATACGTTGAGTGGTATAAAAAATCAAAAGATAAGCCTTCGGTGCAATGTAAAAATCGGGGTTTCATAAAAACCTCCGTTTTGAAATAGGAGGCAACAGATCCAAGGGCATCTGCTACCTAATCACTGATAA
Organism: Diacarnus erythraeanus; assembly: GCA_964016965.1. NCBI lineage: Eukaryota > Metazoa > Porifera > Demospongiae > Poecilosclerida > Podospongiidae > Diacarnus > Diacarnus erythraeanus. Next base: position 2,348 of record CAXHJR010000091.1, on the reverse strand, counting down.
AATATCCAAAATCACTTTTTGAGAACCGCCACACCTTGAGCCCGAAACGGGCTCGTGGTGACGGCATGCAGTGATTAGGATTTTTTTTTTGCGTGCTTTTTTCGCTCTACGGCTGCCCAGCCTACGATCAAAAGACGCGCGTACGTCAACAACGCGGGCAACGATTGTTATCGTACATATTACCACATGCATGGATAGGAAATCAAGGGAAAAACGGGCGTGACGGCAGGCACCGACTGGGTTCTAATCTCCTTTGGGATCTCATCTCCTTGTGTGTGTGTGCTCCTGCCACCCGAAAATCAGGCGATCTCCGGTCTCCTTGTTGTGGCCTGTTAATATATTAGACGGTATAGTGTGTAAAATCAAGTTAAAAATAAGAGAAAAACGGTTTTCATCGGCGTTTCAATCCACAACGTGTGACCTTTGGCGGCACGCACACCGAGCGTTTACACGTTCAAAAAACGCAAAAAAGTGTAAACTTTCAATCGCCACAAACCCACGTTACCCGCTACTTTTCTATAAGGACATCATCAAAAAAGTGTAAACTTTCATAAGCAACGTGTAAACTTTCATAAGCAACGTCTGTTCCATTGAAAAAAAAGTGTTGACAAAAACGAACGGGTTTCATAGTATAGAAAGCGGCAGACTTTCTTTGTGAAGGATGTGACCGGGAAATGCCACAAAAAAGCATCCCCGTCTCACATCCCTTCGGATGCGATGTCGGTGTGTCCAGCACCTCCACCGCGAAGCACTGCCATATCGGATTTTAGAAGTCTATGACAGCGCTGGTTTCTATTGTATCACAAAGCGAGGTTCAATTGGAAACCAGCACGCTATAACACTGAAAGGATTGCCAATGGACGCAACACACCTTCTTTTTGCCTTCCGCTTGCAATCCTTGCGAAAAAAAAATATAGGAGAACTCACCGTGTTTGATTCTAAAAAGTTCAGATATTTCTTTGCGGTAACTTTTATACTCGGCCTAACAACGGCACCGTTCATCACAACAGCCCATCAATCGAATGTATGTCCGGTTCATTCGCACACGACATCGTCGTCAATCGGTACATGTAGTAATCTATGGGACGGAGAGAGTACTTACGATGTCATCACAGGCTGTTGGACATACAAGCGGTGTAGACTCTATGTACACACAGAAGAAGTCGTGTGTCCTGATGGTGTTCAAGACAATTGCAGTGCATGTGGTGAAGGCACCGATGAATGTAATGCACATTTGGCAGATCATCTCTGGGGGTGTGAAGGAAATAATAAGTCCCATAGCTGGTATACATGCCAAACCAGTGGATGTCCGTATGAACCCTCCTCGTCATAAAATATGAGGCAAATGCCCGTTTATGGCCTCACCTCCGTGGCAAGACATGCACGCTTGCCACGGAGACCTCTCTGTCAGAGAAAAGGAGACGTTGATCGATGTTAGATTTTCTCAGAAAATACGGTTTTTACGGGATATTGGGCGTGATAGGTGTTTTCTCTATCATTGCCTTTGAACCTACGTTAACATCTTGGCTATTCACACATACGTCACCCCCTGTAAAGGTGTACAAGGGCGTTCCGTTTGAAAAGCAAGAGAACAGCGAGAATACAAGCCACGCAACACCGCTTTCGGATGCTGAAACCCCGAATCCATTACCCTCTGAGCAATTTCCTAAAGATAAGGGTATCGATACGGCTACAACACTCGCTGAAAATGAAATTCTTCAAAATGACAACTTTGATAACCCTGAAGTTTCCGATGAGGCAACAACCGGAGAGACAGTTGCTGTCCGGCCGCCGAAGCGAAAAGGCACTTCGCCTGAAGCCTTAGCCGTAGCGGAAAAAAGAAAAGTATCACAAAGACTCCGCGAAATTGACCTGGAGATGCAGGCCATTGCCCCCTTTATTAATGAAGATAGGGATATTCATCTCAGATTCCTGGATCTTTGGGAAGAACGTTTAAAGTTGCACCAAGATCGTGGGACGCTGCACATAGATAGCGGGAACCCTTTTATGTGGATAAAAATAGATCGGCTAATACTTAATGTGATGTCAGATGGGAAAATCCCCGTGTCTGTTGGTGAAGAACTTGCTTCTCTTTATGCCGAAAATGGACTGCACTCACAGGCGGAACATGTTCGTATCTTAACACAACGCGCGATAGAAAAAGGCGACGACTTCTATAAAGCTGAACACATGGAGGGCTACTAAATGAAAGAAAATCGCATCCTATACAGTATAACCACCCTTGCGATGATTGGAATACTTGTGTCCTTTATCGGTTATGCAACCGACACACCCGTTGAAACGAAGGCGAAGCACCCCCTGGCGAAGACATTTGCATCCGCAAAGTC
>CAXHJR010000090.1:0-2500 GCA_964016965.1 Diacarnus erythraeanus | reverse complement strand
TTGTCGTTCTGGTGGTGTTTATAATAATATGTATGCCCACTAATGGCATCGATAACGGTGGTTACATTTTGTGCAGGTCCCGTGGTGGTGTCCTGCAGAAAGGGTTTGAGGAGCAAGTAAAGCAGCAGTGTCCTGTGTTGTCCCTCCCTCCCCACGAGGAGAACTTTCGACCATTGTCAAAAGAGACATCGATACAGTACTACGTAGTAGCTATTGCGATGTTTAATTGATAATAATATGTTATTTTCTGGTCTTCTTTTTTTTTTTTGATGATGATGATGATGATGATGATGATGATAATAATGACGATGATAATCATAATCATAATCATAATCATAATCATAATCATAATGATAATAATAATAATAATAATAATAATAATAATAATAATAATAATAATAATAATAATAATAATAATAATAATAATAATAATAATAATGGGGTCAGGCGGGGAGATGTGCTCGAGACAGAAAATGGCATACCTGACCGAGCAAGTGCCGGGATTATCCAAATGTTATTATTAATGGGTGATTTTAGCTAGCCAGTAGCTGAAATGAAGGGTGTGTCCCCGGTAGCTCCGATCCACAGAATAGAATAATTATTAGGATTGATTTTTTCATCAGCCAAACTGCTTGAATTCCATCCCCGAAAGGAGTTTAATGGAGCCAATCCAAATGGATGGGTCGGTATGATCTAGGTATATGGAAAGAAGTCTGAGGAGACACGAGAGGAGGAGTGTGGTCGGTAACGGGGTTAGGCGGGGAGATGTGGCGAAGATAGAAATGATATAGCGAGCGGCTGGTGGAAGGAAGTGTGATTATCTAATAATAATATAGTGAGAGGTATATTATAGTAATGGGGTTAGGCAGCGAGAGGTGCCGAAGATAGATAGAAGAACGAAGATAGAAGAACGAAGATAGAAGAACGGAGGGCTCGAAATGGTCGCAATTCTCAATAATACAGAGACGTAAGTAAGAGAGCCACGTGGCATTACAGTGAGTAAGTAAGTAAGTAAGTACAGACACGATTAGTCCAAAAGTTCTTCTTGGTGATGTAATTAATTTTTTCAACTTTAGCTAGCCACGACTCTGATGGTCAAAATTCGATAGATATATATGTGTGTGTGCATATAAAGGTAGATACAGTAATGGTATAATATGCAACAAAGAGTTTCTTACTCCTGGCAGCAAGAGGTCCAGTGCATATGTCATTCTACATCTTTTAGTATTTTGTTTTTGGGCAACGGGGAGGATCTCTTCCTCTATAATTATAAGGGTACATATATTGTGCATATAATTTGTCGTGGCACATCCAAAATGAAGATGTTGTTCACCCACCCACCTTTTCTGCTGGCCATTCCTCAATTGGTCCACATACTTGTTTTCCGTTTTTTTTTGTTTTTTTTCCCTCCCCCCTTTCTTTTCTTTTCTCGAAACACTGTGGAAAACTACTCGACGCTTTGATGTCATTTTTATGTTCACCATGACTGGCCATAAAGAGCATAATAGTAACATTGCATTCAATGATCTGTATGGATGAATCACCTTGAGCGGCTTTATAGAGCGTACGATCTCTTCCAGGGACTTTCTGCACTAGGAGCTTCTGTCCTAAAATGCAGCCCCTTCCCCCTTCCCCCAAGGGAGAAGATGTACACCGGAGGCTATATCCTATGACAGCGGGCAAAAATGCCAAACAATACTTGGACTTGGACTGTTTCTTCAGCAGTGATCTGCTTCAGCATATCTCGTTGCAAAGTCTAGTGGACCCACTCTATCGAGTGCCATCTTCTTGCCACGGCGTTGCAACTGTCGGTATGGAGGCTTCTGTCGACGGTGGTGGGTGGTTGAATCCTGGACTGACTAGCTGGGCATCGTCTGCAGAAAAATCAGCAGTGTCTTTGCTGATATCAGCAGGCCAATAGAGGCACGACCGGACGTTCTTCTTGGTCTCGTTCTTACCGAAGTGTGCTTCCAGGCAGGCAGGCAGGCAGGCAGGCAGGCAGGCAGGCAGGCAGGCAGGCAGGCAGGCAGGCAGGCAGGCAGGCAGGCTTGGCTGGCAAGGCTGTCAAGGCTGGCAGGCAGGCTAGGCTGGCAAGGCTGGCAAGGCTGGCAAGGCTGGCTAGGCTGGCTGTCAGGTAGGCTGGCAAGGCTGGCTAGGCTGGCTGTCAGGTAGGCTGGCAAGGCTGGCAGGCAGGCATGCTAGGCTGGCTAGGCTGGCAAGGCTGTCAAGGCTGGCAAGGCTGGCAAGGCTGGCAAGGCTGGCTAGGCTGGCTGTCAGGTAGGCTGGCAAGGCTGGCAGGCAGGCATGCTAGGCTGGCTAGGCTGGCAAGGCTGTCAAGGCTGGCAAGGCTGTCAAGGCTGGCAAGGCTGGCTAGGCTGGCTGTCAGGTAGGCTGGCAAGGCTGGCAGGCAGGCATGCTAGGCTGGCTAGGCTGGCTAGGCTGGCTAGGCTGGCTAGGCTGGCTAGGCTGGCTAGGCTGGCTAGGCTGGCTAGGCTGGCTA
>CAXHJR010000089.1:10000-12500 GCA_964016965.1 Diacarnus erythraeanus | reverse complement strand
CCCAAAAACAAAATACTAAAAGATGTAGAATGACATATGCACTGGACCTCTTGCTGCCAGGAGTAAGAAACTCTTTGTTGCATATTATACCATTACTGTATCTACCTTTATATGCACACACACATATATATCTATCGAATTTTGACCATCAGAGTCGTGGCTAGCTAAAGTTGAAAAAATTAATTACATCACCAAGAAGAACTTTTGGACTAATCGTGTCTGTACTTACTTACTTACTTACTCACTGTAATGCCACGTGGCTCTCTTACTTACGTCTCTGTATTATTGAGAATTGCGACCATTTCGAGCCCTCCGTTCTTCTATCTTCGTTCTTCTATCTTCGTTCTTCTATCTATCTTCGGCACCTCTCGCTGCCTAACCCCATTACTATAATATACCTCTCACTATATTATTATTAGATAATCACACTTCCTTCCACCAGCCGCTCGCTATATCATTTCTATCTTCGCCACATCTCCCCGCCTAACCCCGTTACCGACCACACTCCTCCTCTCGTGTCTCCTCAGACTTCTTTCCATATACCTAGATCATACCGACCCATCCATTTGGATTGGCTCCATTAAACTCCTTTCGGGGATGGAATTCAAGCAGTTTGGCTGATGAAAAAATCAATCCTAATAATTATTCTATTCTGTGGATCGGAGCTACCGGGGACACACCCTTCATTTCAGCTACTGGCTAGCTAAAATCACCCATTAATAATAACATTTGGATAATCCCGGCACTTGCTCGGTCAGGTATGCCATTTTCTGTCTCGAGCACATCTCCCCGCCTGACCCCATTATTATTATTATTATTATTATTATTATTATTATTATTATTATTATTATTATTATTATTATTATTATTATTATTATTATTATCATTATGATTATGATTATGATTATGATTATGATTATGATTATCATCGTCATTATTATCATCATCATCATCATCATCATCATCATCAAAAAAAAAAGAAGACCAGAAAATAACATATTATTATCAATTAAACATCGCAATAGCTACTACGTAGTACTGTATCGATGTCTCTTTTGACAATGGTCGAAAGTTCTCCTCGTGGGGAGGGAGGGACAACACAGGACACTGCTGCTTTACTTGCTCCTCAAACCCTTTCTGCAGGACACCACCACGGGACCTGCACAAAATGTAACCACCGTTATCGATGCCATTAGGGGGCATACATATTATTATAAACACCACCAGAACGACAATAATATCAGCATGCCAATGAAATCTCTCCATCTAGAGCAGTTAGATAGATAATGCCATGTACGCAACAATTAGCTCCTGCTCACGCGTGTTCCCGTCTCTTAATCACTCACTCACTCACTCACTCACTTCAACCTAGCTCTCACAGAAGAAGTGCTAAAATTGTCATCATTATAGCAGGTCTGAACATTCCACCATTCGAGAGGTCGCTCTCGTTACGGTAAATAAACCCTCAAATCACCAGTGACCCAACTGAGTCTGAAATGCATGATTCGACTTGCAGTTTAAATTCTGCCGGCATAATTAATGGTAGGCTCAAGAGGGGGTGCAGCCAACCAGGTCCGTGACAACCAACTCCTCCTCCTCCTCCTCCTCCTCCTCCTCCTCCTCCTCGATTCTTACACGATGCAAGGATTACAGCTACCCACAGCACCGGCCAGAATTTGATTCTTCGACCGTCACAACTCTTTCTCGTAGCCTCGGCTGGATGGACCGTTGACCAAAGTAACTGTAACGTTGAAGAGTAGGTAAGGTGTGGGTGGGTGGGTAGGTAGGTAGGGAGGGAGGTAGGGAGGTTAGGCAAGATCAATAGGTAACTAGCTAGAATGGGCGAGTGGGTGGGCAGGCAGGCAGGCGGGCGGGCAAGTAAGCAGGCAGGCAAAGAGGCACCAGATGTGGGCACGAACGAGAATTGGTTGAGTGGAGAGAGGTGGGGGTACCGGAAGTTCAAAGTTCAAAGGTCAAGGGGGCACCCACGTGCAGGTGAACCACAGCCAATGCTACACCCACCCTTAGCTCGTCGGATGAGTGTATTGTGAGGCCTGCATTGTCGGATGAGTGTATTGTGAGGCCTGCAAGTGGCACTCGGCTGGTGGGCGTGGCACGAGTTGTGGTCGTCGCTGGGTCACGGTAAACTGGGTGGGGAAAATGCGTGCACGAGAGTGGGTGGGGTGGCAGGGTGGGTGCATCGAGAAGTACCTAGGGAGTGCCTGACGCGAGCTGTGCGCGAATTTATATGTGGTCATACAGAGGCAGTGTAGGGTACATGCATGTAGGCCAGGGTGTGGGGATGTTTTTCAGAATGCATCTCTGCAACAGACGTCGCTCTGCAGGTCATTAAGCTGGGGTGCTCCCAAGGCTGCTTCCAGCTATCGTGGCATTGCCCAGCCTGTCCAGCAGAGCAGTGTGATCCCCCGACGGTCAAATGCAAGGGACGTTCGAGCCTCTGCATCTAGCTGCCGGGTCTTTGAGCCCTGTTGTTTGTGAG
>CAXHJR010000089.1:0-2500 GCA_964016965.1 Diacarnus erythraeanus | reverse complement strand
CCAGCCTTGCCAGCCTACCTGACAGCCAGCCTAGCCAGCCTTGCCAGCCTTGACAGCCTTGCCAGCCTTGACAGCCTTGCCAGCCTAGCCAGCCTAGCATGCCTGCCTGCCAGCCTTGCCAGCCTACCTGACAGCCAGCCTAGCCAGCCTTGCCAGCCTTGCCAGCCTTGCCAGCCTTGACAGCCTTGCCAGCCTAGCCAGCCTAGCATGCCTGCCTGCCAGCCTTGCCAGCCTACCTGACAGCCAGCCTAGCCAGCCTTGCCAGCCTACCTGACAGCCAGCCTAGCCAGCCTTGCCAGCCTTGCCAGCCTTGCCAGCCTAGCCTGCCTGCCAGCCTTGACAGCCTTGCCAGCCAAGCCTGCCTGCCTGCCTGCCTGCCTGCCTGCCTGCCTGCCTGCCTGCCTGCCTGCCTGCCTGCCTGCCTGCCTGCCTGCCTGGAAGCACACTTCGGTAAGAACGAGACCAAGAAGAACGTCCGGTCGTGCCTCTATTGGCCTGCTGATATCAGCAAAGACACTGCTGATTTTTCTGCAGACGATGCCCAGCTAGTCAGTCCAGGATTCAACCACCCACCACCGTCGACAGAAGCCTCCATACCGACAGTTGCAACGCCGTGGCAAGAAGATGGCACTCGATAGAGTGGGTCCACTAGACTTTGCAACGAGATATGCTGAAGCAGATCACTGCTGAAGAAACAGTCCAAGTCCAAGTATTGTTTGGCATTTTTGCCCGCTGTCATAGGATATAGCCTCCGGTGTACATCTTCTCCCTTGGGGGAAGGGGGAAGGGGCTGCATTTTAGGACAGAAGCTCCTAGTGCAGAAAGTCCCTGGAAGAGATCGTACGCTCTATAAAGCCGCTCAAGGTGATTCATCCATACAGATCATTGAATGCAATGTTACTATTATGCTCTTTATGGCCAGTCATGGTGAACATAAAAATGACATCAAAGCGTCGAGTAGTTTTCCACAGTGTTTCGAGAAAAGAAAAGAAAGGGGGGAGGGAAAAAAAACAAAAAAAAACGGAAAACAAGTATGTGGACCAATTGAGGAATGGCCAGCAGAAAAGGTGGGTGGGTGAACAACATCTTCATTTTGGATGTGCCACGACAAATTATATGCACAATATATGTACCCTTATAATTATAGAGGAAGAGATCCTCCCCGTTGCCCAAAAACAAAATACTAAAAGATGTAGAATGACATATGCACTGGACCTCTTGCTGCCAGGAGTAAGAAACTCTTTGTTGCATATTATACCATTACTGTATCTACCTTTATATGCACACACACATATATATCTATCGAATTTTGACCATCAGAGTCGTGGCTAGCTAAAGTTGAAAAAATTAATTACATCACCAAGAAGAACTTTTGGACTAATCGTGTCTGTACTTACTTACTTACTTACTCACTGTAATGCCACGTGGCTCTCTTACTTACGTCTCTGTATTATTGAGAATTGCGACCATTTCGAGCCCTCCGTTCTTCTATCTTCGTTCTTCTATCTTCGTTCTTCTATCTATCTTCGGCACCTCTCGCTGCCTAACCCCATTACTATAATATACCTCTCACTATATTATTATTAGATAATCACACTTCCTTCCACCAGCCGCTCGCTATATCATTTCTATCTTCGCCACATCTCCCCGCCTAACCCCGTTACCGACCACACTCCTCCTCTCGTGTCTCCTCAGACTTCTTTCCATATACCTAGATCATACCGACCCATCCATTTGGATTGGCTCCATTAAACTCCTTTCGGGGATGGAATTCAAGCAGTTTGGCTGATGAAAAAATCAATCCTAATAATTATTCTATTCTGTGGATCGGAGCTACCGGGGACACACCCTTCATTTCAGCTACTGGCTAGCTAAAATCACCCATTAATAATAACATTTGGATAATCCCGGCACTTGCTCGGTCAGGTATGCCATTTTCTGTCTCGAGCACATCTCCCCGCCTGACCCCATTATTATTATTATTATTATTATTATTATTATTATTATTATTATTATTATTATTATTATTATTATTATTATTATTATTATTATCATTATGATTATGATTATGATTATGATTATGATTATGATTATCATCGTCATTATTATCATCATCATCATCATCATCATCATCATCAAAAAAAAAAAAGAAGACCAGAAAATAACATATTATTATCAATTAAACATCGCAATAGCTACTACGTAGTACTGTATCGATGTCTCTTTTGACAATGGTCGAAAGTTCTCCTCGTGGGGAGGGAGGGACAACACAGGACACTGCTGCTTTACTTGCTCCTCAAACCCTTTCTGCAGGACACCACCACGGGACCTGCACAAAATGTAACCACCGTTATCGATGCCATTAGTGGGCATACATATTATTATAAACACCACCAGAACGACAATAATATCAGCATGCCAATGAAATCTCTCCATCTAGAGCAGTTAGATAGATAATGCCATGTACGCAACAATTAGCTCCTGCTCACGCGTGTTCCCG
>CAXHJR010000088.1:0-10633 GCA_964016965.1 Diacarnus erythraeanus | reverse complement strand
ATGATTTCAGGGTTATAACTGTCAAAGAACAAGGTAAGCCACAAACAAAAACAACAAAAAGAAGAAGTGGTGGTTGTAATAGTAAATGTGGGTGGGGTCCGGTGGGACACACCCACCAACCAACATTCCATTACTATCGAATATAGACCCTAGCTTTACCTGTTGATTCCATTGAGCAGTGGTTTAACCGTTTCTCTCCATTCCTCGGCAGTTCTAGCCATGCTTACAGCCACACACACGTGTTGCGGAACTGCCGGGCAAAAAAAGGAAGTCCAAAGTTCAACACTCGAATTAGTGCACACTTGCATTGCGGAAATACGTTCTCTGGAACTAGAGCAGCTGAAGACATCCATTTACTATCTCCCAGCTCTCTCAGTGGCTACTAGAACCTTTCTAAGTTGTGTGACGAAGGGTTAGCTATTTTCCCTCTGGCTTCGACGACGTGGGGTGTCCGGGCGGCTGAGTTCGATCCGGGATGGAGGCTGAGCGACAAGACAGCAATGGCGAGGCCTCTGGCGACGAGGACTCACCGGGAGACGTAGAAGTAGAGGTTAGTTTTGATGTTTGGAGGGGAAATTGATATTGTATTGGTGAGCTTTGGAGCATGCACGCGGTGCTTGTCATTGTCAAACCTGGGCTAAGTGGCTTGTTGTAAATGTGTGTGTTACAACTTAAGTACAAGCTTTGTGAGTGCAAGTCTGAGCTGGGAGCAGGACATAGCACACATATTCATGTAGGAGTCAACTTGTAGGGCTGAGGGAAGATAGTGAAATTACACTGTAGCCCCATGACCTGTGTTAAGACAATATATCTTGTTTGTACACACACTAGTCTACATGAAAGGTGGAGCTTGGCAAGCTGGGATGGAACCACTTTACTGTAGTAGACAATGGTGCCAACAGAATTAAACTATAGACCCCTCCCCCATTCCAACCTCGTGAGATCCCCCAACTTCCTCAGATCCCCTCAACTTTCTCAGACTCCCTCACCCCAACCTCCTCAGATCCCCTAACTTTCTCAGACCCCCCATTCCAACCTCCTTAGATCTCTCCACCCCAACTCTCCTCTCCCAAATTCCCTGGACCCTCCATTCCAACCTCCTCAGACCCCTCACAACCTTCTCAAACCCCTCCCCTAACTGATTTCTCCACCCCCTACCTCCTCAGACCTTACCCCCACCTCCTCAGACCATTCCCCCAACTTCTTGTGTGACTTGTGTATATGTAAACTATTGAGTTTTTAATTCAATTTATGACTTAAAAGCCCTTTCAGAGTTATTTGCCAATTTTCTTCACCATGGTGTAATGGTATTACTATGGTAATGGTACCCATGGTAATGGTACCCATGGTAATGGTACCCATGGTGAAACAAAACTATGGTTCACTGAACTAGCAGGTCATCCTTACTCCTCCATTACTGGGAATTCCAACTTACACTAGCCATAACTATAGTAGATGTTCTGTAGCTAAACATGCAGTGAAGGGAGAGGGCTTCTGTCCACCTCACACCTGCACTGGAGGGACTTACCACAATGTGGACAATAGTTGAGGAGTCGTAATATTTACTATGCTACTGAGAAACCTATTCTGCATGGGGAAAACATTTAGTTCTAAGTGAAGGGTTTCTCATTTCAAGGGGGGGGGTTAAGGTTCTACTGTATACAGAGGTGTCCTCATTTCAGGGAGTTGGATTAAAGGGGTTCCACTGTACTATGCATGCATGATGTGTGCTGTGTGTGAATAGATTGAACTCCATTGAGACTATACAATGTCCATGTGGTGTGTGGCTGTTGAAAACTTACTTCTTGTCTTCCTCATATCAGTCATGTCAGCGACAGGTGGAGATACTGGAGGAAAAACTAACACAGATATCATCCTGTGTGAACGATGAGGCAGCTGCAGAGGGACGTGGTATTAACATGGACAAACAGGAGTTAAAGTATGCATTGTGTGATTCTGTGTGTGTGTGTGTGTGTGTGCGTGCATGTATGTATGTATGTATGTACATGTGTGTGTATAGGTGTGTATGTGCATGTGTGTGTTTATATTGATCACCTGATGTCACATGACTTACATGTGCAGACTTACAGAACTGAGGGAGAACCTTGTCAAAGTTGAGGAAGAACTCCATGGAATTATCGACAACCCGCATATACAGGAGCTGCTGGACATGGACTTGCCATCACCAGCAGCAACAGTTGTCCACAGCAAGGCAGAGATGCTAGTTCTGAGTTGCCAGGGAACCATTACTGAACTGGACAACCTCACGGTAAATCTTCGGAGGAGAATAGCACAACGTAAGGAAGACATTCTGGGGGACCTAGAAAGCTTGGAAAATTGGCTTGATTCTGCTTATTCGGTGATTCTTTCAGAGCCCAATCGTTTTCAGTATTCTCCAAACATTGTCGATGCACGGTACCTTCGAACCTACTCCCAAGACTCCACCTACAGCAGCGAGGAGGAACGACGACGCACTTCATCAGAGCTGAAGGGGTTATTAGGAAGAGATCCTGCAGAGGGGTACGACAATGGGGGGAGTGAGAACGGTGAGGAGGTGCGGCAAGGAGGTGTGACTCCAATTGCAGATGATAATACAAACCTGGAAAATGACATCGAGAAGATGCTAGGCTCCCCTGAGGGCAGTCACAAGGCAGATGTTACGGAATATTCCGTAAACTTCACGATGAGTCCCAACTATAAGGAAGAAGAAGAGGAGGAGGAGATAGTGGAGGAGGAAGGGTTAATCAATGGTGTAGGAGAAGGGGTTAATTATGAGGAGGAAGATGAGGAACAGATAAATGGTGGAGAATGGGTTAATGGCAGTGAGGGGGGTATCTCATCTCCTAGTCAGACTGAAACGATGACCAGCGGAGAGTCAAGTGAGATGGACACATCTCAATCCCAATCCGAGGGTAGGTGACATGGGAATGAGACTCGAATAGACTAAGGGTGAATGGAATGGAATGTATTTGGCGTTAAGATTGAGAATGGGACTATAATATAGAGGCGTGTGACCTCAGAATGGGGGAGTGGTCTTTCTTAGTAATATGTAATATTAGGGGGAGTGGTCTCCCTTCAGTCCATATCCATTGTAACCCCATGCACAGGAGAGTCGGAGAATATTGATTGGATAAAGGATCTTTGTCTAGTTCCTCTGTTCCACGCCCCCGCTCTGCGAGATGAGTTGGCATTACATAATATGAATATGGAGGAAATGGACCTAGATCATCTCCTAGCAGAATTAGAGGTGAGTCCACCCCAGGGGCAGGTGAGAGTCACCCCAGGGGTAGGTAAGAGTCATTCCATGGGCAGGTGGGAGTTACCCCAGGGGCAGGTGAGAGTCACTCCAGAGGCAGGTGGGAGTCACCCCAAGGGTAGGTGAGACAGGGCAGGTGAAATAGAGATGAGTGTACCCAGGGTCATTGTAGTGGCTACCCCAGAAGGGTGCTGCTATAGATGGGAACAGATGGAGTTATTGTTGAAGGGCAGGGCTATAGTTGGGAACAGATGGAGTTATTGTTGAAGGGCAGGGCTATAGTTGGGAATAGATGGAGTTATTGTTGGAGGGCAGGGCTATAGTTGGGAGCAGATGGAGTTATTGTTGAAGGGCAGGGCTATAGTTGGGAGCAGATGGAGTTATTGTTGGAGGGCAGGGCTATAGTTGGGAGCAGATGGAGTTATTGTTGGAGGGCAGGGCTATAGTTGGGAACAGATGGAGTTATTGTTGAAGGGCAGGGCTATAGTTGGGAATAGATGGAGTTATTGTTGGAGGGCAGGGCTATAGTTGGGAGCAGATGGAGTTATTGTTGGAGGGCAGGGCTATAGTTGGGAACAGATGGAGTTATTGTTGGAGGGCAGGGCTATAGTTGGGAGTAGATGGAGTTATTGTTGAAGGGCAGGGCTATAGTTGGGAGCAGATGGAGTTATTGTTGGAGGGCAGGGCTATAGTTGGGAGCAGATGGAGTTATTGTTGGAGGGCAGGGCTATAGTTGGGAACAGATGGAGTTATTGTTGAAGGGCAGGGCTATAGTTGGGAGCAGATGGAGTTATTGTTGGAGGGCAGGGCTATAGTTGGGAGCAGATGGAGTTATTGTTGGAGGGCAGGGCTATAGTTGGGAACAGATGGAGTTATTGTTGAAGGGCAGGGCTATAGTTGGGAGCAGATGGAGTTATTGTTGGAGGGCAGGGCTATAGTTGGGAACAGATGGAGTTATTGTTGAAGGGCAGGGCTATAGTTGGGAGTAGATGGAGTTATTGTTGAAGGGCAGGGCTATAGTTGGGAGCAGATGGAGTTATTGTGGGTGATTCTATGTGTAAATCCTCGACATTATGTCATTTGTAATATACTTGTAATATTAAATAATATATAATAAGATTACTGACTATAAAATAAGATTACTGTAATATACTATAAGAATACTGTAAGGAAATTTACACATAGAAGGACCCGTTATTGTTGAAGGATACTATACATATCTGGTTGTATTTATAGTGTAGTGTTAATTGAGTGAAGCCTGGGCTGTCAGTAATTAGGCACAGGGACGGTATCAGATGGCCTGGGGGGAATTTGATATGGCTATTGTAATAGGATGGTATCAAATACCTTGTGGTGTGTCTGCTGATGCAGTAAATATTGTGAGAAAGTAATTGTGAAATCACATAAACAGCTTTTTTAACCTCACACACTTAATATCAGACAGTTGATCTGTGACCACTCCTCTAATCAGAGCACCTCTCTTACTCTCTAATCAGAACACCTCTCTTACCTCTTTAATCAGAACACTACACTAATCGGAATAACCCTCTAATTAGTCCCTCTAATTAGTACACCTCTCTAATTAGAACACCCCCTCTAATCAGAGCACCTCTCTCGCCTCTCTAATCAGAACACTTGGAATGTGTCAGAATGGTGTTCTGAAGAAGAGGTCCCCATTGTATGCAACATTCTCTTCTGATTGGTCTAGAAACTGTGGGAGGAGCTGCCTATTCAGTCTCAGAAAGTGAAGAAGGTGAAAGCCAACGTTCACTTCATCATCAACACCTCACCTGCCGAGTCTGCAGCCGAGTACAATGAAAGGTTACATCAGATCCAGAGAAGATGGGATCTATTGGACTCAGAGTTGAAGATAAGGTTGATGCAACTAAACTTTGAAAAGACAGAAAAGGTATGTGTATAAACTCCCTCTCCTGTACTCCCTTATCCTTAACCCTCCCTATCTCCTCTCTTTCCCCTGTACTCCCTTATCCTTATCCCTCTGTGAACTCCCCTCCCTATCCTCCCTCTCTCTCCTGTACTCCCTTATCCTTATCCCTCTGTGAACTCCCCTCCCTATCCTCCCTCTCTCTCCTGTACTCCCTTATCCTTATCCCTTTATAAACTACCCTCCCTAACTCCTCTCTCTCCTGTACTCCCTTATCCTTATCCCTTTTATTTCAGTATTTGAGGTGGTATCATAATAGGGGTATTATTGCATTTAGAGAGAAGATCATTAGTGGGTTTGTATTGTTTAGTTAGTTACTAAGATACCACAAGGTGTTGATATAATGCTAGGGACTAATGTACCTACGTAAGTCCATTAGTGTCTGGTATAAGATTCAAAGTAGGTGACACCTTACTAAGTTGTTCCATACACTCCTCTCTCTGTCCCCTATGTTACAAGAGGATGGAAATTAATATCTACATTTTACTTCTTTTTTCTTCTTCTTCTTTTATTGCCACGCCCATGTCTCCGCCTACTTGGTAGTCTACTCTGGAGAGTATCCTGGAGGCCATGAGTGAGTTGGATAGTCAGCCACAGGCAAATGTTCTTCCCGAGGATGTGGAAGACAAATACACTGACTTAATGGTACAGAACAATAACCCCTCTTATTAACCCCTTTATATTCCAATAATGCTCTTAATAACCCCTTTTGTACTACCCTACTATCTCTTTCATTCCAATAACCCCCTTTATGCTAATATAACCTCCTAGTCACCCTTACTAATAACCACTTTAATAACCCCTTTTATACCAACAACCTTCGTTTCCTATAGGATTTTATTATCAGCGTGGAGCAGTTTAACTCTCTTAAAACTGACCAACTCGCTAGTTTGGAGAGTGCATTTAATAAACTGGAAGAGGAGGAGCTTCCTGATTGCCAGGATATTGTCGAGAGTTTCAAAGAAGCTTATAGTCAACTCGCTAGAAAGGTTTGTTGTTGTTGTTTATCAGTGATGTCGTTGTTTGTGATGGTGTTGTTGTTTATCAGTGATGTCATTGTTTGTCATGGTGTTGTTGTTTATTGTTGTGGCATATTTTGTTTAGATTGAGGAGCAGAAACAATTCCTTGAGAAGTGCCTGGAGCAATGGACTGAATTTAAGAAGCTATACAGCCGTTGTGAGGTGTGGTTAGAGAAAGCTGAACTTCTTGTCAGTAAGGAGGCATATGGCTTCTCTCAGAAGAGCACTGAAGATTATCTACAGGAGATACGGGTGAGTTCATTGAGCAGAGAGATAGAGAATGTAAGGACAGTAGGATACTAGCAACTATACAGTGGAACCCTCTCTATTCCAACCCCCTGAAATGAGGACACCTCTGTATACAGTGGAACTCCTCTATTCCAACACCCTGAAATGAGGACACCTCTGTATACAGTGGAACTCCTCTATTCCAACACCCTGAAATGAGGACACCTCTGTATACAGTGGAACTCCTCTATTCCAACACCCTGAAATGAGGACACCTCTGTATACAGTGGAACTCCTCTATTCCAACACCCTGAAATGAGGACACCTCTGTATACAGTGGAACTCCTCTATTCCAACACCCTGAAATGAGGACACCTCTGTATACAGTGGAACTCCTCTATTCCAACACCCTGAAATGAGGACACCTCTGTATACAGTGGAACTCCTCTATTCCAACCCCCTGAAATGAGGACACCTCTGTATACAGTGGAACTCCTCTATTCCAACCCCCTGAAATGAGGACACCTCTGTATAGAGTGGAACTCCTCTATTCCAACACCCTGAAATGAGGACACCTCTGTATGCAGTGGAACTCCTCTATTCCAACACCCTGAAATGAGGACACCTCTGTATACAGTGGAACTCCTCTATTCCAACACCCTGAAATGAGGACACCTCTGTATACAGTGGAACTCCTCTATTCCAACACCCTGAAATGAGGACACCTCTGTATACAGTGGAACTCCTCTATTCCAACACCCTGAAATGAGGACACCTCTGTATACAGTGGAACTCCTCTATTCCAACACCCTGAAATGAGGACACCTCTGTATACAGTGGAACTCCCCTATTCCAACACCCTGAAATGAGGACACCTCTGTATACAGTGGAACTCCTCTATTCCAACCCCCTGAAATGAGGACACCTCTGTATACAGTGGAACTCCTCTATTCCAACACCCTGAAATGAGGACACCTCTGTATACAGTGGAACTCCTCTATTCCAACCCCCTGAAATGAGGATAGGACCCTTCTAATTAGGAAGTCCCACTGTGTCTAGAATAGAGAGGTTTCACTAAACTATATAAATAAATTCTGACATAACTTACCAAATCTATCAATTCTTTGAGTTTGTATGTCAACCACATCCAGCTCAAGTTGGTAATGCTCACTAAAGACTTTTAGCTCTATAGCACCTGCAAAATGGTCACATGACAGTCATGTGATTATTGAGTAGAGATGCACCATAGGAATTTAATAAACCCTCCTTCTTGTCTCCTCCCTCTTCCTTTCTGTCTCTCCCCCTATTTCACCTCCCTCTCCTCCTCCCTCTCCTTTTCCTCCTTCCCCTCCTCCTCCTCCCTCTCCTCCTCCCTCTCCCTCTCCTCCTCCCTCTCCCCCTCCCACTCCTTCCCTCCCTCTCCTTCCAATTACCTCCCCAAGACTCTGCCTTCTGTAGCCACTGCACATAGTCCTGGTTGGCCTTCCCTAGGATGGCAGAATTGTATTTGTCTGGGTCAGAAAGAATGAGACCAGCTACTAGCTCCCTCAGCTCACTGCTAGTCGCCTTATCGTCACATAGAAGAATACTGTGAGAAAAGGGTTAAAATAATGTTATGGAGAGTTTTGCTTTGGACTATAGATCTCTTTATAATATATAGGTCATTTATTATCATGTGACATTCCTTCATGATTATAGCCTCATGATATGTAAGCAAGCTATAACATGATCACATAACATGAACAAGATGTAAGCTATCACATGACTACATGACATGATGAACAAGATGTAAGCTATCACATGACTAAATGACATGATCAAGATGTAAGTAAGGTATCGCATGACATGGGACATAGTGTGATAGTGTGTATGAGTGTGATGATGACACATTATTATTAAAAATAAACAAAAATAATTGAACCAACAAAAATAGGCATTAATGGGTACCATAGGATATGCAAAGAATACTGAAATATATAGCATAAGAGTACTAGGATATGCAGTATAAGAATACTGTACATTATAAGAATACTGTATTATTGGTTAAGGAGAATTGTCAATGGAGATACTTTACCTAATACTCCTGAACAGGCAAGAATTGTCTGAAGGAACAACCCTGTAGAACAAAGAAGAAAAACACTACATGACAACCCTTTACCTGAAAAGCATGACCTACCTTCTTGTCAGAACCCCAGGTTTGAGGGAGAGAGAGTTCATTTCTCCTACTGATCCTATAGCACTAGAACTTGGTGAATAGTGATAGGTGGGGCCAGGAACAGGAGACGAGGATCTTCGATTAGTTGAAGTTCTCTTACTGACCAGCTCTAGAGTACAGAATGTCGAATGACACTTCAACAGAGGTTCCCTCACCTACCTACACTGTACTTACTGTCACCCGAAGAAGGAACCTTACTGGTTCTTTCCTCCATTCTTCTCCTCTTCTCCTGTGGTGAGAGCTCCTCTAAGATAATCGTATCTCCTGACTGGATATTCAGAGTGAGCAGAGTGGAGGAAAGATCATACAACTCTATCTCTCTCTGAGGATATCCCAATATAACTATTAAACATAACATACATCTCAGAGAGTAAACCTTTTAAGAAAAATTATACATCAAAACTATCTAACCAGAACTACACAGAGTACACAAATAAGTCAACCCGATGGTTAGTTTTCCTTGAAAAGTACCATAAGAATGTTTTGATAGGGAACATTTGGTATAGTCAACATTCATACTGATATCTTGAGCTGGACCTTCACAGACACTATAGACACCGTAAAACAGATCAAGGCATGATACAGTAACCCAGTACATTTCAAAGTGACTCCTCCCCCACTCCAGGGCTGAGATAACTCACTTTTTTGCGAATCGGGTGGTAGCTTAGTCACTTCCTTGAGAACTTTCTGTAGCTCTGATAAAGTGGATTCAGAGTGCAAACCATTCAGTGGAAACCTACCACTTTTACTTTGTACTCAAAGAACCTGAAAAGAAAAGTAACATCTATTACAGATAGGAGTATTATTAGACATAGCTACACATCTACATCTAGTTATTTGGCATCTGCTACTGACATCTAACACAGACAGGTAGTCAATATATTACACATCTGAACTGAAACCTCCATTAGTACTTATGGCTATAGTCTAACACAAGCTAGACTATGGGCTGTCATGTGATGCTAGGATGTACATCTTCAAAGAGCTTCCATTAGATGGAGTGTGCTGAGGAGTGGATTGACTGCGAGGCAGTACAAGTATCTACGCTATAATTCACAAGTGGTAGTCTATTATACAACTATAGCGTTTCACAGGGAATTACCAAAGTTTAAACATCGCAGCTTTCTTCTGTACGTAGAACATAACAACTTCACGACCAATTAACTTCTTTAGAGCATAACAACTTCACGGACTACTAAAGACGGAGAACGCTACTAAATCCCAATTAAAGCACACTCAACTTTGACAACTTTGACCTTTGGCCGTTAACCTACGGCGTAGAGAGAGTGGATTCCAGCAGAAATTTTAGTTGCATCATCTTCTTCACTCGCACTCACTGGATTGTTGCAAGCAGACTCTAGGCAGCCAAAGATGGCACGTAATTTGCTAAGCAAGCTGCAGAATAACTGGAAGGTAAGTAGTATTCTTGCACTACTACAGCTAGCTATACAAACCGCTGTATATGATAGAACAGGGGAAATACAGCTGAGGATCCAGGTTGGACCTACCTTCACCCTCCCCCCCACATCAGAGTAATGTTATGCTGATTCCTCTCTTTAAGGATGCACTATATGCATAAGTTCTAAGAAGTGAAAATAGCAGCCTATTGTTTTCAAACAAAATGGTTGGAAATTCTAAATGGATCTACCCTTTGGGTCACTGACCACTGCTGTGTGCAGCTCTCTCTGTACAATATGTGGGCCTGTTCATGAGGGGGACATGGTGTTGATTCTGAGTTTTGTGATGTTAAATATCAATCTCTGTTTTAGATTCTTGGAGCTCTTCATCATCAGCCTTCCAGATCTGTATCAACACTCAAGGTTAGCAGATCCATACATAGTTTTCCTTTTTAGGGAGGAGGGTGGGTTAACTCAAAACTAAGGACATAAAATAGTGAGGTTCTTACTTAATCATCAACAAAACTAAATATGTGTAATTATTATTTTTCCTTAAAAACATCCACATGGAA
>CAXHJR010000087.1:7500-10000 GCA_964016965.1 Diacarnus erythraeanus | reverse complement strand
CTCCCCACGAGGAGAACTTTCGACCATTGTCAAAAGAGACATCGATACAGTACTACGTAGTAGCTATTGCGATGTTTAATTGATAATAATATGTTATTTTCTGGTCTTCTTTTTTTTTTTGATGATGATGATGATGATGATGATGATGATAATAATGACGATGATAATCATAATCATAATCATAATCATAATCATAATCATAATGATAATAATAATAATAATAATAATAATAATAATAATAATAATAATAATAATAATAATAATAATAATAATAATAATAATAATAATGGGGTCAGGCGGGGAGATGTGCTCGAGACAGAAAATGGCATACCTGACCGAGCAAGTGCCGGGATTATCCAAATGTTATTATTAATGGGTGATTTTAGCTAGCCAGTAGCTGAAATGAAGGGTGTGTCCCCGGTAGCTCCGATCCACAGAATAGAATAATTATTAGGATTGATTTTTTCATCAGCCAAACTGCTTGAATTCCATCCCCGAAAGGAGTTTAATGGAGCCAATCCAAATGGATGGGTCGGTATGATCTAGGTATATGGAAAGAAGTCTGAGGAGACACGAGAGGAGGAGTGTGGTCGGTAACGGGGTTAGGCGGGGAGATGTGGCGAAGATAGAAATGATATAGCGAGCGGCTGGTGGAAGGAAGTGTGATTATCTAATAATAATATAGTGAGAGGTATATTATAGTAATGGGGTTAGGCAGCGAGAGGTGCCGAAGATAGATAGAAGAACGAAGATAGAAGAACGAAGATAGAAGAACGGAGGGCTCGAAATGGTCGCAATTCTCAATAATACAGAGACGTAAGTAAGAGAGCCACGTGGCATTACAGTGAGTAAGTAAGTAAGTAAGTACAGACACGATTAGTCCAAAAGTTCTTCTTGGTGATGTAATTAATTTTTTCAACTTTAGCTAGCCACGACTCTGATGGTCAAAATTCGATAGATATATATGTGTGTGTGCATATAAAGGTAGATACAGTAATGGTATAATATGCAACAAAGAGTTTCTTACTCCTGGCAGCAAGAGGTCCAGTGCATATGTCATTCTACATCTTTTAGTATTTTGTTTTTGGGCAACGGGGAGGATCTCTTCCTCTATAATTATAAGGGTACATATATTGTGCATATAATTTGTCGTGGCACATCCAAAATGAAGATGTTGTTCACCCACCCACCTTTTCTGCTGGCCATTCCTCAATTGGTCCACATACTTGTTTTCCGTTTTTTTTTGTTTTTTTTCCCTCCCCCCTTTCTTTTCTTTTCTCGAAACACTGTGGAAAACTACTCGACGCTTTGATGTCATTTTTATGTTCACCATGACTGGCCATAAAGAGCATAATAGTAACATTGCATTCAATGATCTGTATGGATGAATCACCTTGAGCGGCTTTATAGAGCGTACGATCTCTTCCAGGGACTTTCTGCACTAGGAGCTTCTGTCCTAAAATGCAGCCCCTTCCCCCTTCCCCCAAGGGAGAAGATGTACACCGGAGGCTATATCCTATGACAGCGGGCAAAAATGCCAAACAATACTTGGACTTGGACTGTTTCTTCAGCAGTGATCTGCTTCAGCATATCTCGTTGCAAAGTCTAGTGGACCCACTCTATCGAGTGCCATCTTCTTGCCACGGCGTTGCAACTGTCGGTATGGAGGCTTCTGTCGACGGTGGTGGGTGGTTGAATCCTGGACTGACTAGCTGGGCATCGTCTGCAGAAAAATCAGCAGTGTCTTTGCTGATATCAGCAGGCCAATAGAGGCACGACCGGACGTTCTTCTTGGTCTCGTTCTTACCGAAGTGTGCTTCCAGGCAGGCAGGCAGGCAGGCAGGCAGGCAGGCAGGCAGGCAGGCAGGCAGGCAGGCAGGCAGGCAGGCAGGCAGGCAGGCTTGGCTGGCAAGGCTGTCAAGGCTGGCAGGCAGGCTAGGCTGGCAAGGCTGGCAAGGCTGGCAAGGCTGGCTAGGCTGGCTGTCAGGTAGGCTGGCAAGGCTGGCTAGGCTGGCTGTCAGGTAGGCTGGCAAGGCTGGCAGGCAGGCATGCTAGGCTGGCTAGGCTGGCAAGGCTGTCAAGGCTGGCAAGGCTGGCAAGGCTGGCAAGGCTGGCTAGGCTGGCTGTCAGGTAGGCTGGCAAGGCTGGCAGGCAGGCATGCTAGGCTGGCTAGGCTGGCAAGGCTGTCAAGGCTGGCAAGGCTGTCAAGGCTGGCAAGGCTGGCTAGGCTGGCTGTCAGGTAGGCTGGCAAGGCTGGCAGGCAGGCATGCTAGGCTGGCTAGGCTGGCTAGGCTGGCTAGGCTGGCTAGGCTGGCTAGGCTGGCTAGGCTGGCTAGGCTGGCTAGGCTGGCTAGGCTGGCTAGGCTGGCTAGGCTGGCTAGGCTGGCTAGGCTGGCAAGGCTGGCAAGGCTGGCAAGGCTGGCAAGGCTGGCAAGGCTGGCAAGGCAGGCTAGGCAGGCAAGGCAGGCAGGTGTCGGTGCCCCGCGACTTTTACTTCCTC
>CAXHJR010000086.1:0-5000 GCA_964016965.1 Diacarnus erythraeanus | reverse complement strand
CCCTGCCACCCCACCCACTCTCGTGCACGCATTTTCCCCACCCAGTTTACCGTGACCCAGCGACGACCACAACTCGTGCCACGCCCACCAGCCGAGTGCCACTTGCAGGCCTCACAATACACTCATCCGACAATGCAGGCCTCACAATACACTCATCCGACGAGCTAAGGGTGGGTGTAGCATTGGCTGTGGTTCACCTGCATGTGGGTGCCCCCTTGACCTTTGAACTTTGAACTTCCGGTACCCCCACCTCTCTCCACTCAACCAATTCTCGTTCGTGCCCACATCTGGTGCCTCTTTGCCTGCCTGCTTACTTGCCCGCCCGCCTGCCTGCCTGCCCACCCACTCGCCCATTCTAGCTAGTTACCTATTGATCTTGCCTAACCTCCCTACCTCCCTCCCTACCTACCTACCCACCCACCCACACCTTACCTACTCTTCAACGTTACAGTTACTTTGGTCAACGGTCCATCCAGCCGAGGCTACGAGAAAGAGTTGTGACGGTCGAAGAATCAAATTCTGGCCGGTGCTGTGGGTAGCTGTAATCCTTGCATCGTGTAAGAATCGAGGAGGAGGAGGAGGAGGAGGAGGAGGAGGAGGAGGAGTTGGTTGTCACGGACCTGGTTGGCTGCACCCCCTCTTGAGCCTACCATTAATTATGCCGGCAGAATTTAAACTGCAAGTCGAATCATGCATTTCAGACTCAGTTGGGTCACTGGTGATTTGAGGGTTTATTTACCGTAACGAGAGCGACCTCTCGAATGGTGGAATGTTCAGACCTGCTATAATGATGACAATTTTAGCACTTCTTCTGTGAGAGCTAGGTTGAAGTGAGTGAGTGAGTGAGTGAGTGATTAAGAGACGGGAACACGCGTGAGCAGGAGCTAATTGTTGCGTACATGGCATTATCTATCTAACTGCTCTAGATGGAGAGATTTCATTGGCATGCTGATATTATTGTCGTTCTGGTGGTGTTTATAATAATATGTATGCCCACTAATGGCATCGATAACGGTGGTTACATTTTGTGCAGGTCCCGTGGTGGTGTCCTGCAGAAAGGGTTTGAGGAGCAAGTAAAGCAGCAGTGTCCTGTGTTGTCCCTCCCTCCCCACGAGGAGAACTTTCGACCATTGTCAAAAGAGACATCGATACAGTACTACGTAGTAGCTATTGCGATGTTTAATTGATAATAATATGTTATTTTCTGGTCTTCTTTTTTTTTTTGATGATGATGATGATGATGATGATGATAATAATGACGATGATAATCATAATCATAATCATAATCATAATCATAATCATAATGATAATAATAATAATAATAATAATAATAATAATAATAATAATAATAATAATAATAATAATAATAATAATAATAATAATAATGGGGTCAGGCGGGGAGATGTGCTCGAGACAGAAAATGGCATACCTGACCGAGCAAGTGCCGGGATTATCCAAATGTTATTATTAATGGGTGATTTTAGCTAGCCAGTAGCTGAAATGAAGGGTGTGTCCCCGGTAGCTCCGATCCACAGAATAGAATAATTATTAGGATTGATTTTTTCATCAGCCAAACTGCTTGAATTCCATCCCCGAAAGGAGTTTAATGGAGCCAATCCAAATGGATGGGTCGGTATGATCTAGGTATATGGAAAGAAGTCTGAGGAGACACGAGAGGAGGAGTGTGGTCGGTAACGGGGTTAGGCGGGGAGATGTGGCGAAGATAGAAATGATATAGCGAGCGGCTGGTGGAAGGAAGTGTGATTATCTAATAATAATATAGTGAGAGGTATATTATAGTAATGGGGTTAGGCAGCGAGAGGTGCCGAAGATAGATAGAAGAACGAAGATAGAAGAACGAAGATAGAAGAACGGAGGGCTCGAAATGGTCGCAATTCTCAATAATACAGAGACGTAAGTAAGAGAGCCACGTGGCATTACAGTGAGTAAGTAAGTAAGTAAGTACAGACACGATTAGTCCAAAAGTTCTTCTTGGTGATGTAATTAATTTTTTCAACTTTAGCTAGCCACGACTCTGATGGTCAAAATTCGATAGATATATATGTGTGTGTGCATATAAAGGTAGATACAGTAATGGTATAATATGCAACAAAGAGTTTCTTACTCCTGGCAGCAAGAGGTCCAGTGCATATGTCATTCTACATCTTTTAGTATTTTGTTTTTGGGCAACGGGGAGGATCTCTTCCTCTATAATTATAAGGGTACATATATTGTGCATATAATTTGTCGTGGCACATCCAAAATGAAGATGTTGTTCACCCACCCACCTTTTCTGCTGGCCATTCCTCAATTGGTCCACATACTTGTTTTCCGTTTTTTTTTGTTTTTTTTCCCTCCCCCCTTTCTTTTCTTTTCTCGAAACACTGTGGAAAACTACTCGACGCTTTGATGTCATTTTTATGTTCACCATGACTGGCCATAAAGAGCATAATAGTAACATTGCATTCAATGATCTGTATGGATGAATCACCTTGAGCGGCTTTATAGAGCGTACGATCTCTTCCAGGGACTTTCTGCACTAGGAGCTTCTGTCCTAAAATGCAGCCCCTTCCCCCTTCCCCCAAGGGAGAAGATGTACACCGGAGGCTATATCCTATGACAGCGGGCAAAAATGCCAAACAATACTTGGACTTGGACTGTTTCTTCAGCAGTGATCTGCTTCAGCATATCTCGTTGCAAAGTCTAGTGGACCCACTCTATCGAGTGCCATCTTCTTGCCACGGCGTTGCAACTGTCGGTATGGAGGCTTCTGTCGACGGTGGTGGGTGGTTGAATCCTGGACTGACTAGCTGGGCATCGTCTGCAGAAAAATCAGCAGTGTCTTTGCTGATATCAGCAGGCCAATAGAGGCACGACCGGACGTTCTTCTTGGTCTCGTTCTTACCGAAGTGTGCTTCCAGGCAGGCAGGCAGGCAGGCAGGCAGGCAGGCAGGCAGGCAGGCAGGCAGGCAGGCAGGCAGGCAGGCAGGCAGGCAGGCAGGCTTGGCTGGCAAGGCTGTCAAGGCTGGCAGGCAGGCTAGGCTGGCAAGGCTGGCAAGGCTGGCAAGGCTGGCTAGGCTGGCTGTCAGGTAGGCTGGCAAGGCTGGCTAGGCTGGCTGTCAGGTAGGCTGGCAAGGCTGGCAGGCAGGCATGCTAGGCTGGCTAGGCTGGCAAGGCTGTCAAGGCTGGCAAGGCTGGCAAGGCTGGCAAGGCTGGCTAGGCTGGCTGTCAGGTAGGCTGGCAAGGCTGGCAGGCAGGCATGCTAGGCTGGCTAGGCTGGCAAGGCTGTCAAGGCTGGCAAGGCTGGCAAGGCTGGCAAGGCTGGCTAGGCTGGCTGTCAGGTAGGCTGGCAAGGCTGGCAGGCAGGCATGCTAGGCTGGCTAGGCTGGCTAGGCTGGCTAGGCTGGCTAGGCTGGCTAGGCTGGCTAGGCTGGCTAGGCTGGCTAGGCTGGCTAGGCTGGCTAGGCTGGCTAGGCTGGCTAGGCTGGCTAGGCTGGCAAGGCTGGCAAGGCTGGCAAGGCTGGCAAGGCTGGCAAGGCTGGCAAGGCAGGCTAGGCAGGCAAGGCAGGCAGGTGTCGGTGCCCCGCGACTTTTACTTCCTCTAAACGATCCAGTTTGGGAAGTTACGACTTTGCGACTTCGTTGTATTATAACATATAATTATATAATTATTATTATATATATATAATGTAATATGATATAATATATATAATACATAATAATATTAGATCATACTATATTATATATATAATAACAAGAAGAGAACTACCAGCAGCCCACTTTCCAGAAGCTACGACATCGGCTTACCAGCTGCTCACTCGAGAATGACAAAGCTACAGCAGCCGAGCCTCGAGAGGAGCACGGGCCAGCCGACCAGACGCGCTACGACAGCTACGACAAAGTGGCAAAGTCGTAACTTTTTCCCAAACTGGATCGTCTAGAGGAAGTAAAAGTCGCGGGGGCACCGACACCGACTCGAGCCTCGAGAGGAGCACGGGCCAGCCGACCAGACGCGCTACGACAGCTACGACAAAGTGGCAAAGTCGTAACTTTTTCCCAAACTGGATCGTCTAGAGGAAGTAAAAGTCGCGGGGGCACCGACACCGACTCGAGCCTCGAGAGGAGCACGGGCCAGCCGACCAGACGCGTGCAACAGCAACGACGTCAGAGTCCAACCAACCAACCAAACCAACCAACCAACCAACCGGATGCGACCATCTTGGGAGAGTAAAGAAAAAAGATCTTTAGGACAATTAAGGCTTAATCTCAGTGGATCGTGACGGCAAGGTCACTCAACCACTTACAATACCCCGTCCTATTCAAGTCGTCTGCAAGGGATCTAGCCCCAGAAATCGCCAAGTTTGATGTGGCCGGCAACCGCAGGGACTTCTTATGTCCCTCCGGCGGACCGGCACGGCTGGTGCAGGGAGCCTGGGCCGAGGCACGGGCTCCTAACGGCTACTCGCCTGCAACTTCTGGGGATATACGTCGTTGCTTTCTAGTGTGGATTCTGACTTAGAGGCGTTCAGTCATAATCCAGCAGATGGTAGCTTCGCACCATTGGCTGTTCAGCCAAGTGCAAATGCCAAATGTCTGAATCAACGGTTCCTCTCGTACTGAGTTGAATTACTATTGCAACGACACTTCATCAGTAGGGTAAAACTAACCTGTCTCACGACGGTCTAAACCCAGCTCACGTTCCCTGTTAGCGGGTGAACAATCCGATACGTGGTGAATTCTGCTTCACAATAATAGGAAGAGCCGACATCGAAGGATCAAAAAGCAACGTCGCTATGAACGCTTGGCTGCCACAAGCCAGTTATCCCTGTGGTAACTTTTCTGACACCTCTAGCCTAAAACTCTTAGAGACTAAAGGATCGATAGGCCATGCTTTCACAGTTTGTATTCATACTGAAAATCAAAATCAAGCAAGCTTTTACCCTTTTGTTCCACGTGAGATTTCCGTTCTCACTGAGCTTGCCTTAGGACACCTGCGTTAT
>CAXHJR010000085.1:0-25343 GCA_964016965.1 Diacarnus erythraeanus | reverse complement strand
ACGCGGGTGTTCTGACCGCCTGCTTTGCGTTTGCGTGGATTGTCGGGTTCTTGAGTTTTCTGACACCGGGCGGGTTAGGGATACGCGAAGGACTCCTCGGACTATTACTGTCAAACTATATGCCCCCCGCACAGGCAACGTTGATAGCCCTGCTCTGTCGGCTCTGGATGCTCACAGCGGAGATGTTTTTGGCGGGGGTCGCTTTTTTTCTTCACAGGAGGTGTGATGAAAGAGAACATTTTGCTCACAATTTCTGATCGACACCGAGTCAACACAGAAAACGTCCGCATTACAGGACACACGCAGGCGGGCGAAACATACACCTTTGACGTCAAAGGCGAGAACGCGTGGTGGTTTGAAAGCGTTCTGAAGGTTGGCACACGGATCACCCTCTGCCCTATAGAAACTTACGCCATTTACGCCGCAAACCCACAGGAACAACCGATTCGTATTCCACCCGAAAACAACATTCACATCTCGTTGGAGAAAGCAAAATGACAATATCCAGACGACAGAACACCCCCGCATCGCGGGCACACACGGCAGCCCGTCTGTCTCGGAATCCCCGAAAAACCGTTGTATTCATCACCTTCGGTGTCGGTGTCGGTATCGGTATCAGTGTCGTCTTGCGACTCTTTGTCTTGCTGACAGACACGCAACCGAAATACGAAACACCGACCGAGACACAGCACCCCGTCTCTCCCCGAGTGTTCCCCCGTCTGTTCTCAACACCGCAGGACTCCCTCAAGGACTTTCAAAAGAGCGAGTTCTACCGAACCATTGTCGACAACAACCTGTTTCGTCCGCTGGGGTGGACACCGCCGCGCCCCAGAGAACCGTATCGTTTAATCGGCACGTTCATCCCCACAGCCGCGGACACCCCCAAACAGGCGATCCTCCAAACCACCGCCGGCGAGAGACGGCACACCGTCACGATCGGGGAGAGACTCGACGCCGCCACCACGGTTGTGGACATCCAGCCGAAAGAGGTTACCCTTCAGAGAGACGGGCGAAAAACAACGTTACGTCTCACACCCCAGACCTTCCTCAACGCGAAAAGGCGTCGGGCACCGCGGCGACGGTGACCCTGCATGACGATCACCGAGCCTGTCGCCACATCCCTTGACGAAAAGACCCTCATCGCCCGCGCCCAAGCCGGCGACGGCGACGCGTTTTCGCCCCTGGTCCGCAAATACCACCCTCGCGTGTTGCGACACATCACCCGCCGCCTCAGAGACCCTTTCGTTGCCAAAGACTTGACACAAGAGACATGGCTCAAGGCGTATCGTGCTATCCACACCTTCCGGGGGGCGTCGTCTTTCTATGCGTGGCTTTACCGCATCGCAGAGAACGTCATCACCGACCACTTCCGCAGGCAGAAACACCGGCGGACCCACCCCCTGCACCTCATTGACGAGAGAGGGCTCGTCGACACACAGCCGTGTCCGAGCCGAGCCCTCCTCCGCCAAGAGTTGCGAGACACCCTGAAAAACGCCCTCAACTGCCTCACAAAGCCCCGTCGGCGTGTCTTCGTGTTATATTACCATCACGACCTACCCATCAAAGCGATCGCACGCCGTCTGAACCGTTCGGAAGGCACTGTGAAAACGCATCTCCGCAACGCACGGCTTCAACTCCAAGAACTTCTCACCCCTTACCTGAACAACGCCGACCGCCCCGAGAGGTGAAACCCGCCACCGCACCCTTTCGTTTTCTATTGTCAAAACCCGTCTACTGAAAGGATTTGAAACATGGCAAAACTTACGCTCACACAAGCCGTTGCGGTGATACCCGTCTCCGAGTCCACGCTCCGCAGAGATATAAAAAGCGGGAAGGTCTCCTTTGACACCGATGCCAAAGGCCGTAAGCAGATAGACACCGCAGAACTCACACGGGTCTATGGGCAACTGAACACCGATGCACCCGTCAATACCCCCCATCAGAACCCGTCCGTGAATGGGAATGACACCTATAAAGTCATCACGCTCTTGGAGGGGCAGGTGGCGGACTTGAAGGCACACCTCGCACACGCGAACACCGAGAAAGCACACCTCCTTGAATTAGCAAACAACCTCCAGCAACAGAACGCTGTTTTGAGGCTCCCGCCGCCCGATACAGAAAAACGCGGCTGGTTTTCGAGACTCAAGGCGGTTTTCACAGACGCAGGGTGAGCCCCTTCGGTTTCTCTCAACCCATACGACGGCTTTTGCGTCTAAAAGAGAGAACGGAAGCCCCCCGGGTATTGGCGGGTAGACGCCTCGGAGAAACAGAAATGATTTACAAGCACCCCCTCTTGAACAAACCTCGCACAACCGCGCGACATCGCGTTTTTGTCAGCTACTACCATAAGGATGATCAAGGCTATAGAGAACGCTTTGAAGGTTTGTTTTCAGACATCCACAACATCTATGTGTCAGAATCTGTCAAAATGGGCGATATTGATCCGAACCTCAACCCCGAGAGGATCCGTCAAAAAATCCGAGATGACTATCTTCGGGATTCCACCGTGACGGTTGTTCTCGTGGGGGCGCATACGTGGCAGCGGAAGTTTGTGGATTGGGAGATCGCCGCCAGCATACGAAAGACGCAATATAACTCCCGTTCAGGACTTCTGGGGATATTATTGCCGACGTATCCCAGACCGCCCTATAACCCTTATGATCCGCACACCATCCCCCCAAGACTCCACGATAACATTGAACGTGGTTTCGCGAAACTTCACAAGTGGAGCGATGACCCCGATACCGTGCAGTTATGGATACATGAGGCTTTCAAACGCAGACACGAGGAACCCTCGCCCGACAACACTCGTGATCCGTTCAAATACAACCGATCGGGCGAAAGGTGGACAGATTAAATGGAAATGATAGAAGACATTCTGGTCAGAGGTATGGGGCAGGTATTATCGCAAGGACTCTCACATTTCTGCAAGTTAAGTGTTGCGGCAATCCGACGGGTTTTTGGCAAATCGCCGGAAGAGATGACTCCGGAGGAGTTGAAAGAACTGACAGACCGAAACAAGGACGCTGCTTGGGCGATGTATGTTCAGATGCTCACTCGGATAACGACGCAACCCTTGCCGGATGAAGATGGCGATGAACAAACCGCTTTAGACAGTGTCTATTCCTTGTTTGCCACAACACGAGACATCCTTACAGAATACGGCCGCGAGAGTCCGGAGTTTTCCAAGTTAGCCGTGGTCATCCTAAATCAAAAAATCCGTCCGTTCACCGCAAAGTGGCACGTTCCGAGCAAGGAAGGGGCTTTTGAAGATGCTGAAAAATGTGCCGAGTTTCGCGAAGACCTGAAAAAGCTTCAAGTCATTTTATGTGGCTATATGGCAGCTCTTGCCGCTCTTGCGGGCATTGAAGACTTCACCTATATATCGGAGGAATAGCAGATGCGAAGCAGCCCCTTAACGAAAAACAGGTTTACCACAGACACCACCCGTCGCCAACAGCTTCAGGACGACGACACAGAAAACATCATCTTCATCTCTTACAGACGCACACATTGTGATATGTATATGGCGAGAAGATGTGCGGAGGTCTTAGAGGAGATAGATGGACTTCACTACTGGCTGGATGAAGATGATGAATGTATGCAGCACGCACACGCTGAAAACAATGACCTCAAAACAGCCCTCTGTATTGAGCAGGGGCTGGATGTCTCCTCGGCGTTGTTAGGGATCATCGGTCCCCATACGTTCTCTTCGCCCTGGATCCCTTATGAAATCGGGGGCGCCCGCGGCAGGCAACGCTATGCGAAGCAAACACCACAGCCCCTGATCGCGCATCTCATCCATGATGTCGATCTGAGCAAAGTCCCGGCTTTCGTCGGACTCGGCACACCGCTCACCTCGCTCGACGAAGTGAAGCTCTGGGGAGAGCACCTCGCAGACCACTTACAGAAAAGGTCTACCTCTTTCGACAGGACCCAAAGGCTCCGAGACATCTATAAACGGAATACCCGATCTTTAAAAACGACACAGAGGTAAGGACATTTCCGATGGACGCAACCACACACATGGAACTCGTCGTCCTCGTGAGTGCCATTGCCGCGGCAGTCAGTGCGATGTCCGCACTGCTCACCTTTCTGTTTTCACGCAAACGCTCCCGACGCGACCGCGTGGATATTCTAAAGATTGAAATTCTGGAAAAGGTCTCTCATGTGGAAGGGAGAGACCTTTGGATAAAAACCATGAGCCTTTCTGCAATGAGGGTTGGTGGGGGACCGAGATTCGATGACATCGCAAAATTCTTAGGGGCGAAGTATGCTCGAAAAAAGTGGGTACGGCTCATCCCTGTCGCTCTCGAAGAACTCAAAAGAGACGGATATTCACGTTTATTAGGCTTCTGACGCCTGTTCTGTTTCGCAGCTGCTTTTTTTTTGCTGGGCCACCGCCACAAACGCCCGACCACCACCCCTGCTAAGGTGTTTCACACTTTTGAAGAAACGGGGAGAATCCCCGTACACCCCCTTCCAAATACACGCCAGCGTTCTATACCCGCCAGCAAGACCCGTTTTTATGGAGCGCTACAGTCTCACTCAGCGGCGACAGATAATGTCCACGGCTACCGTTTTCTCATACCCGCTCCATTACATTTCGCTACAGTGTCCGTAACGCCCCGCTATGCCCGGCAAACGAAGGAGAGAACCGGGCAGGAAATAAAAACGGAAGACGCTGGCGTCATAACATTATCAGGAAAGCAAGTTCTGCCCACACACCATCAAACGCCAAGCGAAAGAGACACCGGCTTCCTCTGCTAAGGCATCCATAGGATTTACAGGGGGTTGGTTAAACAATTGATCGCCGAAGCCCCGCCAAGCGTTTAACACATTGCACGTGTCCTCCAGCCGTGGAGACGCCGACAAGAAGCGAGGGGGGGTGGCAGGAATGCGAAGCCTACAAAACAAATGCTCAACGGCTACTAATGCCCGCGTCTGCAGGCATAAGTATCCGTAGATGCAAACGCTAAATTTGTTTTGCTTCACGGCTTCGCAGGATTGAAAAGTTGCCCCCAAAGCCAACCGAGCCTACAACTTTTCAACGAATGCCACCGCGACCCCTCGCAAAGAGTCGGCTTCGCCACTACAGGTAAGTCAAAGGAACGCTATACAAACGTCGATAAAAGAGGTGATCAAGGAAAAAGAAGGGGGCGACGGCGGTCTGAAACTGGGGGGATTTTGACGCAAAAAAACACCCCAAAACTTGACATTTACTGAAAAGTGTGGTATAATATTAGTAGTAGAAAAGAGAAAGCGGAGGGCAAACCGCCAAGTTTACACCCCCCGCCTTCAATAATTTTTTTGACAAACGAATGACCCGCTTCAGGTGCATGTTACCCTGCACAACCCCAGGGCCCTGCAAGTGGGCAAACCTGACAAACCACCCGCTTGTGTATTTTTATTATACACCGTGCGGTTGCGTTTGTCAAGGGAGATTGATAAATGCTGACGCATTTCGAAAATCAGATCCAAGCACAGGATCGCGCCGCAAAGCACACCGAGTGCGAAAACTGCCAACCCGCGCTTGTCTCCTTTCTAACGGAAAACCCCCTATCAACCCCCGAGGCAACCCACGAATATCACGAAAACGTTTGGGAAAATTGCCCGAGTTGTATAGCGGCGTATACCGATTATCTCGAGTCCATCCGCTGCGAACATGGACACACGGAACTCGAGTCGTGCGATGCATGCCTCGAGGCGTGGCTCGCGGAAAACCAACCCCCCGAGGATACCAGCCTCGCGGCCGCCGAAGAATGGAATGCCAACCCGTTTCGGTTTCTCGGAGGTGCTGCCTAATGTATCTTATAGAAACCACCCCTTCAAAGATGACGGCTTTCGTGTGGGATACCGCAAAAACCCCCAAAACGTGTGTCGGAATCTTCTCCGAATACGACGCGAAAAAGGTCATCGCCTTACTCAACGCAGAAAGGTTTAAGTTCCAAAGGGAGATCCCCCGACTGCGAAAGGGTATCCATCGCGACGTGGCACAGCGGTATATTCAGCGGTTCGGTGGCAGGAGCGTCGCCGTGCAGATTGCCGCAGATGCTGCCATTGTGTATCTTCGGAATAAGGACGGCGACACGCTCGGGCCCATCACCTGCAAGGACAAGTATCCGAAGCCCGTTTCGGGTCTCAACGATATTCCGTTCTAACCACACCCCACACACCGCGCGGGAAGGGACACCCCCAACCCGCGCACTCCCCACACACGGGAAAGGACACGGACCATGGGAACACCACGGATCGTCACCTGCACCTGCAGCCTCGAATTCTATGACACACAAGGGAAGACGCGATGCAACCGCTGCGAGGCGCGCGCGAAACACACGCAAACCCTCAAAGCCGAATGGCAGCGCCGCCGGCGGCAGGGACACCTGACCACTCGTGACGGGATCTTCTTCTGTTTGCGAAGAAAAGTCAGGTCTGTTGCCGAGATGGCAAATATCCTAAACATCTCCTTTCGCGCCGCGTCTCTCGCTCTCGACGCAATCCGCGAGGACGCACGCTAACGGCACACACTCACGACACACACCGCGCGGGAAGGGACACCCCCAACCCGCGCACTCCCCACACACACGAAAAGGAGACAGACGATGAGACACACAAAAAACGATGCCCACTGGAAAGCCACCCTGGAGGGTATCTTCTCCGAATGCACACCGCCCGCCGAATGCACCCCCAAATTGCTGTTATGGGTGCTTCAGAAGTTACCACGAAAGACAAACCCCTTGGGGAAAATCCAAGACGCGTGTTTTTCGCGGAACATCGACAACACCGAGGCGGCGGTCCTAACGGCACTCCGCAGCCTTTACAAATCGGGTGCCATCTCACACCGAAACATCGGAGACAGGGATTATTTTATACGGCTCGACTGACGACACACACGCGCGGGGTGCTTTCGCAGACCCCGCGCACACACGACACACGGCACGGCCGCCCCGGTGGTGACATCGCCCCCGTGCCGTGGACGTCACGGGGGTCTCAGGCATCCCCACCCCGCACCCCGAAGCCTGTGTGCCGTGACACACACCGACAGGTTTTCCGCACACATCGTTTTTTTTTCTGATAGAATGCGGACACTGTGAAAGGAGACAGACGATGAGACACAGACGCAAATATAACCAGCCCGAACACGTCAGAGAGAAGGGGGCGGCGAACTCCCGGAAGGTCCGAAGTGAGAAGAAACGCCGCCGCTCTGAGGCGGTCCAGACACTTCACACCGAGGGCTACACGATCGCGGAACTGGCGGCACACTTTTCGGTGAGTCAAAGAACGATTTATCGAGACCTTGAGACGCTCGGGGACGTGAAAACAGAGCCGCCGTCCGATGCAATCGCGTCAAAAAACGCACTGGAAGTGTAAACTTAACATCGCCAGAAACCCACGGGAGCCGTAACACTCCTTAAGTTTACACCGTGCCAAAGTGTAAACTTAAGGATCGCCAAGTGTAAACTTAAGGATCGCCAAGTGTAAGCTTAAGGATCGCCTCGTGTCACATGTCAATTCCCGAAAAAAAACGCACTAAAAGTGTAACCTTTAAATCATCAGAAACCCACGGGAGACGTAACACTCCTTAAGGTCACACCCTTTCAAAGTGTGACCTTAACTTTACACCGGAGACCTCATGCCATATCCATCCAAATTTACAGACGACCGAAAAAAACAGATTATTCAGGGCTTCCGCAAAGGCTGGGCAATCACCCATATTGCGGAATCCGTAGAGATTCCCCGCAGAACGCTCTATAAATGGTTAAAGAAAGGACAGTTGGAAGGTGAAGGCGAGTATGCCGACTTCTACAACGCCTGCAGGAATGCACAGGAAGCATACTGGGAAAAAGTGCAATACAATTTAGAGCAGATGATCCTTACATCCGCCACAACCAAAGCAACGGTAACTACCACGACCACCACGACCGATAACGAAGGGAATTTTACAGAGAAGGTGGTCGTCAAAGAACACCTCCCCAATCCCAGCCTCGCCCTTGAGATTTTATCGAGACGGTTTCCTGAGAAATGGAATAAAGTCGCCACCCTCCAGTCCGTGCTCGATAACGATATACACGCTGAATTGATAGCACATGGTTTCGATCCCGATGAAATCATGATAAATGTGAGCAAGGTCTTAAGAGAAGCCACACCGAGTCGTTCACCGAAAAAAAACGCACACAAAGTGTGACCCTTGAGAAGCCAGAACCCCACGGGTGCCGTGACACTCATTAAGTTTACACCTTCCAAAAGTGTGAGCTTAAGAAAGCCACGTTTGACAAAACAGACGACAGGGGTTCATCTCTTCTTTGTCGTTTTGTTTTGCCTTCAAAACGCTGCGTACGTCTCAGGGGGCGGACACCCCCGCCCCCGCTTTCTTTATGCGTCCTCTCGAAAGAGCTTCCTCTCTAAAGACCCGGCAATCGCACACGCCGCGGCATCCGACACATGAGGATTCAGGCGAGGCACGCCCAAGAGCCGACACATCATCCGCTGCACCGCCTTTTTATCCGCACGCCCCCCCAGACCGCTGGCGGCTTTGACCTGTTGCGGCGTGAATTCAATGACACGACCGCGCCCGAATTGCGCCGCGATCAGATGCACAATGCCAATCACCGCGCCCGTCGATAACGAACTCGAAACATTCCGATTGTGATACACGCGCTCAATCGCGATCCCGTCGGGGGCATGGGTCGCCACCACTTCACAAAGCCCTTGATAAATGCACAACAAACGATCACCGAAAGCCGCAGAACGATCCGTGCGGAGCAAATCCGCCGCAACCAACTGATAACCGCTACCCGACCGCACCACAACACCCCACCCACAATGCGCAATGCCGGGATCCACACCGAGACACCGGGGGGCTTGTGTTTTCCCTGCCATTTCACGAGACCTCCATTCCGTTACGTTGAAAGTGTTCATGTGTCGACACCTCAACGTTACGTTTTACACATTCCGTTACGTTGAAAAAATAGATTTTTACTCTACACACAAGAGGTTTAAAATTCCATTTTTGCCACGGCCTTAAGGGCCCCTATATAGGGCGTGTCAATTTTGGAATTTTTAGGATCTGAGCACACGATTGACAGTCGCTAAACCGATACCCAACCTGTCTGCGATCTGCTGTTGCGTCTCGCCCGCCGCCGATCGCTGGCGAATCTCTGCATCCCGCTCGGCTTTCTTTTGCGTGCGTGTTTCTGCCGTCCGCCGATAAGCTGTCCGTTCCGAGACACCCGCGGATGTCATCGCTGTTACATCCCCCGACGCCTCAGACGTTTCGCGATGGGTGACGATGTCCTGTAGTTTGTCAAGGTCACCGCCCGCCTTTTGCCAATTCGTTTCGTCAAAAAGTATTGTTTGTTCCCGATCCGTTATGCCCGGTAAATCATGACTACACCACACCACCACCGTCACAGGACGGCTCACCAGCCTGCCCCGTCCGATCGCCTGTAGGAGTTCCGCAATCACGCCATCGTCATAACACGCCTGTAGTCGCTGATCGGTATAATGCCCGTTTTCGTCGCGATCATAGCAGAGCGGTTCGGTATCGTTTCCAAACAACGCCTTCGCTTTCCGTTCTATTGCAGACGGCGGCACTTCGGGCGAAAACAAGATATGCAACACGTCTACACCTTTGAAATGCGTGTCCAAGCCAACCAGTCCACCAAAGTTTGCTGTGCGGATGCCTTCCAATTCCGTCTTCTTCTCTTCCAGTAAAGCCTTATAAGTTATCAATCCGCGTTTCGGTTTCTTTAGCTCCTCAGAGACAAGCCCCCAATAGAATGCCCCTGCCGACGATAACAACGCCCCGTCTACGCGTTCCTCTTTCTGCGTGTAAACCGTCGCTCGCGGGTTGCGATTGGTGCGGAGTTGATACACCTTTGCATCCGGATGCCACGCGGTCAACCCTGTATCGTGGAAGGTTACATCCCCCCGTTTTTCTTCGCGGGTGTCAAAGCATCGCCAAAACAGCGTCTCGTCCAAAGTTGCGGACATAAAGCCCATCCGTGCCCGTGTGTGCATCGGGAGCGGTGGCAACAAAAACGTCAACGTGTCGTCCTCATACCGCATCGGCATATCCGCATCGCGCGGATACCGCTCAAAGAACAGTTCCAGCTGGACAATGAGATTCCACTTTTCTGTCTCCAGTCGCGGTAAGTTTCCAATGGTCTCGAGAGACTCCGTCGCCTGTTTAAAATCGTGACACCGGTGTGCCTCCTCACGACTCAATATCTGCCCGTTCCATCGCACACAGGTCAACCCCTCAAGAATGGACACCCGTTCTTGAGCCGTCAAACCCCTCACCAACGACCGCAATGCCGAGAGATCGCCTTCGGCTTCCAAAATCCGCAATATCTCTTTCGCAAAGGACGACACATCAGAACCCGCCCACTCCTCACGCAGCTGCACGAGACGGCTTTTCGGGAGATGGATTTCAATAAAAGCGTTATAGGGGTCAAACTCATCGTGAAGTATCAGGTCATCGTGGTAGGTAGGTCGGTAGGATTTCGCGAACGTTCTGAAGGCAGGATTGAGAAATAGATCGGGAAATGGCATCACGGTCACCTGTGCGTTTTTCGCCTTTTCCGTTTGCGATCTATACCCACATTCCTTGCACACCTCAAGCACCTCGCAGGGTTCACAGAGCAGTTGAAACGGATTCCACCCACGACTTGCAATCGCAGCATACCGCCGCGCATGGATGCAGGGGTTCTCGTCGGGGAACAGCCCATCGGGGTTTGACAGGATACCCCGATACCGAAACACACTCGCAACCTCTGCCGCAGTTAACCGGTTCTCCATCTCTTTGGCTAAATCGGTCGTCGGCACGGTGAGCAAGCCAGAGAACCCACGCAGCAAATACGCAATCGCCGATTCATTCTTACCCACGCCTGTATCGGCACGTAACCCGAAGAACTTGATCTTCTTGTTCGCAAAGACGGACTTCAGAAACGCACGACTCTGCTCTATCGTTTCTGTGAGCATTGAGACCCGATTTTTCGCTAACTTCACAGGTCTGCGACTTCGCTTTTGCTTCGGCGGCACCTCCCACCACGTCTCACCACAGTTGAACATTTGCCATCAACCGCCCCATCAGGATGTTTCGTAAAACGCACCTCCGCGCGATTGCTGCGATGGGCTGTCCGCTGGCAGTATTGCGTCGGAAACAACTGACTCCGTCCGTCCGCGCCCCACTCTATAGCAAGATCGCCCAGCTGTGAGCGTTCCACAACTTCACGTTCTTTGTCGCCTGCGGTTTCGGTCGTTGCAACTTCGGAGATGAGACCGTGTATTTCACGCACTGCCTCTATTGGCAGTGTCGGCATCTCGAGAATTGAACCCTCACGCATCGCATACCGAGGATCTATCCGTGCCAAGCATTTATCGGCTAACACCTCCAGCAGCATCCCGCCGTCATCTTTGAACGCCCATTTTTTTCCACAATAAGACGTGTAGGCATCAAGCCGTAAGCCGTCTGACTTTGTTTTGATTATGCATGGCGGGTTTCCCTCGCAATGCTCGCGATAAATCGTTTCAATCCGATTCGCAACTTCCAGGGTATTGCGTGAGCAGCCGTGCTTCAATATCAAGACAGGTATAATAAAGATAACCTGTCCGCCCGTGCCGTTTGTATGTGGGTTTGCCGCACATCAACTGCACGCCTGTCATCGCGCGAGTGGTGTAGGCGTTCCATTTTTTGCCGTACGTCTCGCGGGTGACGCGCGTTCGGTCTCCCCACAAATGGGAGAATTTCAGGAGCGGTTTATCCTCGCCATCAACAGATCCACATGGAACGTAAGAGATCTGAGCCGTTTCAATATCAGAGAGCGATATTTCCGTGCCGCACGCTCCTGTGATTTTATCCACAATCCCCCTCCGCATCAGCACGGAGACGCGCGGCTATCGCCGGAACGACCCGATCACGCCCCAACACCGACCACTTTAACTGAACGCCTTTTCGCTCACAGCCACCACACAGCAAAAACAACTGAAAAGAACCGTTGCGGGTCGCCGTTGCTGATCCTTCTATTTGCAACCAACCGACGAGAGTTCGTGTGGCTTCCGTTTTAGAAGCCGCATCACGAGTCACGTGGTTCCGTAGAATAAGTCCTTTCAGGTTCATGCCCGCACCTCCCTCTCACGACTCGCCCGCCGATACAATGCCACAAGCCCCGATTGCGGAAACAGCGAACGCGGCACAGGAGACGCGCCCGTCGATCGGCACGCCTGAGAATAAAAATACAGATGTTTTGAACCGTCGCGATACGTGCGAATGAACACCTCGAGAAAGGCTCGGCACGCACACTTCGGAAAATGGCACGGCTTTCTCTCGTATTTTCGTTTGTGTCGCTTCGGAAACAGAAACGCCTGTAAATCGGGTGGGATTTCAGAAACATACGTTGAGTGGTATAAAAAATCAAAAGATAAGCCTTCGGTGCAATGTAAAAATCGGGGTTTCATAAAAACCTCCGTTTTGAAATAGGAGGCAACAGATCCAAGGGCATCTGCTACCTAATCACTGATAAAATATCCAAAATCACTTTTTGAGAACCGCCACACCTTGAGCCCGAAACGGGCTCGTGGTGACGGCATGCAGTGATTAGGATTTTTTTTTTGCGTGCTTTTTTCGCTCTACGGCTGCCCAGCCTACGATCAAAAGACGCGCGTACGTCAACAACGCGGGCAACGATTGTTATCGTACATATTACCACATGCATGGATAGGAAATCAAGGGAAAAACGGGCGTGACGGCAGGCACCGACTGGGTTCTAATCTCCTTTGGGATCTCATCTCCTTGTGTGTGTGTGCTCCTGCCACCCGAAAATCAGGCGATCTCCGGTCTCCTTGTTGTGGCCTGTTAATATATTAGACGGTATAGTGTGTAAAATCAAGTTAAAAATAAGAGAAAAACGGTTTTCATCGGCGTTTCAATCCACAACGTGTGACCTTTGGCGGCACGCACACCGAGCGTTTACACGTTCAAAAAACGCAAAAAAGTGTAAACTTTCAATCGCCACAAACCCACGTTACCCGCTACTTTTCTATAAGGACATCATCAAAAAAGTGTAAACTTTCATAAGCAACGTGTAAACTTTCATAAGCAACGTCTGTTCCATTGAAAAAAAAGTGTTGACAAAAACGAACGGGTTTCATAGTATAGAAAGCGGCAGACTTTCTTTGTGAAGGATGTGACCGGGAAATGCCACAAAAAAGCATCCCCGTCTCACATCCCTTCGGATGCGATGTCGGTGTGTCCAGCACCTCCACCGCGAAGCACTGCCATATCGGATTTTAGAAGTCTATGACAGCGCTGGTTTCTATTGTATCACAAAGCGAGGTTCAATTGGAAACCAGCACGCTATAACACTGAAAGGATTGCCAATGGACGCAACACACCTTCTTTTTGCCTTCCGCTTGCAATCCTTGCGAAAAAAAAATATAGGAGAACTCACCGTGTTTGATTCTAAAAAGTTCAGATATTTCTTTGCGGTAACTTTTATACTCGGCCTAACAACGGCACCGTTCATCACAACAGCCCATCAATCGAATGTATGTCCGGTTCATTCGCACACGACATCGTCGTCAATCGGTACATGTAGTAATCTATGGGACGGAGAGAGTACTTACGATGTCATCACAGGCTGTTGGACATACAAGCGGTGTAGACTCTATGTACACACAGAAGAAGTCGTGTGTCCTGATGGTGTTCAAGACAATTGCAGTGCATGTGGTGAAGGCACCGATGAATGTAATGCACATTTGGCAGATCATCTCTGGGGGTGTGAAGGAAATAATAAGTCCCATAGCTGGTATACATGCCAAACCAGTGGATGTCCGTATGAACCCTCCTCGTCATAAAATATGAGGCAAATGCCCGTTTATGGCCTCACCTCCGTGGCAAGACATGCACGCTTGCCACGGAGACCTCTCTGTCAGAGAAAAGGAGACGTTGATCGATGTTAGATTTTCTCAGAAAATACGGTTTTTACGGGATATTGGGCGTGATAGGTGTTTTCTCTATCATTGCCTTTGAACCTACGTTAACATCTTGGCTATTCACACATACGTCACCCCCTGTAAAGGTGTACAAGGGCGTTCCGTTTGAAAAGCAAGAGAACAGCGAGAATACAAGCCACGCAACACCGCTTTCGGATGCTGAAACCCCGAATCCATTACCCTCTGAGCAATTTCCTAAAGATAAGGGTATCGATACGGCTACAACACTCGCTGAAAATGAAATTCTTCAAAATGACAACTTTGATAACCCTGAAGTTTCCGATGAGGCAACAACCGGAGAGACAGTTGCTGTCCGGCCGCCGAAGCGAAAAGGCACTTCGCCTGAAGCCTTAGCCGTAGCGGAAAAAAGAAAAGTATCACAAAGACTCCGCGAAATTGACCTGGAGATGCAGGCCATTGCCCCCTTTATTAATGAAGATAGGGATATTCATCTCAGATTCCTGGATCTTTGGGAAGAACGTTTAAAGTTGCACCAAGATCGTGGGACGCTGCACATAGATAGCGGGAACCCTTTTATGTGGATAAAAATAGATCGGCTAATACTTAATGTGATGTCAGATGGGAAAATCCCCGTGTCTGTTGGTGAAGAACTTGCTTCTCTTTATGCCGAAAATGGACTGCACTCACAGGCGGAACATGTTCGTATCTTAACACAACGCGCGATAGAAAAAGGCGACGACTTCTATAAAGCTGAACACATGGAGGGCTACTAAATGAAAGAAAATCGCATCCTATACAGTATAACCACCCTTGCGATGATTGGAATACTTGTGTCCTTTATCGGTTATGCAACCGACACACCCGTTGAAACGAAGGCGAAGCACCCCCTGGCGAAGACATTTGCATCCGCAAAGTTACCCCCTCTACTCCCTCTGTTACGCCCTCGAAGACAACGACTCCATCTACCACAGCGGAGTCATCTTGTGGATGTTGTGCCGAGCGAAAAGCACTTGCACGCAAGAAAAATGAAGCAGCACGCGCACGCCGACTCGCAAGGCAATCCGTCACAACAGATAATACAAAACACGAATGAAAAATCGTAAGGCGTTATATTTCTTAGGTCTTTTTTTTTTAATCTGTTTGCCCCGACTCCTTTCTTTAGATGCACACTGGAATAGCGATGAAGCCAGTTGGTTAGCTCGAAGTTCCAACTTCATAGATGCCATAAAGACAGGTACGTTCTCTGAAACGCTCGTCGCTTATCACCCCGGTGTAACGACGATGTGGACTGCCGGGATTCGCAAACTTTATATGGATTTTCAATTGAACGTTGAAAATCTTGTCCACGCACGGTTCTTCATTGGTTTGACAGTCCTTATAGGACTTTTGCTGGCATGTCTTTTGCTCAATAGACTCCTCGGTCCGTGGGTCGCACTCACAAGCCTTGCGTGTCTCGCCTTTTCACCGCTGTTTTTAGCACAGACACGCCGCGTTCATACAGATGCACTCGCCAGCACATTCATTTTGCTCACGGTGCTACTTTTCTTGTCATACTGTCAAAACCGGGAGCAGCACCGCCTGAATCTCATCTTTTCAGGGATCGCCTACGGACTCGCACTACTTTCAAAGAGTTATGCCCTCATTCTCTTGCCCTGGCTCCCGGTCGGTCTGTTTGTGTTCCGAGAAAAGGGAAA
Source organism: Diacarnus erythraeanus (assembly GCA_964016965.1). NCBI lineage: Eukaryota > Metazoa > Porifera > Demospongiae > Poecilosclerida > Podospongiidae > Diacarnus > Diacarnus erythraeanus. Next base: position 9,693 of record CAXHJR010000085.1, on the reverse strand, counting down.
AGGGGTTTTGGTACCACACATTGCAGAGGGGGTCTGTTTTCTCAGTTGCGCTGGACTCACCGTCTTGATCCTCTGGCCGGTTTTCTGGACACCGATTTTTGGAGTCATGGCACTCTGTCTTTTTGGACTCACCTTCGTGTTGTTCCGAGGGATGAGAGCTGAGCGTTGTCAGGTGTGGCTCGTGTGGATGGCATTCGCGGGGTTGTGTCTCGTAGGTGTGCGTGCTGTCCCAACGTTGTGGCGCGTCTTCGACGGTGTCAACTGGGCAGTGACAACACCACACGAAGTCGAACACTTCTTTCTGGGGAAAGTTGTCAACGATCCGGGTTGGCTTTTCTACCCGTTTGTGCTCTCAATCAAAAGCACACCGTTGATGCTACCCTTGGCATTTATCGGATGCCTCCTACTCTGGAGACACCGCAAACACACCGAGGCGACAGCTCGACATTTCAAAATAGGACTCGCGCTCGTTATCGGTGTTGTGCTGTTCACAGTGTGCCTGTCGGCAACCAGCCAGAAATTCAGTCGGTATCTCTTACCTACGTTTCTGATGTTGGAGATACTCGCTGCTATTGGATTTGTGGAGGGAATTAAATGGGGGTATAACGCGCTCCGTTCACGCCTGGGGTCCGCACAAACCGCTAAATATAAACAGCCCTCACAGTTATTGCGTGTGCAGTGTTCTTTCTCATACAAGTGATGCCTGTTCTGGCATTGCATCCCTATTACGGTACCTACTATAACTTGTGTTGGAAAGTAACCGACATCACGAAAATCATTACGGTCGGCGATGCCTCGGGCATGGATATTGCCGCAAACTACCTCAACCAGAAAACGAACCCACATCGTATGGTTGTTCAGGTATCACCTTTATCAACCCATTTTCTTGGCAGATACTTCCTTGGCAGGAGATACGGTGCCGGACGCTCCTTGGTAGGTAATCCCGATACAGATTACGAAGTCGTCTATATCCGAGATTCACAAATCGGGCGAGTGCCACAGACGGGTACCCTCAATGGCGAACTGGAGGCAGTTATCACCCTCAACGGGATCGAATCTGTCTGGATTTACCGCATCCCACGAGCTGAGGAATAACGTCCGTGTTCACCCTCATTCGCCCCTTCGCAGGCTATCTGATTGCCTTTCTACTCCTCTTTTTTCTGGTGAAGCCGTTTCTGCAGGCACACTCGCTCCTGAAAGCCGATGCGTTTGAGATACAGTGGCACTTCCTCATCGCATCGTTTGGACTGCTTCTCTTTTACCGGACACGCTACACCACCCCGTTTGCAACACTCTTGAGTGGTCTTACAGGGAAACACGTCCGGTTTCGCGATGCCTTTACCTTGTTCCATCTCGCCCAACATCACGCGGTACCTCCCCGGACGGATCTGGGGCGTTGTGCGGATGCTTTCGCTGAGCCATCGGTTTGGGTTGAGCAAAACCGATGTCGGCAGTAGCCTGACCCTGCACGTCGGGATAGAAACCGCACTCGGTGGACTGATTGCGATGTCGCTCTTGTTTTCAACACAGATGCAAAGCACCGCGACAGACGCCCTTGAAAAGGTATATGGGCATGCACGGCTTTTGACACTCATAGGGATGGGGCTGTTGGCGGGGTGCCTCTTTTTGATCCCGAAGGTAGCACGCCACGCCGGGCAGTTCATCAAAACGCTCACACCGCTGCTGAAAAATACGAGGCTCTGGAGGAATGTCCTCATCAGCCACGGGCTGCTTTGGATCTGTCAAGGACTTGCCTTTTTTCTGTTTCTCCGAAGTTTCGCACCTGTGCGGTGGGCTGACGCGGGTGTTCTGACCGCCTGCTTTGCGTTTGCGTGGATTGTCGGGTTCTTGAGTTTTCTGACACCGGGCGGGTTAGGGATACGCGAAGGACTCCTCGGACTATTACTGTCAAACTATATGCCCCCCGCACAGGCAACGTTGATAGCCCTGCTCTGTCGGCTCTGGATGCTCACAGCGGAGATGTTTTTGGCGGGGGTCGCTTTTTTTCTTCACAGGAGGTGTGATGAAAGAGAACATTTTGCTCACAATTTCTGATCGACACCGAGTCAACACAGAAAACGTCCGCATTACAGGACACACGCAGGCGGGCGAAACATACACCTTTGACGTCAAAGGCGAGAACGCGTGGTGGTTTGAAAGCGTTCTGAAGGTTGGCACACGGATCACCCTCTGCCCTATAGAAACTTACGCCATTTACGCCGCAAACCCACAGGAACAACCGATTCGTATTCCACCCGAAAACAACATTCACATCTCGTTGGAGAAAGCAAAATGACAATATCCAGACGACAGAACACCCCCGCATCGCGGGCACACACGGCAGCCCGTCTGTCTCGGAATCCCCGAAAAACCGTTGTATTCATCACCTTCGGTGTCGGTGTCGGTATCGGTATCAGTGTCGTCTTGCGACTCTTTGTCTTGCTGACAGACACGCAACCGAAATACGAAACACCGACCGAGACACAGCACCCCGTCTCTCCCCGAGTGTTCCCCCGTCTGTTCTCAACACCGCAGGACTCCCTCAAGGACTTTCAAAAGAGCGAGTTCTACCGAACCATTGTCGACAACAACCTGTTCGTCCGCTGGGGTGGACACCGCCGCGCCCCAGAGAACCGTATCGTTTAATCGGCACGTTCATCCCCACAGCCGCGGACACCCCCAAACAGGCGATCCTCCAAACCACCGCCGGCGAGAGACGGCACACCGTCACGATCGGGGAGAGACTCGACGCCGCCACCACGGTTGTGGACATCCAGCCGAAAGAGGTTACCCTTCAGAGAGACGGGCGAAAAACAACGTTACGTCTCACACCCCAGACCTTCCTCAACGCGAAAAGGCGTCGGGCACCGCGGCGACGGTGACCCTGCATGACGATCACCGAGCCTGTCGCCACATCCCTTGACGAAAAGACCCTCATCGCCCGCGCCCAAGCCGGCGACGGCGACGCGTTTTCGCCCCTGGTCCGCAAATACCACCCTCGCGTGTTGCGACACATCACCCGCCGCCTCAGAGACCCTTTCGTTGCCAAAGACTTGACACAAGAGACATGGCTCAAGGCGTATCGTGCTATCCACACCTTCCGGGGGGCGTCGTCTTTCTATGCGTGGCTTTACCGCATCGCAGAGAACGTCATCACCGACCACTTCCGCAGGCAGAAACACCGGCGGACCCACCCCCTGCACCTCATTGACGAGAGAGGGCTCGTCGACACACAGCCGTGTCCGAGCCGAGCCCTCCTCCGCCAAGAGTTGCGAGACACCCTGAAAAACGCCCTCAACTGCCTCACAAAGCCCCGTCGGCGTGTCTTCGTGTTATATTACCATCACGACCTACCCATCAAAGCGATCGCACGCCGTCTGAACCGTTCGGAAGGCACTGTGAAAACGCATCTCCGCAACGCACGGCTTCAACTCCAAGAACTTCTCACCCCTTACCTGAACAACGCCGACCGCCCCGAGAGGTGAAACCCGCCACCGCATCCTTTCGTTTTCTATTGTCAAAACCCGTCTACTGAAAGGATTTGAAACATGGCAAAACTTACGCTCACACAAGCCGTTGCGGTGATACCCGTCTCCGAGTCCACGCTCCGCAGAGATATAAAAAGCGGGAAGGTCTCCTTTGACACCGATGCCAAAGGCCGTAAGCAGATAGACACCGCAGAACTCACACGGGTCTATGGGCAACTGAACACCGATGCACCCGTCAATACCCCCCATCAGAACCCGTCCGTGAATGGGAATGACACCTATAAAGTCATCACGCTCTTGGAGGGGCAGGTGGCGGACTTGAAGGCACACCTCGCACACGCGAACACCGAGAAAGCACACCTCCTTGAATTAGCAAACAACCTCCAGCAACAGAACGCTGTTTTGAGGCTCCCGCCGCCCGATACAGAAAAACGCGGCTGGTTTTCGAGACTCAAGGCGGTTTTCACAGACGCAGGGTGAGCCCCTTCGGTTTCTCTCAACCCATACGACGGCTTTTGCGTCTAAAAGAGAGAACGGAAGCCCCCCGGGTATTGGCGGGTAGACGCCTCGGAGAAACAGAAATGATTTACAAGCACCCCCTCTTGAACAAACCTCGCACAACCGCGCGACATCGCGTTTTTGTCAGCTACTACCATAAGGATGATCAAGGCTATAGAGAACGCTTTGAAGGTTTGTTTTCAGACATCCACAACATCTATGTGTCAGAATCTGTCAAAATGGGCGATATTGATCCGAACCTCAACCCCGAGAGGATCCGTCAAAAAATCCGAGATGACTATCTTCGGGATTCCACCGTGACGGTTGTTCTCGTGGGGGCGCATACGTGGCAGCGGAAGTTTGTGGATTGGGAGATCGCCGCCAGCATACGAAAGACGCAATATAACTCCCGTTCAGGACTTCTGGGGATATTATTGCCGACGTATCCCAGACCGCCCTATAACCCTTATGATCCGCACACCATCCCCCCAAGACTCCACGATAACATTGAACGTGGTTTCGCGAAACTTCACAAGTGGAGCGATGACCCCGATACCGTGCAGTTATGGATACATGAGGCTTTCAAACGCAGACACGAGGAACCCTCGCCCGACAACACTCGTGATCCGTTCAAATACAACCGATCGGGCGAAAGGTGGACAGATTAAATGGAAATGATAGAAGACATTCTGGTCAGAGGTATGGGGCAGGTATTATCGCAAGGACTCTCACATTTCTGCAAGTTAAGTGTTGCGGCAATCCGACGGGTTTTTGGCAAATCGCCGGAAGAGATGACTCCGGAGGAGTTGAAAGAACTGACAGACCGAAACAAGGACGCTGCTTGGGCGATGTATGTTCAGATGCTCACTCGGATAACGACGCAACCCTTGCCGGATGAAGATGGCGATGAACAAACCGCTTTAGACAGTGTCTATTCCTTGTTTGCCACAACACGAGACATCCTTACAGAATACGGCCGCGAGAGTCCGGAGTTTTCCAAGTTAGCCGTGGTCATCCTAAATCAAAAAATCCGTCCGTTCACCGCAAAGTGGCACGTTCCGAGCAAGGAAGGGGCTTTTGAAGATGCTGAAAAATGTGCCGAGTTTCGCGAAGACCTGAAAAAGCTTCAAGTCATTTTATGTGGCTATATGGCAGCTCTTGCCGCTCTTGCGGGCATTGAAGACTTCACCTATATATCGGAGGAATAGCAGATGCGAAGCAGCCCCTTAACGAAAAACAGGTTTACCACAGACACCACCCGTCGCCAACAGCTTCAGGACGACGACACAGAAAACATCATCTTCATCTCTTACAGACGCACACATTGTGATATGTATATGGCGAGAAGATGTGCGGAGGTCTTAGAGGAGATAGATGGACTTCACTACTGGCTGGATGAAGATGATGAATGTATGCAGCACGCACACGCTGAAAACAATGACCTCAAAACAGCCCTCTGTATTGAGCAGGGGCTGGATGTCTCCTCGGCGTTGTTAGGGATCATCGGTCCCCATACGTTCTCTTCGCCCTGGATCCCTTATGAAATCGGGGGCGCCCGCGGCAGGCAACGCTATGCGAAGCAAACACCACAGCCCCTGATCGCGCATCTCATCCATGATGTCGATCTGAGCAAAGTCCCGGCTTTCGTCGGACTCGGCACACCGCTCACCTCGCTCGACGAAGTGAAGCTCTGGGGAGAGCACCTCGCAGACCACTTACAGAAAAGGTCTACCTCTTTCGACAGGACCCAAAGGCTCCGAGACATCTATAAACGGAATACCCGATCTTTAAAAACGACACAGAGGTAAGGACATTTCCGATGGACGCAACCACACACATGGAACTCGTCGTCCTCGTGAGTGCCATTGCCGCGGCAGTCAGTGCGATGTCCGCACTGCTCACCTTTCTGTTTTCACGCAAACGCTCCCGACGCGACCGCGTGGATATTCTAAAGATTGAAATTCTGGAAAAGGTCTCTCATGTGGAAGGGAGAGACCTTTGGATAAAAACCATGAGCCTTTCTGCAATGAGGGTTGGTGGGGGACCGAGATTCGATGACATCGCAAAATTCTTAGGGGCGAAGTATGCTCGAAAAAAGTGGGTACGGCTCATCCCTGTCGCTCTCGAAGAACTCAAAAGAGACGGATATTCACGTTTATTAGGCTTCTGACGCCTGTTCTGTTTCGCAGCTGCTTTTTTTTCTGCTGGGCCACCGCCACAAACGCCCGACCACCACCCCTGCTAAGGTGTTTCACACTTTTGAAGAAACGGGGAGAATCCCCGTACACCCCCTTCCAAATACACGCCAGCGTTCTATACCCGCCAGCAAGACCCGTTTTTATGGAGCGCTACAGTCTCACTCAGCGGCGACAGATAATGTCCACGGCTACCGTTTTCTCATACCCGCTCCATTACATTTCGCTACAGTGTCCGTAACGCCCCGCTATGCCCGGCAAACGAAGGAGAGAACCGGGCAGGAAATAAAAACGGAAGACGCTGGCGTCATAACATTATCAGGAAAGCAAGTTCTGCCCACACACCATCAAACGCCAAGCGAAAGAGACACCGGCTTCCTCTGCTAAGGCATCCATAGGATTTACAGGGGGTTGGTTAAACAATTGATCGCCGAAGCCCCGCCAAGCGTTTAACACATTGCACGTGTCCTCCAGCCGTGGAGACGCCGACAAGAAGCGAGGGGGGGTGGCAGGAATGCGAAGCCTACAAAACAAATGCTCAACGGCTACTAATGCCCGCGTCTGCAGGCATAAGTATCCGTAGATGCAAACGCTAAATTTGTTTTGCTTCACGGCTTCGCAGGATTGAAAAGTTGCCCCCAAAGCCAACCGAGCCTACAACTTTTCAACGAATGCCACCGCGACCCCTCGCAAAGAGTCGGCTTCGCCACTACAGGTAAGTCAAAGGAACGCTATACAAACGTCGATAAAAGAGGTGATCAAGGAAAAAGAAGGGGGCGACGGCGGTCTGAAACTGGGGGGATTTTGACGCAAAAAAACACCCCAAAACTTGACATTTACTGAAAAGTGTGGTATAATATTAGTAGTAGAAAAGAGAAAGCGGAGGGCAAACCGCCAAGTTTACACCCCCCGCCTTCAATAATTTTTTTGACAAACGAATGACCCGCTTCAGGTGCATGTTACCCTGCACAACCCCAGGGCCCTGCAAGTGGGCAAACCTGACAAACCACCCGCTTGTGTATTTTTATTATACACCGTGCGGTTGCGTTTGTCAAGGGAGATTGATAAATGCTGACGCATTTCGAAAATCAGATCCAAGCACAGGATCGCGCCGCAAAGCACACCGAGTGCGAAAACTGCCAACCCGCGCTTGTCTCCTTTCTAACGGAAAACCCCCTATCAACCCCCGAGGCAACCCACGAATATCACGAAAACGTTTGGGAAAATTGCCCGAGTTGTATAGCGGCGTATACCGATTATCTCGAGTCCATCCGCTGCGAACATGGACACACGGAACTCGAGTCGTGCGATGCATGCCTCGAGGCGTGGCTCGCGGAAAACCAACCCCCCGAGGATACCAGCCTCGCGGCCGCCGAAGAATGGAATGCCAACCCGTTTCGGTTTCTCGGAGGTGCTGCCTAATGTATCTTATAGAAACCACCCCTTCAAAGATGACGGCTTTCGTGTGGGATACCGCAAAAACCCCCAAAACGTGTGTCGGAATCTTCTCCGAATACGACGCGAAAAAGGTCATCGCCTTACTCAACGCAGAAAGGTTTAAGTTCCAAAGGGAGATCCCCCGACTGCGAAAGGGTATCCATCGCGACGTGGCACAGCGGTATATTCAGCGGTTCGGTGGCAGGAGCGTCGCCGTGCAGATTGCCGCAGATGCTGCCATTGTGTATCTTCGGAATAAGGACGGCGACACGCTCGGGCCCATCACCTGCAAGGACAAGTATCCGAAGCCCGTTTCGGGTCTCAACGATATTCCGTTCTAACCACACCCCACACACCGCGCGGGAAGGGACACCCCCAACCCGCGCACTCCCCACACACGGGAAAGGACACGGACCATGGGAACACCACGGATCGTCACCTGCACCTGCAGCCTCGAATTCTATGACACACAAGGGAAGACGCGATGCAACCGCTGCGAGGCGCGCGCGAAACACACGCAAACCCTCAAAGCCGAATGGCAGCGCCGCCGGCGGCAGGGACACCTGACCACTCGTGACGGGATCTTCTTCTGTTTGCGAAGAAAAGTCAGGTCTGTTGCCGAGATGGCAAATATCCTAAACATCTCCTTTCGCGCCGCGTCTCTCGCTCTCGACGCAATCCGCGAGGACGCACGCTAACGGCACACACTCACGACACACACCGCGCGGGAAGGGACACCCCCAACCCGCGCACTCCCCACACACACGAAAAGGAGACAGACGATGAGACACACAAAAAACGATGCCCACTGGAAAGCCACCCTGGAGGGTATCTTCTCCGAATGCACACCGCCCGCCGAATGCACCCCCAAATTGCTGTTATGGGTGCTTCAGAAGTTACCACGAAAGACAAACCCCTTGGGGAAAATCCAAGACGCGTGTTTTTCGCGGAACATCGACAACACCGAGGCGGCGGTCCTAACGGCACTCCGCAGCCTTTACAAATCGGGTGCCATCTCACACCGAAACATCGGAGACAGGGATTATTTTATACGGCTCGACTGACGACACACACGCGCGGGGTGCTTTCGCAGACCCCGCGCACACACGACACACGGCACGGCCGCCCCGGTGGTGACATCGCCCCCGTGCCGTGGACGTCACGGGGGTCTCAGGCATCCCCACCCCGCACCCCGAAGCCTGTGTGCCGTGACACACACCGACAGGTTTTCCGCACACATCGTTTTTTTTTCTGATAGAATGCGGACACTGTGAAAGGAGACAGACGATGAGACACAGACGCAAATATAACCAGCCCGAACACGTCAGAGAGAAGGGGGCGGCGAACTCCCGGAAGGTCCGAAGTGAGAAGAAACGCCGCCGCTCTGAGGCGGTCCAGACACTTCACACCGAGGGCTACACGATCGCGGAACTGGCGGCACACTTTTCGGTGAGTCAAAGAACGATTTATCGAGACCTTGAGACGCTCGGGGACGTGAAAACAGAGCCGCCGTCCGATGCAATCGCGTCAAAAAACGCACTGGAAGTGTAAACTTAACATCGCCAGAAACCCACGGGAGCCGTAACACTCCTTAAGTTTACACCGTGCCAAAGTGTAAACTTAAGGATCGCCAAGTGTAAACTTAAGGATCGCCAAGTGTAAGCTTAAGGATCGCCTCGTGTCACATGTCAATTCCCGAAAAAAAACGCACTAAAAGTGTAACCTTTAAATCATCAGAAACCCACGGGAGACGTAACACTCCTTAAGGTCACACCCTTTCAAAGTGTGACCTTAACTTTACACCGGAGACCTCATGCCATATCCATCCAAATTTACAGACGACCGAAAAAAACAGATTATTCAGGGCTTCCGCAAAGGCTGGGCAATCACCCATATTGCGGAATCCGTAGAGATTCCCCGCAGAACGCTCTATAAATGGTTAAAGAAAGGACAGTTGGAAGGTGAAGGCGAGTATGCCGACTTCTACAACGCCTGCAGGAATGCACAGGAAGCATACTGGGAAAAAGTGCAATACAATTTAGAGCAGATGATCCTTACATCCGCCACAACCAAAG
>CAXHJR010000084.1:5000-7500 GCA_964016965.1 Diacarnus erythraeanus | reverse complement strand
GATGCATTCTGAAAAACATCCCCACACCCTGGCCTACATGCATGTACCCTACACTGCCTCTGTATGACCACATATAAATTCGCGCACAGCTCGCGTCAGGCACTCCCTAGGTACTTCTCGATGCACCCACCCTGCCACCCCACCCACTCTCGTGCACGCATTTTCCCCACCCAGTTTACCGTGACCCAGCGACGACCACAACTCGTGCCACGCCCACCAGCCGAGTGCCACTTGCAGGCCTCACAATACACTCATCCGACAATGCAGGCCTCACAATACACTCATCCGACGAGCTAAGGGTGGGTGTAGCATTGGCTGTGGTTCACCTGCACGTGGGTGCCCCCTTGACCTTTGAACTTTGAACTTCCGGTACCCCCACCTCTCTCCACTCAACCAATTCTCGTTCGTGCCCACATCTGGTGCCTCTTTGCCTGCCTGCTTACTTGCCCGCCCGCCTGCCTGCCTGCCCACCCACTCGCCCATTCTAGCTAGTTACCTATTGATCTTGCCTAACCTCCCTACCTCCCTCCCTACCTACCTACCCACCCACCCACACCTTACCTACTCTTCAACGTTACAGTTACTTTGGTCAACGGTCCATCCAGCCGAGGCTACGAGAAAGAGTTGTGACGGTCGAAGAATCAAATTCTGGCCGGTGCTGTGGGTAGCTGTAATCCTTGCATCGTGTAAGAATCGAGGAGGAGGAGGAGGAGGAGGAGGAGGAGGAGGAGGAGTTGGTTGTCACGGACCTGGTTGGCTGCACCCCCTCTTGAGCCTACCATTAATTATGCCGGCAGAATTTAAACTGCAAGTCGAATCATGCATTTCAGACTCAGTTGGGTCACTGGTGATTTGAGGGTTTATTTACCGTAACGAGAGCGACCTCTCGAATGGTGGAATGTTCAGACCTGCTATAATGATGACAATTTTAGCACTTCTTCTGTGAGAGCTAGGTTGAAGTGAGTGAGTGAGTGAGTGAGTGATTAAGAGACGGGAACACGCGTGAGCAGGAGCTAATTGTTGCGTACATGGCATTATCTATCTAACTGCTCTAGATGGAGAGATTTCATTGGCATGCTGATATTATTGTCGTTCTGGTGGTGTTTATAATAATATGTATGCCCACTAATGGCATCGATAACGGTGGTTACATTTTGTGCAGGTCCCGTGGTGGTGTCCTGCAGAAAGGGTTTGAGGAGCAAGTAAAGCAGCAGTGTCCTGTGTTGTCCCTCCCTCCCCACGAGGAGAACTTTCGACCATTGTCAAAAGAGACATCGATACAGTACTACGTAGTAGCTATTGCGATGTTTAATTGATAATAATATGTTATTTTCTGGTCTTCTTTTTTTTTTTTGATGATGATGATGATGATGATGATGATAATAATGACGATGATAATCATAATCATAATCATAATCATAATCATAATCATAATCATAATGATAATAATAATAATAATAATAATAATAATAATAATAATAATAATAATAATAATAATAATAATAATAATAATAATAATAATAATAATGGGGTCAGGCGGGGAGATGTGCTCGAGACAGAAAATGGCATACCTGACCGAGCAAGTGCCGGGATTATCCAAATGTTATTATTAATGGGTGATTTTAGCTAGCCAGTAGCTGAAATGAAGGGTGTGTCCCCGGTAGCTCCGATCCACAGAATAGAATAATTATTAGGATTGATTTTTTCATCAGCCAAACTGCTTGAATTCCATCCCCGAAAGGAGTTTAATGGAGCCAATCCAAATGGATGGGTCGGTATGATCTAGGTATATGGAAAGAAGTCTGAGGAGACACGAGAGGAGGAGTGTGGTCGGTAACGGGGTTAGGCGGGGAGATGTGGCGAAGATAGAAATGATATAGCGAGCGGCTGGTGGAAGGAAGTGTGATTATCTAATAATAATATAGTGAGAGGTATATTATAGTAATGGGGTTAGGCAGCGAGAGGTGCCGAAGATAGATAGAAGAACGAAGATAGAAGAACGAAGATAGAAGAACGGAGGGCTCGAAATGGTCGCAATTCTCAATAATACAGAGACGTAAGTAAGAGAGCCACGTGGCATTACAGTGAGTAAGTAAGTAAGTAAGTACAGACACGATTAGTCCAAAAGTTCTTCTTGGTGATGTAATTAATTTTTTCAACTTTAGCTAGCCACGACTCTGATGGTCAAAATTCGATAGATATATATGTGTGTGTGCATATAAAGGTAGATACAGTAATGGTATAATATGCAACAAAGAGTTTCTTACTCCTGGCAGCAAGAGGTCCAGTGCATATGTCATTCTACATCTTTTAGTATTTTGTTTTTGGGCAACGGGGAGGATCTCTTCCTCTATAATTATAAGGGTACATATATTGTGCATATAATTTGTCGTGGCACATCCAAAATGAAGATGTTGTTCACCCACCCACCTTTTCTGCTGGCCATTCCTCAATTGGTCCACATACTTGTTTTCCGTTTTTTTTTGTTTTTTTTCCCTCC
>CAXHJR010000083.1:7500-10000 GCA_964016965.1 Diacarnus erythraeanus | reverse complement strand
CAATGCCACGATAGCTGGAAGCAGCCTTGGGAGCACCCCAGCTTAATGACCTGCAGAGCGACGTCTGTTGCAGAGATGCATTCTGAAAAACATCCCCACACCCTGGCCTACATGCATGTACCCTACACTGCCTCTGTATGACCACATATAAATTCGCGCACAGCTCGCGTCAGGCACTCCCTAGGTACTTCTCGATGCACCCACCCTGCCACCCCACCCACTCTCGTGCACGCATTTTCCCCACCCAGTTTACCGTGACCCAGCGACGACCACAACTCGTGCCACGCCCACCAGCCGAGTGCCACTTGCAGGCCTCACAATACACTCATCCGACAATGCAGGCCTCACAATACACTCATCCGACGAGCTAAGGGTGGGTGTAGCATTGGCTGTGGTTCACCTGCACGTGGGTGCCCCCTTGACCTTTGAACTTTGAACTTCCGGTACCCCCACCTCTCTCCACTCAACCAATTCTCGTTCGTGCCCACATCTGGTGCCTCTTTGCCTGCCTGCTTACTTGCCCGCCCGCCTGCCTGCCTGCCCACCCACTCGCCCATTCTAGCTAGTTACCTATTGATCTTGCCTAACCTCCCTACCTCCCTCCCTACCTACCTACCCACCCACCCACACCTTACCTACTCTTCAACGTTACAGTTACTTTGGTCAACGGTCCATCCAGCCGAGGCTACGAGAAAGAGTTGTGACGGTCGAAGAATCAAATTCTGGCCGGTGCTGTGGGTAGCTGTAATCCTTGCATCGTGTAAGAATCGAGGAGGAGGAGGAGGAGGAGGAGGAGGAGGAGGAGGAGTTGGTTGTCACGGACCTGGTTGGCTGCACCCCCTCTTGAGCCTACCATTAATTATGCCGGCAGAATTTAAACTGCAAGTCGAATCATGCATTTCAGACTCAGTTGGGTCACTGGTGATTTGAGGGTTTATTTACCGTAACGAGAGCGACCTCTCGAATGGTGGAATGTTCAGACCTGCTATAATGATGACAATTTTAGCACTTCTTCTGTGAGAGCTAGGTTGAAGTGAGTGAGTGAGTGAGTGAGTGATTAAGAGACGGGAACACGCGTGAGCAGGAGCTAATTGTTGCGTACATGGCATTATCTATCTAACTGCTCTAGATGGAGAGATTTCATTGGCATGCTGATATTATTGTCGTTCTGGTGGTGTTTATAATAATATGTATGCCCACTAATGGCATCGATAACGGTGGTTACATTTTGTGCAGGTCCCGTGGTGGTGTCCTGCAGAAAGGGTTTGAGGAGCAAGTAAAGCAGCAGTGTCCTGTGTTGTCCCTCCCTCCCCACGAGGAGAACTTTCGACCATTGTCAAAAGAGACATCGATACAGTACTACGTAGTAGCTATTGCGATGTTTAATTGATAATAATATGTTATTTTCTGGTCTTCTTTTTTTTTTTGATGATGATGATGATGATGATGATGATGATAATAATGACGATGATAATCATAATCATAATCATAATCATAATCATAATCATAATGATAATAATAATAATAATAATAATAATAATAATAATAATAATAATAATAATAATAATAATAATAATAATAATAATAATAATAATAATGGGGTCAGGCGGGGAGATGTGCTCGAGACAGAAAATGGCATACCTGACCGAGCAAGTGCCGGGATTATCCAAATGTTATTATTAATGGGTGATTTTAGCTAGCCAGTAGCTGAAATGAAGGGTGTGTCCCCGGTAGCTCCGATCCACAGAATAGAATAATTATTAGGATTGATTTTTTCATCAGCCAAACTGCTTGAATTCCATCCCCGAAAGGAGTTTAATGGAGCCAATCCAAATGGATGGGTCGGTATGATCTAGGTATATGGAAAGAAGTCTGAGGAGACACGAGAGGAGGAGTGTGGTCGGTAACGGGGTTAGGCGGGGAGATGTGGCGAAGATAGAAATGATATAGCGAGCGGCTGGTGGAAGGAAGTGTGATTATCTAATAATAATATAGTGAGAGGTATATTATAGTAATGGGGTTAGGCAGCGAGAGGTGCCGAAGATAGATAGAAGAACGAAGATAGAAGAACGAAGATAGAAGAACGGAGGGCTCGAAATGGTCGCAATTCTCAATAATACAGAGACGTAAGTAAGAGAGCCACGTGGCATTACAGTGAGTAAGTAAGTAAGTAAGTACAGACACGATTAGTCCAAAAGTTCTTCTTGGTGATGTAATTAATTTTTTCAACTTTAGCTAGCCACGACTCTGATGGTCAAAATTCGATAGATATATATGTGTGTGTGCATATAAAGGTAGATACAGTAATGGTATAATATGCAACAAAGAGTTTCTTACTCCTGGCAGCAAGAGGTCCAGTGCATATGTCATTCTACATCTTTTAGTATTTTGTTTTTGGGCAACGGGGAGGATCTCTTCCTCTATAATTATAAGGGTACATATATTGTGCATATAATTTGTCGTGGCACATCCAAAATGAAGATGTTGTTCACCCACCCAC
>CAXHJR010000082.1:12500-16085 GCA_964016965.1 Diacarnus erythraeanus | reverse complement strand
AGAATCCACACTAGAAAGCAACGACGTATATCCCCAGAAGTTGCAGGCGAGTAGCCGTTAGGAGCCCGTGCCTCGGCCCAGGCTCCCTGCACCAGCCGTGCCGGTCCGCCGGAGGGACATAAGAAGTCCCTGCGGTTGCCGGCCACATCAAACTTGGCGATTTCTGGGGCTAGATCCCTTGCAGACGACTTGAATAGGACGGGGTATTGTAAGTGGTTGAGTGACCTTGCCGTCACGATCCACTGAGATTAAGCCTTAATTGTCCTAAAGATCTTTTTTCTTTACTCTCCCAAGATGGTCGCATCCGGTTGGTTGGTTGGTTGGTTTGGTTGGTTGGTTGGACTCTGACGTCGTTGCTGTTGCACGCGTCTGGTCGGCTGGCCCGTGCTCCTCTCGAGGCTCGAGTCGGTGTCGGTGCCCCCGCGACTTTTACTTCCTCTAGACGATCCAGTTTGGGAAAAAGTTACGACTTTGCCACTTTGTCGTAGCTGTCGTAGCGCGTCTGGTCGGCTGGCCCGTGCTCCTCTCGAGGCTCGAGTCGGTGTCGGTGCCCCCGCGACTTTTACTTCCTCTAGACGATCCAGTTTGGGAAAAAGTTACGACTTTGCCACTTTGTCGTAGCTGTCGTAGCGCGTCTGGTCGGCTGGCCCGTGCTCCTCTCGAGGCTCGGCTGCTGTAGCTTTGTCATTCTCGAGTGAGCAGCTGGTAAGCCGATGTCGTAGCTTCTGGAAAGTGGGCTGCTGGTAGTTCTCTTCTTGTTATTATATATATAATATAGTATGATCTAATATTATTATGTATTATATATATTATATCATATTACATTATATATATATAATAATAATTATATAATTATATGTTATAATACAACGAAGTCGCAAAGTCGTAACTTCCCAAACTGGATCGTTTAGAGGAAGTAAAAGTCGCGGGGCACCGACACCTGCCTGCCTTGCCTGCCTAGCCTGCCTTGCCAGCCTTGCCAGCCTTGCCAGCCTTGCCAGCCTTGCCAGCCTTGCCAGCCTAGCCAGCCTAGCCAGCCTAGCCAGCCTAGCCAGCCTAGCCAGCCTAGCCAGCCTAGCCAGCCTAGCCAGCCTAGCCAGCCTAGCCAGCCTAGCCAGCCTAGCCAGCCTAGCCAGCCTAGCATGCCTGCCTGCCAGCCTTGCCAGCCTACCTGACAGCCAGCCTAGCCAGCCTTGCCAGCCTTGCCAGCCTTGCCAGCCTTGACAGCCTTGCCAGCCTAGCCAGCCTAGCATGCCTGCCTGCCAGCCTTGCCAGCCTACCTGACAGCCAGCCTAGCCAGCCTTGCCAGCCTTGCCAGCCTTGCCAGCCTTGACAGCCTTGCCAGCCTAGCCAGCCTAGCATGCCTGCCTGCCAGCCTTGCCAGCCTACCTGACAGCCAGCCTAGCCAGCCTTGCCAGCCTACCTGACAGCCAGCCTAGCCAGCCTTGCCAGCCTTGCCAGCCTTGCCAGCCTAGCCTGCCTGCCAGCCTTGACAGCCTTGCCAGCCAAGCCTGCCTGCCTGCCTGCCTGCCTGCCTGCCTGCCTGCCTGCCTGCCTGCCTGCCTGCCTGCCTGCCTGCCTGCCTGCCTGGAAGCACACTTCGGTAAGAACGAGACCAAGAAGAACGTCCGGTCGTGCCTCTATTGGCCTGCTGATATCAGCAAAGACACTGCTGATTTTTCTGCAGACGATGCCCAGCTAGTCAGTCCAGGATTCAACCACCCACCACCGTCGACAGAAGCCTCCATACCGACAGTTGCAACGCCGTGGCAAGAAGATGGCACTCGATAGAGTGGGTCCACTAGACTTTGCAACGAGATATGCTGAAGCAGATCACTGCTGAAGAAACAGTCCAAGTCCAAGTATTGTTTGGCATTTTTGCCCGCTGTCATAGGATATAGCCTCCGGTGTACATCTTCTCCCTTGGGGGAAGGGGGAAGGGGCTGCATTTTAGGACAGAAGCTCCTAGTGCAGAAAGTCCCTGGAAGAGATCGTACGCTCTATAAAGCCGCTCAAGGTGATTCATCCATACAGATCATTGAATGCAATGTTACTATTATGCTCTTTATGGCCAGTCATGGTGAACATAAAAATGACATCAAAGCGTCGAGTAGTTTTCCACAGTGTTTCGAGAAAAGAAAAGAAAGGGGGGAGGGAAAAAAAACAAAAAAAAACGGAAAACAAGTATGTGGACCAATTGAGGAATGGCCAGCAGAAAAGGTGGGTGGGTGAACAACATCTTCATTTTGGATGTGCCACGACAAATTATATGCACAATATATGTACCCTTATAATTATAGAGGAAGAGATCCTCCCCGTTGCCCAAAAACAAAATACTAAAAGATGTAGAATGACATATGCACTGGACCTCTTGCTGCCAGGAGTAAGAAACTCTTTGTTGCATATTATACCATTACTGTATCTACCTTTATATGCACACACACATATATATCTATCGAATTTTGACCATCAGAGTCGTGGCTAGCTAAAGTTGAAAAAATTAATTACATCACCAAGAAGAACTTTTGGACTAATCGTGTCTGTACTTACTTACTTACTTACTTACTCACTGTAATGCCACGTGGCTCTCTTACTTACGTCTCTGTATTATTGAGAATTGCGACCATTTCGAGCCCTCCGTTCTTCTATCTTCGTTCTTCTATCTTCGTTCTTCTATCTATCTTCGGCACCTCTCGCTGCCTAACCCCATTACTATAATATACCTCTCACTATATTATTATTAGATAATCACACTTCCTTCCACCAGCCGCTCGCTATATCATTTCTATCTTCGCCACATCTCCCCGCCTAACCCCGTTACCGACCACACTCCTCCTCTCGTGTCTCCTCAGACTTCTTTCCATATACCTAGATCATACCGACCCATCCATTTGGATTGGCTCCATTAAACTCCTTTCGGGGATGGAATTCAAGCAGTTTGGCTGATGAAAAAATCAATCCTAATAATTATTCTATTCTGTGGATCGGAGCTACCGGGGACACACCCTTCATTTCAGCTACTGGCTAGCTAAAATCACCCATTAATAATAACATTTGGATAATCCCGGCACTTGCTCGGTCAGGTATGCCATTTTCTGTCTCGAGCACATCTCCCCGCCTGACCCCATTATTATTATTATTATTATTATTATTATTATTATTATTATTATTATTATTATTATTATTATTATTATTATTATTATTATTATCATTATGATTATGATTATGATTATGATTATGATTATGATTATCATCGTCATTATTATCATCATCATCATCATCATCATCATCAAAAAAAAAAAAGAAGACCAGAAAATAACATATTATTATCAATTAAACATCGCAATAGCTACTACGTAGTACTGTATCGATGTCTCTTTTGACAATGGTCGAAAGTTCTCCTCGTGGGGAGGGAGGGACAACACAGGACACTGCTGCTTTACTTGCTCCTCAAACCCTTTCTGCAGGACACCACCACGGGACCTGCACAAAATGTAACCACCGTTATCGATGCCATTAGTGGGCATACATATTATTATAAACACCACCAGAACGACAATAATATCAGCATGCCAATGAAATCTC
>CAXHJR010000082.1:0-2500 GCA_964016965.1 Diacarnus erythraeanus | reverse complement strand
ATTACTGTATCTACCTTTATATGCACACACACATATATATCTATCGAATTTTGACCATCAGAGTCGTGGCTAGCTAAAGTTGAAAAAATTAATTACATCACCAAGAAGAACTTTTGGACTAATCGTGTCTGTACTTACTTACTTACTTACTCACTGTAATGCCACGTGGCTCTCTTACTTACGTCTCTGTATTATTGAGAATTGCGACCATTTCGAGCCCTCCGTTCTTCTATCTTCGTTCTTCTATCTATCTTCGTTCTTCTATCTATCTTCGGCACCTCTCGCTGCCTAACCCCATTACTATAATATACCTCTCACTATATTATTATTAGATAATCACACTTCCTTCCACCAGCCGCTCGCTATATCATTTCTATCTTCGCCACATCTCCCCGCCTAACCCCGTTACCGACCACACTCCTCCTCTCGTGTCTCCTCAGACTTCTTTCCATATACCTAGATCATACCGACCCATCCAT
Organism: Diacarnus erythraeanus; assembly: GCA_964016965.1. Lineage (NCBI taxonomy): Eukaryota > Metazoa > Porifera > Demospongiae > Poecilosclerida > Podospongiidae > Diacarnus > Diacarnus erythraeanus. The sequence goes on along the minus strand of CAXHJR010000082.1, from coordinate 2,021 downwards.
TTGGATTGGCTCCATTAAACTCCTTTCGGGGATGGAATTCAAGCAGTTTGGCTGATGAAAAAATCAATCCTAATAATTATTCTATTCTGTGGATCGGAGCTACCGGGGACACACCCTTCATTTCAGCTACTGGCTAGCTAAAATCACCCATTAATAATAACATTTGGATAATCCCGGCACTTGCTCGGTCAGGTATGCCATTTTCTGTCTCGAGCACATCTCCCCGCCTGACCCCATTATTATTATTATTATTATTATTATTATTATTATTATTATTATTATTATTATTATTATTATTATTATTATTATTATTATTATCATTATGATTATGATTATGATTATGATTATGATTATGATTATCATCGTCATTATTATCATCATCATCATCATCATCATCATCAAAAAAAAAAAGAAGACCAGAAAATAACATATTATTATCAATTAAACATCGCAATAGCTACTACGTAGTACTGTATCGATGTCTCTTTTGACAATGGTCGAAAGTTCTCCTCGTGGGGAGGGAGGGACAACACAGGACACTGCTGCTTTACTTGCTCCTCAAACCCTTTCTGCAGGACACCACCACGGGACCTGCACAAAATGTAACCACCGTTATCGATGCCATTAGTGGGCATACATATTATTATAAACACCACCAGAACGACAATAATATCAGCATGCCAATGAAATCTCTCCATCTAGAGCAGTTAGATAGATAATGCCATGTACGCAACAATTAGCTCCTGCTCACGCGTGTTCCCGTCTCTTAATCACTCACTCACTCACTCACTCACTTCAACCTAGCTCTCACAGAAGAAGTGCTAAAATTGTCATCATTATAGCAGGTCTGAACATTCCACCATTCGAGAGGTCGCTCTCGTTACGGTAAATAAACCCTCAAATCACCAGTGACCCAACTGAGTCTGAAATGCATGATTCGACTTGCAGTTTAAATTCTGCCGGCATAATTAATGGTAGGCTCAAGAGGGGGTGCAGCCAACCAGGTCCGTGACAACCAACTCCTCCTCCTCCTCCTCCTCCTCCTCCTCCTCCTCCTCGATTCTTACACGATGCAAGGATTACAGCTACCCACAGCACCGGCCAGAATTTGATTCTTCGACCGTCACAACTCTTTCTCGTAGCCTCGGCTGGATGGACCGTTGACCAAAGTAACTGTAACGTTGAAGAGTAGGTAAGGTGTGGGTGGGTGGGTAGGTAGGTAGGGAGGGAGGTAGGGAGGTTAGGCAAGATCAATAGGTAACTAGCTAGAATGGGCGAGTGGGTGGGCAGGCAGGCAGGCGGGCGGGCAAGTAAGCAGGCAGGCAAAGAGGCACCAGATGTGGGCACGAACGAGAATTGGTTGAGTGGAGAGAGGTGGGGGTACCGGAAGTTCAAAGTTCAAAGGTCAAGGGGGCACCCACGTGCAGGTGAACCACAGCCAATGCTACACCCACCCTTAGCTCGTCGGATGAGTGTATTGTGAGGCCTGCATTGTCGGATGAGTGTATTGTGAGGCCTGCAAGTGGCACTCGGCTGGTGGGCGTGGCACGAGTTGTGGTCGTCGCTGGGTCACGGTAAACTGGGTGGGGAAAATGCGTGCACGAGAGTGGGTGGGGTGGCAGGGTGGGTGCATCGAGAAGTACCTAGGGAGTGCCTGACGCGAGCTGTGCGCGAATTTATATGTGGTCATACAGAGGCAGTGTAGGGTACATGCATGTAGGCCAGGGTGTGGGGATGTTTTTCAGAATGCATCTCTGCAACAGACGTCGCTCTGCAGGTCATTAAGCTGGGGTGCTCCCAAGGCTGCTTCCAGCTATCGTGGCATTGCCCAGCCTGTCCAGCAGAGCAGTGTGATCCCCCGACGGTCAAATGCAAGGGACGTTCGAGCCTCTGCATCTAGCTGCCGGGTCTTTGAGCCCTGTTGTTTGTGAGGTTGCACCGTTGCACGCTGTATTTTTTTGAGTGAGCGTTTTGGGTGAGAGATGCCAGACGGCGTCTCAGCTGCTGCCCGTCGGCTGCCT
>CAXHJR010000081.1:5000-7500 GCA_964016965.1 Diacarnus erythraeanus | reverse complement strand
TCCCTCCCCACGAGGAGAACTTTCGACCATTGTCAAAAGAGACATCGATACAGTACTACGTAGTAGCTATTGCGATGTTTAATTGATAATAATATGTTATTTTCTGGTCTTCTTTTTTTTTTTTGATGATGATGATGATGATGATGATGATAATAATGACGATGATAATCATAATCATAATCATAATCATAATCATAATGATAATAATAATAATAATAATAATAATAATAATAATAATAATAATAATAATAATAATAATAATAATAATAATAATAATAATAATAATGGGGTCAGGCGGGGAGATGTGCTCGAGACAGAAAATGGCATACCTGACCGAGCAAGTGCCGGGATTATCCAAATGTTATTATTAATGGGTGATTTTAGCTAGCCAGTAGCTGAAATGAAGGGTGTGTCCCCGGTAGCTCCGATCCACAGAATAGAATAATTATTAGGATTGATTTTTTCATCAGCCAAACTGCTTGAATTCCATCCCCGAAAGGAGTTTAATGGAGCCAATCCAAATGGATGGGTCGGTATGATCTAGGTATATGGAAAGAAGTCTGAGGAGACACGAGAGGAGGAGTGTGGTCGGTAACGGGGTTAGGCGGGGAGATGTGGCGAAGATAGAAATGATATAGCGAGCGGCTGGTGGAAGGAAGTGTGATTATCTAATAATAATATAGTGAGAGGTATATTATAGTAATGGGGTTAGGCAGCGAGAGGTGCCGAAGATAGATAGAAGAACGAAGATAGAAGAACGAAGATAGAAGAACGGAGGGCTCGAAATGGTCGCAATTCTCAATAATACAGAGACGTAAGTAAGAGAGCCACGTGGCATTACAGTGAGTAAGTAAGTAAGTAAGTACAGACACGATTAGTCCAAAAGTTCTTCTTGGTGATGTAATTAATTTTTTCAACTTTAGCTAGCCACGACTCTGATGGTCAAAATTCGATAGATATATATGTGTGTGTGCATATAAAGGTAGATACAGTAATGGTATAATATGCAACAAAGAGTTTCTTACTCCTGGCAGCAAGAGGTCCAGTGCATATGTCATTCTACATCTTTTAGTATTTTGTTTTTGGGCAACGGGGAGGATCTCTTCCTCTATAATTATAAGGGTACATATATTGTGCATATAATTTGTCGTGGCACATCCAAAATGAAGATGTTGTTCACCCACCCACCTTTTCTGCTGGCCATTCCTCAATTGGTCCACATACTTGTTTTCCGTTTTTTTTTGTTTTTTTTCCCTCCCCCCTTTCTTTTCTTTTCTCGAAACACTGTGGAAAACTACTCGACGCTTTGATGTCATTTTTATGTTCACCATGACTGGCCATAAAGAGCATAATAGTAACATTGCATTCAATGATCTGTATGGATGAATCACCTTGAGCGGCTTTATAGAGCGTACGATCTCTTCCAGGGACTTTCTGCACTAGGAGCTTCTGTCCTAAAATGCAGCCCCTTCCCCCTTCCCCCAAGGGAGAAGATGTACACCGGAGGCTATATCCTATGACAGCGGGCAAAAATGCCAAACAATACTTGGACTTGGACTGTTTCTTCAGCAGTGATCTGCTTCAGCATATCTCGTTGCAAAGTCTAGTGGACCCACTCTATCGAGTGCCATCTTCTTGCCACGGCGTTGCAACTGTCGGTATGGAGGCTTCTGTCGACGGTGGTGGGTGGTTGAATCCTGGACTGACTAGCTGGGCATCGTCTGCAGAAAAATCAGCAGTGTCTTTGCTGATATCAGCAGGCCAATAGAGGCACGACCGGACGTTCTTCTTGGTCTCGTTCTTACCGAAGTGTGCTTCCAGGCAGGCAGGCAGGCAGGCAGGCAGGCAGGCAGGCAGGCAGGCAGGCAGGCAGGCAGGCAGGCAGGCAGGCAGGCAGGCAGGCTTGGCTGGCAAGGCTGTCAAGGCTGGCAGGCAGGCTAGGCTGGCAAGGCTGGCAAGGCTGGCAAGGCTGGCTAGGCTGGCTGTCAGGTAGGCTGGCAAGGCTGGCTAGGCTGGCTGTCAGGTAGGCTGGCAAGGCTGGCAGGCAGGCATGCTAGGCTGGCTAGGCTGGCAAGGCTGTCAAGGCTGGCAAGGCTGGCAAGGCTGGCAAGGCTGGCTAGGCTGGCTGTCAGGTAGGCTGGCAAGGCTGGCAGGCAGGCATGCTAGGCTGGCTAGGCTGGCAAGGCTGTCAAGGCTGGCAAGGCTGGCAAGGCTGGCAAGGCTGGCTAGGCTGGCTGTCAGGTAGGCTGGCAAGGCTGGCAGGCAGGCATGCTAGGCTGGCTAGGCTGGCTAGGCTGGCTAGGCTGGCTAGGCTGGCTAGGCTGGCTAGGCTGGCTAGGCTGGCTAGGCTGGCTAGGCTGGCTAGGCTGGCTAGGCTGGCTAGGCTGGCTAGGCTGGCAAGGCTGGCAAGGCTGGCAAGGCTGGCAAGGCTGGCAAGGCTGGCAAGGCAGGCTAGGCAGGCAAGGCAGGCAGGTGTCGGTGCCCCGCGACTTTTACTTCC
>CAXHJR010000080.1:10000-12152 GCA_964016965.1 Diacarnus erythraeanus | reverse complement strand
AGAAGAACGTCCGGTCGTGCCTCTATTGGCCTGCTGATATCAGCAAAGACACTGCTGATTTTTCTGCAGACGATGCCCAGCTAGTCAGTCCAGGATTCAACCACCCACCACCGTCGACAGAAGCCTCCATACCGACAGTTGCAACGCCGTGGCAAGAAGATGGCACTCGATAGAGTGGGTCCACTAGACTTTGCAACGAGATATGCTGAAGCAGATCACTGCTGAAGAAACAGTCCAAGTCCAAGTATTGTTTGGCATTTTTGCCCGCTGTCATAGGATATAGCCTCCGGTGTACATCTTCTCCCTTGGGGGAAGGGGAAGGGGCTGCATTTTAGGACAGAAGCTCCTAGTGCAGAAAGTCCCTGGAAGAGATCGTACGCTCTATAAAGCCGCTCAAGGTGATTCATCCATACAGATCATTGAATGCAATGTTACTATTATGCTCTTTATGGCCAGTCATGGTGAACATAAAAATGACATCAAAGCGTCGAGTAGTTTTCCACAGTGTTTCGAGAAAAGAAAAGAAAGGGGGGAGGGAAAAAAAAACAAAAAAAAACGGAAAACAAGTATGTGGACCAATTGAGGAATGGCCAGCAGAAAAGGTGGGTGGGTGAACAACATCTTCATTTTGGATGTGCCACGACAAATTATATGCACAATATATGTACCCTTATAATTATAGAGGAAGAGATCCTCCCCGTTGCCCAAAAACAAAATACTAAAAGATGTAGAATGACATATGCACTGGCTGGACCTCTTGCTGCCAGGAGTAAGAAACTCTTTGTTGCATATTATACCATTACTGTATCTACCTTTATATGCACACACACATATATATCTATCGAATTTTGACCATCAGAGTCGTGGCTAGCTAAAGTTGAAAAAATTAATTACATCACCAAGAAGAACTTTTGGACTAATCGTGTCTGTACTTACTTACTTACTTACTCACTGTAATGCCACGTGGCTCTCTTACTTACGTCTCTGTATTATTGAGAATTGCGACCATTTCGAGCCCTCCGTTCTTCTATCTTCGTTCTTCTATCTTCGTTCTTCTATCTATCTTCGGCACCTCTCGCTGCCTAACCCCATTACTATAATATACCTCTCACTATATTATTATTAGATAATCACACTTCCTTCCACCAGCCGCTCGCTATATCATTTCTATCTTCGCCACATCTCCCCGCCTAACCCCGTTACCGACCACACTCCTCCTCTCGTGTCTCCTCAGACTTCTTTCCATATACCTAGATCATACCGACCCATCCATTTGGATTGGCTCCATTAAACTCCTTTCGGGGATGGAATTCAAGCAGTTTGGCTGATGAAAAAATCAATCCTAATAATTATTCTATTCTGTGGATCGGAGCTACCGGGGACACACCCTTCATTTCAGCTACTGGCTAGCTAAAATCACCCATTAATAATAACATTTGGATAATCCCGGCACTTGCTCGGTCAGGTATGCCATTTTCTGTCTCGAGCACATCTCCCCGCCTGACCCCATTATTATTATTATTATTATTATTATTATTATTATTATTATTATTATTATTATTATTATTATTATTATTATTATTATTATTATCATTATGATTATGATTATGATTATGATTATGATTATGATTATCATCGTCATTATTATCATCATCATCATCATCATCATCATCATCAAAAAAAAAAAGAAGACCAGAAAATAACATATTATTATCAATTAAACATCGCAATAGCTACTACGTAGTACTGTATCGATGTCTCTTTTGACAATGGTCGAAAGTTCTCCTCGTGGGGAGGGAGGGACAACACAGGACACTGCTGCTTTACTTGCTCCTCAAACCCTTTCTGCAGGACACCACCACGGGACCTGCACAAAATGTAACCACCGTTATCGATGCCATTAGTGGGCATACATATTATTATAAACACCACCAGAACGACAATAATATCAGCATGCCAATGAAATCTCTCCATCTAGAGCAGTTAGATAGATAATGCCATGTACGCAACAATTAGCTCCTGCTCACGCGTGTTCCCGTCTCTTAATCACTCACTCACTCACTCACTCACTTCAACCTAGCTCTCACAGAAGAAGTGCTAAAATTGTCATCATTATAGCAGGTCTGAACATTCCACCATTCGAGAGGTCGCT
>CAXHJR010000079.1:2500-5000 GCA_964016965.1 Diacarnus erythraeanus | reverse complement strand
GCGACCATTTCGAGCCCTCCGTTCTTCTATCTTCGTTCTTCTATCTTCGTTCTTCTATCTATCTTCGGCACCTCTCGCTGCCTAACCCCATTACTATAATATACCTCTCACTATATTATTATTAGATAATCACACTTCCTTCCACCAGCCGCTCGCTATATCATTTCTATCTTCGCCACATCTCCCCGCCTAACCCCGTTACCGACCACACTCCTCCTCTCGTGTCTCCTCAGACTTCTTTCCATATACCTAGATCATACCGACCCATCCATTTGGATTGGCTCCATTAAACTCCTTTCGGGGATGGAATTCAAGCAGTTTGGCTGATGAAAAAATCAATCCTAATAATTATTCTATTCTGTGGATCGGAGCTACCGGGGACACACCCTTCATTTCAGCTACTGGCTAGCTAAAATCACCCATTAATAATAACATTTGGATAATCCCGGCACTTGCTCGGTCAGGTATGCCATTTTCTGTCTCGAGCACATCTCCCCGCCTGACCCCATTATTATTATTATTATTATTATTATTATTATTATTATTATTATTATTATTATTATTATTATTATTATTATTATTATTATTATCATTATGATTATGATTATGATTATGATTATGATTATGATTATCATCGTCATTATTATCATCATCATCATCATCATCATCATCAAAAAAAAAAAAGAAGACCAGAAAATAACATATTATTATCAATTAAACATCGCAATAGCTACTACGTAGTACTGTATCGATGTCTCTTTTGACAATGGTCGAAAGTTCTCCTCGTGGGGAGGGAGGGACAACACAGGACACTGCTGCTTTACTTGCTCCTCAAACCCTTTCTGCAGGACACCACCACGGGACCTGCACAAAATGTAACCACCGTTATCGATGCCATTAGTGGGCATACATATTATTATAAACACCACCAGAACGACAATAATATCAGCATGCCAATGAAATCTCTCCATCTAGAGCAGTTAGATAGATAATGCCATGTACGCAACAATTAGCTCCTGCTCACGCGTGTTCCCGTCTCTTAATCACTCACTCACTCACTCACTCACTTCAACCTAGCTCTCACAGAAGAAGTGCTAAAATTGTCATCATTATAGCAGGTCTGAACATTCCACCATTCGAGAGGTCGCTCTCGTTACGGTAAATAAACCCTCAAATCACCAGTGACCCAACTGAGTCTGAAATGCATGATTCGACTTGCAGTTTAAATTCTGCCGGCATAATTAATGGTAGGCTCAAGAGGGGGTGCAGCCAACCAGGTCCGTGACAACCAACTCCTCCTCCTCCTCCTCCTCCTCCTCCTCCTCCTCCTCGATTCTTACACGATGCAAGGATTACAGCTACCCACAGCACCGGCCAGAATTTGATTCTTCGACCGTCACAACTCTTTCTCGTAGCCTCGGCTGGATGGACCGTTGACCAAAGTAACTGTAACGTTGAAGAGTAGGTAAGGTGTGGGTGGGTGGGTAGGTAGGTAGGGAGGGAGGTAGGGAGGTTAGGCAAGATCAATAGGTAACTAGCTAGAATGGGCGAGTGGGTGGGCAGGCAGGCAGGCGGGCGGGCAAGTAAGCAGGCAGGCAAAGAGGCACCAGATGTGGGCACGAACGAGAATTGGTTGAGTGGAGAGAGGTGGGGGTACCGGAAGTTCAAAGTTCAAAGGTCAAGGGGGCACCCACGTGCAGGTGAACCACAGCCAATGCTACACCCACCCTTAGCTCGTCGGATGAGTGTATTGTGAGGCCTGCATTGTCGGATGAGTGTATTGTGAGGCCTGCAAGTGGCACTCGGCTGGTGGGCGTGGCACGAGTTGTGGTCGTCGCTGGGTCACGGTAAACTGGGTGGGGAAAATGCGTGCACGAGAGTGGGTGGGGTGGCAGGGTGGGTGCATCGAGAAGTACCTAGGGAGTGCCTGACGCGAGCTGTGCGCGAATTTATATGTGGTCATACAGAGGCAGTGTAGGGTACATGCATGTAGGCCAGGGTGTGGGGATGTTTTTCAGAATGCATCTCTGCAACAGACGTCGCTCTGCAGGTCATTAAGCTGGGGTGCTCCCAAGGCTGCTTCCAGCTATCGTGGCATTGCCCAGCCTGTCCAGCAGAGCAGTGTGATCCCCCGACGGTCAAATGCAAGGGACGTTCGAGCCTCTGCATCTAGCTGCCGGGTCTTTGAGCCCTGTTGTTTGTGAGGTTGCACCGTTGCACGCTGTATTTTTTTGAGTGAGCGTTTTGGGTGAGAGATGCCAGACGGCGTCTCAGCTGCTGCCCGTCGGCTGCCTCGTAGCATGTCCGACTGCATTCGAAGCCTGGAGGAGGTGAGCCCGGGTGGTTCCCGTCCCTCCCCCAGTGCCTCGAGTTGGTGTCGTTGCATTGGAGAGGATTTGCAAGAGCTCGAATTTGTGCAACTCTCTGTCGTTGCCCATTAAAGAAATAGGACGTGGGCTCTCCGTCCGGACCCGACGGGAGCCAGAGTGGCAGCTGGGAG
>CAXHJR010000078.1:0-30206 GCA_964016965.1 Diacarnus erythraeanus | reverse complement strand
GAAGAACAGAAACAAATTGAACGTGAAGTTTCATCTACCTCAGTCGCCATTTATAAAATCGAGAATCAAAAAACTGGTAAGTGTTACATCGGACAGACTACGAACCCACACCGACGTAGAAAGGAACACTTCGATCATTCATCAAACGATAGACTCCGACAAGCAATCCGTTCCGAAGGCGAAACACAATTCAATTTCGATGTACTGGAATGGGTTCCCGGAAGCGAGGCAAACCGTCGAGAAGCGCATTGGATTGCGTTCTATACGGAACGCGCTGGTGTATTTAATAGAGCAGATCCGTTAAGAGTAGCATATAGCAACCAACTCCTCCTTGAGATATTTTGTCAACACTTCGATATTCCGTATAGAGAACACCTTGATAGAGACCCTGATTTTGAGAATCTTCGAGAACGTTTTAACGACATAAAAGCAACGGTCATGTGTGCAAAACGACAAGTTACCACAGGACTATTCGACCCAAAGACCCTTGAGGATCCCATCGCACAAGTATTTGCTGTCCAATATGAGGCGCTCAAAACAGAAGCGAACGCCGTTGATTTCGAAGATATGATTGTCCACGCAGCAAATCTACTTGAGACCTGTCCAGACCTCCGGCAAACCTATCGCGACAGATATCCGTACGTCCTCGTTGACGAGTTTCAAGATATTTCCCCAGCCGACTTTCGGCTTATTTCGCATCTTTCAGAGAATCTTTTCGCCGTCGGTGACGACGATCAGGCGATTTATAGTTTCCGTGGTGGCAATTCGCGGATTATGCAGGAATTCACAAACCGACGAAACGTAACAAAATACGAAATCACGCGCAACTATCGCTCCACATCAACGGTTGTTGAACACGCAAGAGCCTTGATTGAACGTAACACACCACGCATCCGCAAAAACCTCCGCGCTTACAATCCAACACAGCATGAGATAAAAATCGTTGAGACGACACCTGAAACCGTAGAAGCCACTTTACTGCGTGAATTGGACTCACAACAAGAAACTGCTATCTTGGCACGAACGAACTATGAAGCGGAACAGATTCAAGAGATACTTGCGAAACACACAACTCCCGCTGAGGTAACAACGATCCACAAGGCGAAAGGACGGGAATGGGAAAAGGTGATCCTCGTCCACAACACACTGGAACGGCGTTTTCCGCGTCGAGACAGCGAGATTTTAGAGGAGCGACGTGTTTTCTATGTTGCGATGACACGTGCCAAGTCGGAGTTAGTTGTTCTTGGGGGCAGATGTCCATTTGTGCCGGAGTTCGATCAGATTCCTAAAAACATCGGCTACTACCTACGACAGTTTGGATATTGGTGGGTGCGGCGGAAATTGAAAAAAGTAACATGACCGAATAATAGGAATTATGGTATAATTGTTGGATAAATTAGATCGTAAGTTCAATAGTTTTTTGGCTACATTTTACCTTCAATTAAGGAAGGAAATAGACCCTATGGCATTTTTGAGACACATTGCACTCCGAACAAAAGATATGGAAACCTCCCGTCGTTTTTATGAAACTATCGGTTTTCAGTTTGTCGGCTATCGAGGCCGAGGCGGACTGGATCTCTCCGATGGTACCCTGAACATGACAATCCTCCAATACAACGGCACAGAACGTCCACCCTTTGAGGAAGGGACAGAATTTATCCACTTCGGTATCATTGTCGAGGACTTAGCGAGTATTTACAACACTCTTCGCGATGGCGGTTTTGAATTAATCATGGACAATGTCAAGAAGGGTGATGAAATTGATGACAACAAGCCGCCGGAACGCTCTTTTAAGGTTGCCGACCCAGATGGGAATGTTGTCGATATTACCTGTGCGACTGATGAGTGGCCGGGTGTGTCGATCTAACGGATAGGATGCACAATGGCATTTCAATTTCAAGATTCCATGGTCAATGAATATCTCTCACAAGGCTACCTGATCTTTCGGGGGATTGTTCCACCATCATTACTTACCGACCTGCGCCGTGAGGCAGAGAAGGCACGCCACCTCGCGCATAAACTTAACGGTCCGCAGACGCAGCGCATCCAACCACTATCCAATTACGGAGATGAATTAGACCTCAAGCCTTTTTATGACTATACGGAGTTGCCGGAATTGCAAGATGCCATTGAGAAATTGCTCGGCGATAACTACACGCCCGGGCATGTGGACATCATGGGGTTGCTCGTCGAGCCGCTTGAGCATCCGTGGCATATTGGGTGGCACCGAGATGGCGTTGTCGAGGTTCCACTTGAAGCGCGCGATGAAATCGTCAATGCGAAACTGGCAGAGGTCTGGTACGATCTACGGCACTTCAATCAGGTCAACTGTGCGATATACGCCGATTCCTGCACATGGTTCGTTCCCGGAAGCCACCTTCGGCAATGGGATATGCCCGGCGAAGCACAATCTACAGGCGATCCGAGACTACGAAAACCCGCGGAAGGGCAGTCGAACGCAGAGGCGGAACGATACTGCTTAGCGCATTGCAGGCAATTTCCCGGAGCTGTTCAGGTACATCTCGGACCCGGGGATTTCATGGTGTACCGGAATCTGGCATGGCACACTGGAAACTATATAACCTATCAACCGCGCGCAACCATTCACGATGTCGTCCGATACGAAGGAAAAAAAGATTGGACGGACTGGCAGCAGACAAAGCTCGATGCCGTTAAGCGGATGAAGGAAAAATCGACAATAGAACAGCGTTAGTCGCTCGCGAACCTCTGCCTTTTGGATTGACAAAATAACGCAAACCCATATAATTGCCTAAAACTGGAACCGATTCCCTGATCACAAGGAGACAGCAAAAATGAGGCAAATTGGAGCACAACCTATTGCTGTCCCGGGTTGGACTGCTAAACCGAAAAACGGTATCGCTATGGTTGATTGTGATGTCCACCACAATTTCCGCCATCCTACGCAATTGTTGCCTCACCTGTCAAAATTCTATCAGGAGCATCTACTCGATCAAGGGCTACACCTCGGCGGATATTTGAACATTCCGATCCGAAGTAACCGCGTCGATCTCAAAGAGAGAGTCGAAGAGGCCATCGAATCGACACCTAAGAACTTCGGGAGCGATCCCAGAGATTTCACTTTAGAGTTCCTTCAAGAAGAGCATCTTGATGTCTGGAATATTGATATTGCCCTTCTTACGAGCCCGCCCCCATTTTACGGGTATTCTGGGTTACCCGACCCCGATTGGGCAGCGGCGCTCTGCCGCGCCTTTAACGATTGGACAATCGAGCATTGGCTTGAGAAGGACGATCGTGTCGTCAACGTCATTCTGGTCTCACCATCCGACCCACCTCAAGCCGTAGAAGATATTAACGGAAGCAAGTTATAGCGAATGAACAGACAACCCCGGTTTTCCATTCAAGAACTAACACCTGATCATCTGGATTGGCAGGAATTCGTTGCACTCGTCAACGCCCTGAACCAGGAAGGTTGGGCATTTAATCCGTACTTTGAGCAGTTTTCACGCTATTTTTTAGGGGCAAGACAAAATGGCACTATCGTCGGGTTTCTCATGTTCGTCGTGTGGGACCTTGGTCCCCACGACCGCGATCATCCACCTATTCAGATACACGGAAAAACGCTGAAAGAGGCGAAAATCCTTGCTTTTGGCGTGAAGGAAGGATACCGACGACAAGGTATCGGCACGGCACTTCAAGAATATACCATCAAGCAAGCAAAGTTATTTGATTGTTATCAAGTTCGATCCATCAGCGGCGAGAATTACCCTGAAAACCATCACCTTAAACTCGCTATGGGGTTTGCTGTAGAGCCGATGGAGCGAGATGAGAAGTGTTTGGCTTTTGTAATGCCGCTTAAATCACGAAAAGAGAAATAATTTTTTATGAGACAACTCACCGACGCTGAGAAACAGCAACTTGAAGGAAAAATTAAAAAGGAACAAGAACGTCAGCAGACCCTTCGAGAAAAGAACCCAGACCTACCGGATTCTTTTGAAGAAGCCTCGACAAAAACAGGGCTTGCGAAGAAAATAGCACCAAAGCATCTCTGGAAATATGGTCTGCTTGGTCTTATCCTTTCTCTGCTTGCCTACAATGTCTTTCGATTTCTCACCTGGCACAATTTTGGTTCTAACAGGCTGCTCAATGTCAACCTTCTTGTTGCGCTAATGTTGTTGTTCACGCACATCGGTTTTAACTTCACAAGAACAGGGCGGAAAAGTCGTGTGATGAAAATGATTGCCTGTGTTTGGATAGTATTGGTATTCGCTTATATCTACATCGCTTGGGTTACTTGACAGACTGCTATTTTACAACATTTGAGGAAAGATGATTAAGGCAGTATTCTTTGACCTTGATAATACGCTCTGCGACTCTGATACAGCATGGCATATTGCGACAGAAGAAACATTCCAACTTCTACGCAAGTACAAGCCAGATGTCTCGGAAAAGACTATTACAAAGGCGTGGGCAACAATTCACCAGAAACTCTTCCAACAACTCAATGCTGGGAAAGGCTCTATGGCAGAACTGAGAGACTCACGCTTCCAGCACCTATTTAAAGAATTGGGTTTGTCCACAGGTAAAATTATAGAGGAATTGAACAATTTTTTAAGTTCGTGTTACCTCACGAGTCTGCGTCTCTATGAAGATGTTTCGGTACTTGAGGCGTTACACACATACCATGTCGGTATCGTTACAAACGGCGCGCACGATAACCATACGGACAGTCAATTTTCTAAAGTCCAACACCTCGGACTCAGTAAACGTATCCAATCGCTGACAATTTCCGATAAAGTCGGGGTCAGGAAGCCAAACATTAAAGTCTTCACAGTCGCTTGTGAGCGTGCTGGTGTTTTACCGAAAGAGGCTCTGTTCGTAGGCGACTCCGTTGCGAATGACATTGTTGGGGCAAACCGTGCGGGTATGACAAGCGTCCTTATCCACCGAAAATCTGATGGACTGATACCGGAAATAGGGGATGAACGACCGAATTATGTAGTTTCAAATCTACATGATGTGTTGTCCTGCTTGGGACACAAAGCGGATTAGCATTGCCATAACACAGACACAAGAGGAATCCACAATGGATAAAATCTACAACGTTGCAATAATTGGGTGTGGTGGGATTTCGCACATGCACGCCGGATGGTATGTGAATGAACCGCGGGCTTCTCTGACTGCGATTGCCGATATTAATGCAGAGGGATTGAAGGCATACGGTGAACAGTATGGTGTTGAAAAGCAGTATACCGATTACATCGAAATGCTCGAAACGGAAGAGATTGATCTCGTTTCTGTCTGTACGCGTCCGAAACTACACGCGCCGGTCGTAATTGAAACCGCAAAACGGGGTGTGAAGGGGATTCTTTCTGAAAAACCGATGGCAGAAAACCTCGGGCAAGCACGCGAGATGCTTGAAACCTGTTCACAACACGACGTAAAATTGGCGATTGATCATCAAGTCCGGTTCAGTGCCCCTTATCAACTCGCAAGACAAATGGTTGCTGAGGGTGCCATTGGTGACCTTTTCCGCATTCACGGTGTTTGTAGCGGGGGCGACCTGAAAGACAACGCTACGCACACTGTTGATCTGATGCGATATGTCTACGGCGATCGTCCAGTTACTTGGGTGATTGGTCAGATTGAACGTATCAACACACCCATGAAATATGATCTGCACTCTGAAGATTTCTCACTCGGCTACTTCAAGTTCGAGGATAATGTCCGTGCTATCATTGAAGGGGGGAGCGATACTGCTCCGGGGTATCACCACATCTACTGCTACGGAACGGAAGGTGAACTCGAACTGGCTGCGCCGGGCGGTCCCTCTCTCCGCGTCCGAAATACAGAATCGGGTGGTGCTTGGGTCGCGCCTGAACTTCCTTCAGAAATTACCCCTGTGAAAGACATGATTGCAGCCATTGAAGAGGACCGGGAACACCGGTCAAGCGGTCATCAGGGATACGCGACACATGAACTGCTTATGGCGATTTACGAGTCGTCTCGGAAACGGCGGCGGATTCATCTGCCCCTTGAAGAAATGGAATCGCCCTTAACCCTGATGATTGAGGATAGATGGATATAAATGATTGACCCAAAGTTAAACGGCAAAGTTGCCCTAATTACAGGTGCAAATCATGGCATCGGTGCTGCGACCGCTTTAGCACTCGGCAAACAAGGTGTGAAGGTATTTGCTTCATTTTTTCGCCCTTCCTGTCAATACACCGAAGAAAAATTGAAACATGCCGAAGAATCAGGAATAGGCGGAGATCTACTCTACCGAGCCATGCAACAGAAACCCATTTCTGAACTTGTCAATCAGTTTAGAGATGCTGGAATGACAATATCTACTTTAGAGGTCGACCTTGCTGCGGAAACAAATACCTCAAAACTTTTTGATGCATGCAAGAAAGAATTCGGTCCCATCGACATCTTGATTAATAATCATACGCATTGTGTTTTGGAGACATTCGATCCTGAACAAACTTCAGCAGATGAAAGCGGCATTTTCTTATTGACTGCTGCAAACATCGATGCCCACTTTGTTATTAATTCCCGGGCTTATGCCTTGATGATGCAAGCGTATCTGAACCAATACCTTAGAAATAGACTGAACTGAGGACGGATCGTCAATACGAGTACAGATGCCGCACCTTGCCACCCGTTGAATGTTAGTTACGCTGCAAGCAAACACGCCATTGAATCCTATAGTCGATCCGCCGCGTGTGAGTTGGGGAAATACGGTATTACAGTGAATGTCGTCGCTCCTGGACCTGTGCAGACAGGTTACATTGAACCAGAGAACGAAAAAGCGATTGCGGAATCTACACCCTTAGGAAGGGTTGGTAAACCTGAAGATGTGGCTGATGTTACGGTTTTTCTCTGTTCTGAACAGGCGCGGTGGCTTACAGGGCAGCTGCTATACGTTGGCGGCGGTTATCGAATACCACAATAGATATATACACGGAGCCTTGATGAACAAAAGTAACGCGAATCAAATGAACACCCGTTCTAAAGAATCTTATCCGCATGAAAAACGGAATTTGATTGTATTCGCACTGAATCAAATTGTGATGCGTTTTGGTTGGATGTTCAAATCCGAGTCGGTGGTCATTCCGGCGTTTATCGACACCTACACTGCGTCTGGCACCATCCGTGGATTGCTTCCACTCATCCTACGCATCGGACAAAGCTTACCGCAATTTTTGGTGGCGCAGCGCGTCGCACGGATGCCGAAAAAACAGGCATTTTTCGTTTTCACAGGGTTCGGTTTCGCGATCCCGTGGGGCATCTTGTCTCTTATATTAGGCGTAACAGACTGGTCAGCAAACATTATTGTTGCGACTTTCCTTGTGTTATGCGCTGTGCACTGGCTTGCTGTCGGTTGCAATCATCTGGCTAACGGGACGCTACAAGGCAAACTCATCAGCCCAGAAAAACGTGGACGCCTCCTCGCTTATTCCAATATTATTGGCTGTACGATTTCGATCGGTCTCGCTTTTTATCTGCTACCGCGTTGGCTTTCTGATAATGCTGCCCATTACATAGTGCTTTTCAACGCAACGGCTATCTCCTTCGGTGTTGCCGCTTTGGTGAGCTTCTGGTTTAAAGAGCTTCCATCACGACCCCAACGTAACGCTCCGTTTTTTCAGTTTCTCGGAGACGCACTCCTCTTATTGAGATATGATAGAAACTTTCGGCGATTTGCGATTGTTATCTTGCTGTTTTACGCAATCTGGCCCCTTTTTCCACATTACACCGTTTACGGACAACGGACCTTAGGGTTAGTCCCTTCTGGTTTTGTTGCTTTGATCGTTGCACAAAATGCGTCCAATGCCGTCGGTGCAGGCATCATGGGCAACATCGCAGACCGCTCGGGGAACCGATTGGTCTTGCGCATTCTGATATTAATCAGTGCCTGCATGCCACTGTTAGCGATCAGTATTAGCCGCATGCCTACCGGTGCGCAATTTTATTGGATTGTTTTTGCTCTTATGGGATTCACTCCAGTGTCCGCTCGCATTGTCACGAACTATACCCTTGAAATCGCGCCACAAGAAAAACATCCACAATACCTCGGTGTGATGAGCCTTTTTCAAGCCATGCCCTTGTTTGTTTCACCGTTGGTTGGCGCACTGATTGAGCAATTCGCTTTTGAACCGGTTTTCATCAGCTGTTCAGTACTCGTTTCAATTGGGTTCCTGTTGACCTTTAGATTAGATGAACCGCGATTCAACTAAGGAATTTAAGCACCAGCATTTCAGTATCAAGTTAGCACAGGATAATCCACCATGGGAGCGAAAATGCCCTGCCCATTTTGTGGCACCCAGGTTGAATACGCCATCGAAAATTCTTTTGATTGGTACCGAGATCCATCTGTACCCGTCTACCGCATCGACTGTTATGATAGATGTAGACAGTATTGGCTCGAAGCAATTTCTGGTCACCCTCCACAGATTGATCCCGATATCCTTGCCTTCCTCGACTCCCTCAATGAGGCACAACGCACGTTTATCTCCGAATCCACACAACACGCCTGTGATAACTACATTTTGATAGTTTATAACAAAAAGGGTTTACAGTTCCTTATTACCGATTGGCACTATGCAAAAGCGGCTGTTGCGTCGTATGGATTGAATAACGCTTCGTTCCGAATCAGTGGTCTTGGATTTGATATTGCGAATATGTTGTTTTTCGTAGATGCTGAGAACGCACGATTCACACTGAGACTTCATCAGGCAGGCACCGCTATTGATAAAATCCGGTCTGAAATCTATTGGTTAACTGCGCTTTGGGATAAAGCACGGATCAAGACCCTTTCGCCTGTGCCAGGACGTAATGGGGAAATGATTCAACGCCTCTCTGCAAACGACTTACCCTCACGCTATGCGACTGTGTATGACTGGATTCCCGGCGAAACACTGGGTGCCCTCTCCACAGCGGAAAAGACACCAGAACTGATTCGGAGTCTTGGGATCATGGTGGGTCGCATGCACTCTGTGTCGGAAACGTTAGAATTGCCAGACTGGTTTACCCGTCCTCGGTACTACGATATAGAGTGGGTTACGCTGCAAGTTGAAAAGGTACTTGCAAGTGGCAATATAGATAACTCAGCGGAGGAACGTGAAAAACTCGCTTCCCGCCCTTCGCGCTTTTCACAGTTTGCCAAAGCACAAGACGAAGGACGAGACGTTTTTGGGCTGATTCATTTGGATCTGGCACCCCATAATATCATTATCTCAGAGGGACAGCCCTGCCCAATTGATATGATCCAGTTCGGATTTGGTTATTATATGTCGGATATTCTGACGCTTTCACACCAATTGAGTGAGGACGAACAGACAATTTTCTTTCAGAGTTATCAAGAAGTACGTCCACTACCGAAAGATTACCGGCAACAGTTGGCTTTATTTGCGGAGATACGGGCGTTGTGACCTAAATGGTAAGCGCGGGACGAGGCAGATTTCTATGAAGGATACAACCTATTTAAGTTTTTCAGATTCAGGTACAACAATGAGACGTAAAACTTAATCTTGGAGAAGAAAGATGAAACACATTTATCACAAAAAAGATGCCGAAGTCGTACGTATCGAGGGGGAAGCCCCACGAACCTTGTACACCCTCGTTGAACCGAATACCGTCGGTACTGCACATTTCGCGATGGGCCTTGAAGAGGTTGATCCCAATAGTGAGATTCCGCTTCACTCGCACAGCGAAGCCGAAGAGATTATTTTTGTCTATAGTGGGCAAGGCGAAGGATATGTTGCCAATGAAGTCGCCGACTTAAAGCCCGGCACAGTCATCTATATTCCACCCACTGTCGAACACCGCTTTGTTAATACAGGTTATGAACCGCTCTGGATTACATGGACGCTCTCACCCCCTGGTTTTGAGAAACAGATCCGCCGGATTGCAGACGGTTCTGCCGGAATAGAAGTTTTTAGCGAGTCTGAGCATCAACACCGTGAGAAAGAATAAAAATTGTGATTGAATATCTCACGCTCATAGGACCGTGAAAAATTGTCTGAGACGAGCAAACTTATTGGAACAGAATATGATTTTATGCCCCCTTTTCACTCTCAAATAGTGTCACCTAACAATTGAAAGGGCTTATACATAACCTAAGTTGCGATTTACAAGATATTGGCGCGCAGCTGTCATTTTTCTCTGTATACATTGTCGTAGAGAATATACCCTATTGTACTCTGCCATAGGTTGTTTATTACAGTAATACCTTTACATGTCCTGTTATCACTATCAATCTCATATCCACTATTACAAGTACAGAAATATCCTCCATCTTCATTGTTACATATCTGGGTGCAGTTACTAGTACCAACTTCACATTCATCTATATCTATGTCACACAGTCACACAATAACATGATTCAGTTCAAGAATTGGAAAATATCTATGAATGGTATATAGAAGTAAGAGGCAGGTGCAGTGATGTGCATGTATAGCTAACAGCTTCATTGTATTCCAACCAACATAGACCCAAATTAGTTCCCCTTTGAGAAATTTTTCCCTCCATGATCTCATGTTATATACCTCTATACTTTTTATACAAGAATCCACTTGTGGAGGGAGACACATATTTTGACAGAATTATTTGGTGTAGATGTGGAGAGAGATGGGGAACTAAATTTGGCAGCCATAATATTTTTCCAGGAAATCATGTGGTCTGGGTGGCTTTTGGGGGTTATCACAATCGACATGACAGAAATAGTAACATCAACTGTCCATCTCTCTCATATTCTTACATTATTTCCCATCATTATTTTCTCTTTCTTTTGTAGCCACAGAATTTGTTGCTACTCTAAAAGAGTTTACTTACTAAAAACATGTGCTACATTAAAACAACATAATTATAATTATTATTTTGGGATATGGCATACAACCCAAACTCCCTCCCTTAAAAAAATCTTTGATCTGCTACTGCATGCTTGTTGTAAAAATGCAGGTTTCATGCGACAGTTTCATTTTCATTACCTGTGCAGTTAAATCCATCACCATCAAATCCTTCATGACATACACACATGAAAGAACCTTCAGTATTTTCACATAGAGCAATGTTATCGCATAAAGAGCCAGTCACACACTCATTTATATCTAGAACACACGTTATTATAACAAGTTTATATATAGTGTCAAACCTACCAGTGCAGTTAAATCCATCACCATCAAACCCTTCATGACATGTACACATGAAAGAACCTTCAGTGTTATTGCATTGAGCATTACTACTACATGGTGAGTCAGCCATGCATTCATCTCTATCTAATATAATAGTATAGAAAATAGTTATACTACTTACTTTCTTCACCTTACAAAAATTATAATTTTTATTGATCATAAAGTTGATATAATTTATGGCCAGATCATGTACCACAATTAACACAAAATGTGAATAGTACAAGTCTTTCTTGTACATGAAGCTTCTTCTAGAGACAAAATTTGAGAACATACATGTATATATGAAGTAAGAGCATCACAAAAAAGTATCATAAACTGTGCACAATTACAGTGTGTAAGCATAATGCTATTATTATTCAGTTTTATTGTAAGAATATGATATTGACATTATTATCTAAATTACAAAAGTATTGCAGCAATACAGAGATGGAAAAAACAGTGGGAACAGAGGGGGGTCTAGCTTCCCTCTACCATTTCCCAATAAGAAGATTAAAAGAGCCCTCCTCCCCTACTTACCACCTACCCCCCACATTAATAGCTAAAATAGTATATTAAGCTAATGTCTATTAATTATGCATGAAGACTAAAGTTTGTAGCCGCATAAATAATCATGACATGCAGCTGGTGCTAAGCCGCATGGCTAAAGAACATGGCCAGCTAAGACTTGGAAATTTTTGTTGATGATGTACATGTAGCACTCAGATTGTACCAGAAACAATCTCAAAATGCAAAAATTAATTTTCATGAGGGAATATAGACCCCAAAGAGATGACAGGAGCTTGCAAGAGAACACTGTGTACTGTAGCTACAACAATCATCTTCAGTTTTTCTCTAACCTGTCTTTCTATTCCTTTTAATTTTTAAAAAACTATGATACCTTTGCAATTTTTTCCATCCACATTCTCATATCCTGAGTAGCAAGAACAATTTGTAGCTGAAGAGCTGTCACATCTTGATGCAAAAGAATTCAATCCACACACATCACTGGGAGAAGCTGTTGTGATACAGTTACCTTGAAGAGATAAGCAATACATTCATACCAAGGTTGTTTTGTGGGAATAAACTTGTGAATTACCAGTACAGTCTACATAAACCACATACTGAAATCACTTTAGCATTAGTGATCTAAAGTATCAGATTAGCTATCGTCATCATGGATAAGACCATTAATCTAAGGACTATAGATAATATTATGATCCTACCTGTAAGCTATGAGAGTGTTCGTGAACTATGAATGCTACTGCACAAAACTATAAAACCTGATGACAGTATAATATCCACTTGCTTACCATCAATACGAAATATTTTCTTTGCTTGAAGTTCATTTCTTTGGTTTATCGCAATCCTTCTGGTCAGATTTCCAGTATAAAATCCAACAAATACTTGTTGATTAAGGACCACTCTTCCAGAATGATCATACAGGAAGATTACAAATGATATTTTCCCATCAGTACACAAGATAGTTTGTACAGAATTCTGGGACTACAATACAATAACACAAAAATGACAAGAGCTACCTCAAATTATCATTGACAGAGAACACAAGTTCAAAATTATATACTAGAGCAAAGGCTAAAAGAATTTTCCATTTCCTATAAACAATACTGACAGTAACCAAAATCAATAACTACAGGATTCTTAACTAGAAAAAATTGTGTAAAATTTTACTTCATAAAGAACTGATATTGAAATTCTATAGTAAATATAAGTATATGAACCCCCCAGAAGGTTGGCACAGA
The DNA here is from genome assembly GCA_964016965.1 of Diacarnus erythraeanus. Classification (NCBI taxonomy): domain Eukaryota; kingdom Metazoa; phylum Porifera; class Demospongiae; order Poecilosclerida; family Podospongiidae; genus Diacarnus; species Diacarnus erythraeanus. The sequence goes on along the minus strand of CAXHJR010000078.1, from coordinate 17,290 downwards.
AAAAGCCTGTAACTAAAAGAGGAAGTGGATACTAAGATATAGAAACTGAGGAAAGGCCTACATCACCTAAACTTATAGTAGACACTGTACAGCTCATGTGTATGTGAATTTACAATTACAATTGTGATTACGTATGTAAATAATATCTCCAAACAGTTGATAAATTTCTTTACCTCCCCATCATCCAATATCGAAGTAATGACAACTGCCAGTGTTGGATAAAATTTAGTGAGGTTTGGGTTAAAGTCAGTCATCATTGTGGTTACTTCATCCAAAGTAGCATTATCCACAGCTATTCTGTAATGAAGATATCTCCTTGTCGAATAAATATTTATATTTGATAAAAGAATAGGAACTATCAATGGGGCTGTGTTTGATGGAATGTTGGGTAAGTTATCACAGCTGAAATTTCCTGCTGATATTGCTCCACACTCAAATATCTGTCATAGAAATACAATAAATAATAATAATGTGTAATAGGTGAATTGTTCTTCACTTGCTTGCCGTAAGAACTTTAACCAGACTCATAGTTATATTATATGTGAGAAATTAACAATGTGTCATAGCCATGTGAGTACTCCATACCACCCTGTATGAATCACATTTTGCTTGTCTTTTATTGGTAGTTATTCAATTAAAAATGTTTGGTCTCTATGAAAATTTGTGAGCTAAAACTGAACACAATAGCCAGAGTCCAAGATAACATACTTGGTAAACAGTAGCACATAGCATAAACAGCATGTATTCTGTTGCTAACTATAAACCTTTTCTATGCCACTTAATGAATCTATAATAGTGGACTCTGAGGTTAAACATCGCTGCTAACTATAGTTAAAGTGTTAGCTTCTCTGGGGCACTCATTGATCTCCTTTGACCTTATAATAACTACTTGAGCCAATTACAAGAATGTTCTTACATTAATAGTTGAGAGTGGATTCCCATAAAAGACCAAAGGAGTGGATAAATTAAGGTTTTGACTTGTAGCTGTGGGTTCTTCAACTGAAGGAATGGTTGCATCTCCAGCTCTTGGACCAAATTGAAGATATTCTATATTGAATGAAATGATATGTCTCATTGTAAAATGATTGTAGATCAGAACTCTGCATAGCTACATGTATTCAGTATAGCTATATTCTCTCTTACCTAAACAAGTATTGTTTTCACTTGATTTTATTCCACTGTTACATAAGCAAGATAGAGAATGGAAATCTTCACAAAATATGGGTAGAGAATTTAATCCACACATATCCTTCTCTGCACGAACTACACAGTTACCTATAGTATAAATATTAAGTCATTTACACTTTATTATTATAGTGTGACAAAGGTACTCTATACAGTAGAGATGGTTAGCAGTCCTTCATAATAACAATACAAATTCAGATATTGTAGTAAGTGGTACTTTGTACTGTATATAGAAGCTGTTCTCGTATCTTATAATGTAGCTATAATAATAATTATTATAAAATATTGTCCCTAAAATAATTATGCAATAATCAAGTCCATAGTAAATGCAGTTTATGTATTATAAGCTGTGGTGTCATCAAGATTTCAATGCTAAGTAAGATTTATTAATTATGCTACGTATGACTAATTTTGAAAAACTACAGAACTCGGTTTATTAGCAGCTTTGCCAGACTATTGTTGTGTCTATTGTTGTCTGATGTGTAGTCTCTTGTTGTCTGATGTGTAGTCTATTGTTGTCTGATGTGTAGTCTAAGAGGCTTTACTAAGAGGTAGTACATCCACTGCTCTTCCTGGTGACCTACATAACTCCTCAGACTATTGTAACTTGTCCTCTCCTACATTTCTTGTGGTGTAACACTAACAATTGATGTAGCTGTTGATTTAGTAGCTTGTGCAATACTAGTAATGAACTTTGTACCCATATTTACTATTAACACTACCACCACTGTTGCCATTACTCACCACCACCCAACACCACCAATACTGATACCACAACCCAAACACCCAACAACTTTAGCACTATATATAGTCTCAGTCCGACAAAAGATAAAGTCATTTGCTGCATCTGCTATTTTTGGCAGCAATTATAGCTTTAATGCATTACATATCAATTGTTTAACATGGTGACTTTAATAGCCAGGATAAATAATTGCTTATAAGTTTGGCTTATGTTAATAAGATAGTACATTGTGCTATTGCATCTTGTAACATGAATGTCTTCAAAATTCAATTACTCCATTAAAGGAAATGGTAGCTACATTGAATTACCTTTGGAGAACATCATGACAAGGATGGAGATATTAGTTTCTTACCATCAATGCGATATATACTAATGTCATCCTCATCCTCATTAATATATTATGGTCTGTCTAAATTTGCTGATGAATAATATCCTCTTTTTCCATCTCCTGCATCAAATCCTCCAATTAACCATGGAAATTCCTCAGAGACAGGCTGCATCAAGTCTCCGTACAGCATAACAGCAAATGATACATTTCCATCAGTTGATAAAATTGCTTGAAAGTTTATCTATTAATTATTTGAACACCAATTTACATTTGTCATTCAACCAGTTATTATTATCTTGATGTTACAATAAGCATTCGTGTTGTTTAGCTACAGTTAATATTTCTCACTAAAAAAGACAAAAAGACAAAATATTCTCTACAAAAATAAAAGCCATAACTACTCATTTACCAAATTGACAAAGTTGGACTGAAGTCTGAACACTTTACTTTGAAACCAGGTGATGATGACTGCTGAAGTTGGTGTGTAACTTTTAAATGCAACACTTGCATTGGCTATTTTTTGAGCCACATGACTGAGAGTCACACTGTCATTTACAACTCGGTAGTAAATGGTTCCAGATTCTCTAAAACTATAATCAGCCCAATAGGGAACTACAAGTGGAGGATTAGGAGGAACTACACTTCTTGGCAGTTGTGTCACAATATGTGAATCAAACTTTTGTTGGAATGATAGAAGACCATTAGTTGATACCTACGTAGATAGATAAAACCATCAACTTTGTATTCCTAAGATAACAGACTGACTAGAAGCAAAGTAACTGTATAACCTGATTTATAGAGAGGAGCTGCTCCCTCTCTTATCAAATATTAGTAATAATACATCATGGAAATAATAATGGCAACATTGCAATTAGATAACTTGCGAGATGTGAACATGACTGGGTAATGGCTATTAGTAATGTGGTTAGTCAAACAAGAGAGGAATGGAAAGTGAGCATGTACAGGGTGAAGAATAACCATAGCTAGTCAGCTGGTTATAGCTAGTGATACTAACCCAAAATCATAGTAAAATAACAAGGAAGCTACGGTAGATTGCAAAAAAAAACTTTGCGATAGTCTCGCGAATCCCTCTCGAGGTTTCGTGAGGGCGAACCTCCCGAGCTACTTCGCGAATACGTACGCAATAAAAAAAGCTCCCTAAAAACGCGAAAAACTGCCTCAGTGTAGCACTCGCGAAGCCAAAAGAAGGTTCGCCTGTAGACTACGTCACTAAGTAGTCTGGGACCACCCACTACCCGAAGCCTCGCGAGTGTAGCACGCCGCTGCGCTGTTTGCAGCTGGAGCGCAGCTTTGCAGCAAATCAACTAGCTGGGAAGTTTGACTGACTGCAGCACTGCAGCTAGCCAGTAGAGAAGTTGAAGCAGCTACGTACGTAGCTAGTAGAGAAGTTAAATTGACTGTAGCTACTAGCTACGAACGTAGAGAAGTTAAACTGACTGTAGCAGCTAGCTAGTAGAGAAGTTAAACTGCGACGACAACAGATGGAGCTAACTTGCGTCCAGCTGCCACTATCAGAGCAACAGCGAGTTGTTGTTCAGTCAACACCCAATCTCGAACAGCCTGTACATCAGACTCCAACAGTAGTCGAAGAGCCATCGTTTGTTTCGGATCAGCCTCGGATTGACATGGAGGAGCCACAGAGAGTTGTTAAGCAACCACTAGCTGATGTGGAGGAGCTACTGCCACCCAATTTTGAGCTGCCGTCACCTGTTTATGATCCACCATCTCCCATAGCTGAGCAGCCATCTGTTCTTGATCTTCCACCTCGTGAAGTTAAGCAGCCTACAGTCATTGATATGCCACCTCAAGAAGCTGAGCTGCCACCACAGCCATCAATCAACCAACAATATTATTGCCTTTGTTTCGAAAACAATGGTTCTAAAAAGTAGGATAGCAAAGAGATAATTCTAGATGCAGAATCACTGGAAAACATGTATGACACTTCAAAGCTTTTTGTAGGGATGCCAGTACAACTACCTTGGAAAGGGATAGGAGGCAGAGAGCAGCTATGGAATTTGGTTATTACTATCATTGAGAGTAAGATATAAAATAGCTATAAAGCTAGGCCTAGAGTAGCATATAGACAAATTAACTAGCTAATAATTATTATGATAATTATAGCTAGATATTGCCCATTTAGTGATGATTACCTCTTGGAAATATGGAATATTCTTGCTTGATGTACTAGCTATGTATCTGATTGTACACATCTTTAGGCAAAGGAAAGTCCAAAATTGTTGAAGGGAAAAAGAGAAAGGCGAAGGAGCAGGCATTTAGTAAGAAAAGAGGAAGGTCTAAACAGCAAACAGAACGTAAGAGTTGATAGCTATGGATAATCTTAAGGGTATAGATGACAAATAAGTTTTCCCTGTGCATTACTATTATTATTGTAAGCATAATTATTATATCATCATATTTTTCTTCCCAAAGATATTTTTCTAGCAGAAAACCATCTCCTTCTCTAAACTCAATAGACCAATATGTATACTGGGCATTTTTAGATGAGATATGAAAGTACTAAGTGCTATAGAAGAGTACACCTTCACCTTTTCATATCTAATAATGAAATTTTCTATGAAGCCGGGTCTATCAAAGCATCAACTTGTATTTAAAGTAACCTATCATTCCAAAAGTATATTGATCTCTTTCATGGCCTTTCAAGTTTCCACTGAGATATATACTGATTCTGGTCTAGTGATGTGGGTTGAGTGTTAGATATCACCTATTTAACACTTATGTATACAATTGCATCATGACTTTAATAATAATTATTATTAGGCAAGGGAACTCAGAAACCTCCTTTAAGCACCCCAAAGAAAAAAAGGATCTGTGAGTTTACAGTGATTTGTAAGAAGCATTATAGCAATTGCTGGAGATTGGTATGTTTGTACATTTAGAAAGCTTTTATACCAGGACTGACTTAGTTAATACAAGGCAAGAGAGGAACTGTCTGGGCTATGTATCAAGAGCACAATCTAAGCCATTTTTAGAGAAAGAGTCATAAAATTATACTCCTGCACTATTTAAGGACTCACCTAGCCCACCCTAGAGGCTAAGCCATATTACTATGCTATTTTCTCATACTGAAATATATAATTTTTACTACAATGGATCAGGCTTATTTTCATGCCATGTACTGTAAGATAAATCTCACCTAATAATTTTATTCCCCTTGTTTAACCTAAACATAAGTTAGTATATCTGTCGAACCAACCCCTTAAAATGTTTTGGAAATGTCCTAACTAGTATAAAATCTTCACATACACAGCCTCTATTCATACGTACTTTAATTTGTCCCTATAAGAGTAGAAGAGTTCTACTGTATAATTTCCTATAGTTTTGTAATTAAATTTTGTTTGTATATCTGCTATACTAGGTGCAGATAGTGCATATATTGGTGCTACAAGTATAGGTGCTACATGTATAGGAGGTTCTATGAAGAAAACCTCTAGTAAGATCCAGTCTGTATTACAAAGAGAGAGAAGTTGAGAATCCCTCTTCCATCTCTATTTTCTACCTCCATTTTATACTGGTTACCTGATTCCTTATAGGCACAGTAAAGGGAAAGAATCAGAGTTTTAAATTGTTTGTATTATTGACTGAATAGGTTTTTGTCACAAGAAAACTTCCATATAAATAATGTATAAGCTTATAAACAGCATGTACTCTGTGTTGTATATTAATTTTAATTATTTGATTATAACATAGCTAGATATTATACTATGTGTATACATTTTATATCTCTGCAGTGTCTCAAATTATTAAACAGCAAGGTGAAATTATAAAATTACTATCTGTACTCGTATGTAACAGCCATCAAGTTAATCCTCAACCCCTTCTTACACCTTACCAGCAATCCACAACTCTACTCTTGGCTAGCATATCTTCTCTCTTTCCTGGTATTCCCCTTCAACAGCCAAATACCACTCAGTCTAAACTCCAGCAGCCTAATACCACCCCTCTTCATCAGACAATGCTTCTGCAGTCAAATGTGACCACTCCCATTCAACAGCAACAGTCTGACCTCCAGCAGCTTTCTACTCTCCCTCAGCCTCCAAATGCCAATTCTCAGCCTAGATTCCAGCAACTCAATGCTGCTTCTCTTCAGCTTCCTGATCTCCCACAACCTAGCCTCCAGCACCAACAGCCTGAACTCCATCTACCAAATGTCACTCTTCAGCAGCCAAACATTAACAATCAAACAATCAGCAACCTAATATCACTTCCCTTCAGTCTTACATCCAGCAACCAAATACAACTCCACTTCAACAACCAAAAGCCACTTCCTTTCAATGCCATTTACAGCCTAATGCCATTTCACTTCAACAACATAGCCTTCAGTACCAACCCAGCATGAAGGTTATTCCTAATCTTCAGCAACATCATGACTCTACTTCTCGGACAAATACTCAACAGCCATGTGATGAGATGATTCTTGATAAGACACTAGAAATGTCACCTTATTCTGAACAGACTAATATTGATATATTTTCAGATGATTACTCATGGGAGTGACTCAGACTACTTAACATCCTCAACAACAACGTGTGAGCCACTTTTGAGCACAAGTAGAGATGCCACTCCTCATTCTAGTTTTCTTGGGGAGAGAGATCATACGTCCAGCTGTAATGTGCTCTCATCAACTGAATCTGCTGTTACACCACCTCCTACTACATTGATGATTAGTGGCATTAATGAAACACAGCTACAACCCAAGTCAAAGAACATACCCCCACCACCATTTTCAACTCCCCCAAAGCTGAAATCAGTGGAGCAGGTTATGAGTGATGTTCCGGGGTCAGATGTAGCAAGTTTGAGGCTGCTTACTACAGCATTGGCTAGAAATGCAATTTTACGAAGTGTCTGGCATAATTTCTGGCATAATTTCGAAAGTGAGTTTCAGCATTGTGACCAAATGAATTCAAATTCTACTTCAAACTTTGTATTAGCTCGATAATGAACCAATGTTTTGATATAGTCTAGCTTTTCTTAGTCTAGACATGATGTGTTACATTTTGCTAGATGCTCCCTGCCAAATGCTAAAAGAAAGCTCTGATTATAGTTACTATTAATTCATTAACATTAGTTTGTGGGTATATGTAGCATCACTGTGTGTAATTTGTTTGGGTGCTCAGTTAAGTACTATGGCACACTCTGGCCTGTTTAAAAAGTGTACTTCTGAGCTTCTTGTGTGTTTTTGTGTTGAAGTGTGATGTTGACACTTTGCCTAGAATCTGTAGTGCAAGTTAATAAAGCCAGTAGCTAGCTGCAGTATTGTTCAGCATAATAATCTATAGCTACTGGTTGTGCTCACATGATGCATTGAAAATTTATCGTTGTTATAATACTAAAATTTATGTTGGCTGCTGATCACACACACACACACGTGATATTAATGTGGCTATAATATTATTGTTATTAGCTATGTGGTTAGAAAGTTTTAGTAAGCTATTGTGTTGTGTGGTCTTATACACATCAGCTAATAGCCTGTAGCATCACCAGATCTTTCTATGCATTTTGGCAGAACTTTCTTGAGATGATTAATGTATCGGGTGCATTTATGACTGTCAACACCAGCCCAAAAAGTGACTATTCCATTTACTAACTGCTGTTTGTTTCTGGGCTTCACTTCACGGCATATAAACTCCTTCAATTCATGCCACAAATTCTCAATTGGGTTCATATCTGGTGACTCAGCAGGAGAACACCACCAATTTATCCCAAATGTAGTGTAGAAATTTTGGGCAAAACGAGATGTATGTTTAGGATCATTATCTTGCATAAATCGATGGGAGTTGGGTGGAGGAAACTTTACATGTATAAATGGGAGAAGTGTTTTTTCTAAAATATCACAATAAAGTGAAGCAGTCATAATTATTATCTTCAAAAATGCAAACCTGTGTTGCACCTTGTTTACTTATACCACCCCATACGTGTACCTTTATGGGATGTTTAGGTCTTGGTTTAAGTCTCGGTCTCTCTCCCTCCTTCCTGTAACATAGTCGTCTATGAGTTTCTAATTGTACAGTAGTTTCATCACTCCAAATCACATTATCAAAGCTGTCATGTAGGTAAGTTTGTGCCCATTGCAACCGCTTAACTTTGTTCACATTACGAATTAACTGACAATAAGCTGATCCACGAAAATTCCACCCAAGTTGAGCCCGATTTCGCACAATAGTAGCCAAAGAGACATAAATATCATATGAAGACTGCAGCTGAGTAGCTGCTGTTTCATCATCTTCACGCATAGCTTGTTCAATTATTTGTTGGACTTCTGGTGAGAGTTTAGGAGGGTGTCCAGAACCAGGCTTTCTAGCAATAGTTTTGTACATGGTGAAGTGCTTCAGAAATTGACGAACTCCTTGCCTTGATACCTTGATATTATCTTCAAGCACAAGACATTCAACAATCTTACCAACTTGATACCCTCTCCATGGCAAACTCAATATGCGCTGTTTCGTGTATTCACTAAACACCATAGCTAGCTAGTCACAACTTAGCTAGAATAGAACTACGAATAGTCAGCTACAATCTTCAGAGTATAGAACATAAGAACTTAGAGAATCTAGAGATGCACACTAACTGACTGCCTCGTTGACCTGTATACGTACAAACATCCAATAATAAAAATGCTACGAGATTAATTAGGTTCTCAAAGCCATAAGACCCTTCCTAAGCATAGGTTCCTGAAGCATCAAGAACCTTCCTGAATATAGGTTCCTGAAGCATTAAGAACCATAGAGTGAAAATTTAAAAAAAAGTGCGGGGAAGCTTCAGGAAGCAGCTTAAGAAGGTTCTTGAGTAGCTTCCCGAATCATGCTTCGCGAAGCCTGCTTAACGAACCATTCGCGATTGCTCGCGATTGTAGTGCAAACTTTTTTTTGCAAAGTACCGTATGTTTTTGTGGACACTGCTAAAAATAACTTCCTGATTATGAAAGTCTTAAAGAAATGGCAGCCTATTTGGAAGAAGCATAATATTTATTTCTAATATAACACTAATGGTAATAATTATAAGACCAATAGTCTTCTTTCTATTTTTAGATTAGGCCATTAAATATGAGGCTTACATAAAGATCAGTTTCTGCCTTCTGATAGAAAATAATAGGAACACCAAGACGAATGACTTCAGATGATGCATCTTCTGCTCTTGGACCAACAGTATCACCATTTCCAATTCCAAATGGAAAGAATTCTACAATAATAGTGTGATGTAATAGTGCTTGATATTACACTGGTCAAAAAAATGAAATATTATCTAAACAGTGAGTTAATTTATGTAATAATAATGCATTATTATGTCGCAAATCAATACTACTTAAGTCACTTCTTACAACTTTGAACTAAGACTTCTAAGTCTAAAGTAACAATCACATTGCTAATGAAAGTACAGAATGCAATAAAATTATCCAGTAAAATGGATAAGATGAAAGGAGGTGAGGAAACATTTGTAATGGTCATTAATACTTTATTTACCTGTTAATCTGCAATTATTCTCCCTGATATCAGTGATTCCTGGCTCACAAAGACAAGAAGAAATGGTGAGATTGTTATGACATGTCAATGAAGTAGAGTTCAATCCACAAACAGCACCAGGTGAATCTCCAGTGATACAGTTACCTTCAAGAAATAAATAAGTTATAATAATCTAAGACAAGTGCAAAGGTTACTGATTAGCATAGAATAATGTTTATCCTTTTGAGATTGTAATTACAGCCATAATTATATTTGTTGTTAAAACAGATAATATTATAGCTATTATGCTGAGTTTAGTGGTGATGAAAATTTATCATCTACTAATTGTATGTACTCTATAATGCCTAATTCCCATCTATACGAAATACATTGGTGGTTTCTAGTATGTAATTTCTTTGCCTGTTATTCATTATGGTAGAACTTCTGCTTCGATCTCCAGCATCAAATCCAACTAAACCATTGACACTTGATGTGATATTCAGGAGTTTATTGGGGTCATCATATAGAAAGGCAGCAAAAGATACTTCACCATCTGTGGCTAGCACAACTTGAAATGTTAGCTAGGTGATAAAGAGACAATAAAAGTAAACTTGGGAAGGTATGATGTGTTTTAAACATCATAAAAATAGTATTATAGGCTATTTATATATGACATCTTTGTGCTACTCATATTATGTGAATATCATCTTAGAGCTGCCAATCCGACCTACGGGTAAGAAGTTAAGGTAGGTGACAAAACTTCTAGTCCATAATTGGCAGCCTACACTATCATCTTATATAGAGCTACCAGCAATATGTTGTAGACCGTGACAAGCTATCAGACAGACACAGGAAATATGGATTTGGCAATCAAGAATCTATCTAACATTCAGGACCATACTAATAGTGAGATCAAAGTACACATTCTGCTAAATTTGACTATAGCCATTACTTTACCTGATAGAACTGCATCTTATGCATCACTGTATAATAAATAGTCTGCAGAAGTAAGTACTAAAAATGAACAGTGAAAGAGAAATGGAGGCTTTTCTGTACTACATGGAAGTTTGGTCATTCCTATATAGAGAGTACTACCAGGCATGCTTAAATATCTGATTACTCTTACTTAATGCTATGCAGTATGATGACATAAAATTTTGGTTATGAACTAAAACTCACAGTTATTCTGTAGCTATTTGAATAGAGTGTTGCAGAAGACCATGTCATAATCACACACAATCTTGGATGATAGCTAATATTTGGGTTCTTCTCAGATACAATCTTGGAAAATTTGGTTAAGGTTGTTTGGTCTTGAGTAACTCTGTAGTAGATGCTTCCCACTTCTCTGAAGTCAAAATCAGCCCAGAGAGGTGCAATGAGGGGTACAGAGGAAGATGGGAACGAGACAGGATTAAAGGAATCAAATTTGGATCGAAATGATATGAAACCATTTGTCGAGATCTGAAATGTAAATATGTGTTAATACGTAATACATGCAGTTGTATGGTTGATATTGAAAGGGAAAGGCATGAGTCTCTTCTAATTATCAGGCTGTGTGGTATTTGGTATGTTGTGATTCCAGGTTTGTCTAATGATGTTATGAAGAAAACTACACTTTATCTATCCTAAATAATACATTCTCTGCATAGCTAATTATTTGTTTTGCACACAGAAAATCTTGCTGTTAAGAATGAAACTGCTCTCTTCAGTAAGTTGACTATGTCCAGCTCATTGCATTCATCTATGCAAATTGTACCCTTTCACTCACAATATACTTTAAACTATATTGCTGCAAATAATAGTTTCATTACTCCTTCAATTACGTATTGTAGACAACTCATCATACCAGAAGTTATGGAATCCATGGTTTCACTTACGTACCTTACTATATTTTATTACATAACAAGCTTACATAAATGTTTGTTTCCTTCTCCTGAAAGAAGACAACTGAAACATTCAACATTATTCCAACTGATTCATCAACTGCACGAGGTCCAATTGTGTCACCACTCCTTACTCCATAAAGGAAGAAATCTATATAATATTATTATTATTACAAGTTTAATTCATCAATGTAACAGCAATCTTTCCATGATATCTACAACATACTATAAAGGTAAAGTTGTTGCCAATATAGTTATAATGTGGTGGAATGGTGGGGGGGGAGGGGGGAGGGTTGAATGTTTACACACTAGCTGGTGAGAAATATAGTAATATAATATACTCCATAGAGAGAATTGTTAGCTCGGGAACATAATCAATATTGTGTTAGATCATTAGTCATTATTGAGCTGACATTTACCTTTACAAAATGGTGACTGAATGCCTTCATCACAAATACAAACTAATTGTGGGGTACACTGAATGGTCACTGATTTCAATGGACACTGCACTTCATCTGATGTCATACAGTTTCCTACATTCAATATTCATAATTAAAGTACATAAAAAGTCTGAAAGTTGTTCATAACATATTTGAAAGGCAGGTTAGGGCTATATTCGAGGTTAGTAATACAATATGCATAGAGCTTCATGTAGCTAGTTATGTAGTCCTAGGAAAAAGATGAACCAATGCTGAAAAGAAGCTTCTAGCTGTATAATGTAGGCCTCCACTTTAGATGTTACTACTTTCTTAGTGCTAAGGAATCAGAGCACTACAGTGAGCAGTCCTTTTGTTCCTTAATCACTGTAAGTGGCATGCATAAAAATGTACACATGTGGGTACACTATTGTCGTACATAAGCACAAACAGTTATTAGTTATGTAGACATTGCCTTTTCATCCAGTGATAACTCATCACTTCAACTAGTTCTGTTGTATATAGTATATTACAAGATATTGCTGGTATTAAATCAGTAATTACAACTGTTAAATTATTTGTCTTGACATACCATCAATACGAAACACATTAATTTCCTCAAGATCACTTTTTGGAATATTGAAAAATCTCTCTCTATCTCCAGCGTTAAATCCTACTGTAAGTTCACTCAAAGCATCTAGACTGTTGTTAAGATCACACGCTAGTAAATTCCTAATGACATCGCCATAGAGAAAAGTTGCAAATGACGTTTTTCCATCTGTCGATAACACTACTTGGAATGACATCTGCATCATGTACAATTTTGATTAAATCTTCACAGAGGAAATTATAGTAAAGTTGATGAAATGATTGAAAAATATTTTAGCTGAATTCTAGAACTTCATCTTCCTGGAAATATTTTAGCTACTAGTATAATAAATATGTGATACATCTTTACTGACTCATGGAACTATAAACATGATATAGAAAGAAACAACTGAATGTATAACTTTAACTTAATAATGGTTAAGCATGAACTAATCTAAAGTGTTTTAATGCATGTGAAATGTGCATCTTATTAAGTGACTAATATACACATAAAGATAGTCAACAGTTTTAGAACACTACTATAGTTATGAATCAATGACAAAGGCATTTGATCTGTGCAACATATTTTATATAATGTTTATTTGAGGGAAAGAATAATAACTTTGATGATTTTATAGATGATTTAATATTGTTTTATCCCTTTTTACATGTAAATTCAGCAATTAATTATAGGAGGAATGGATGACTGATTTCTACACACAATTGCATGATAAATGGCTACAAATGCTGAGACAATAATTATACTCTTACATAATACCATACATTAAGCAATGAGTATACTTACTCGGAGAGATCTTTCAGAAATTGACGAGACATCTTCCCATGTTACAATTATGGCTAGTAATGGTAGATAATCACTGAAGTTTTGATTAAACCCTGTGGTTATGTTCACTATTCTTTCCAAAATGACACTATCGTTTGTTGCCCTATAATATATGGAACCGACAGTCTTCTGAAATCAAATCAGTCCAAAATGGAGCTATTATTGGACCACTAAAATCAGTGAAACTCCTTGAAAAGGAAATGGATGAATATGAAGAAAAAGGATTCCGAAATGAAATGAGTCCATTAGTTGATACCTGTACTCATAGATAAAAGTAAATACTACCATCTTCTATTAACACTTGTTTCTAGCTACTTACATATAAATCATATTCTAAAGTATTGAAAATATTCACAGGTATTTCTAATTTCCTAGGACCATATGAGAAATCATCTGCATTTGGTTGTAGTCTTTCATCACCATTACTCTCATTGTATGGGAAAAAATCTGTGTAATGGATTAGAATAAAAATTATAATAATGAAATAGATGTTACATGCCAATTTTTAAATTCCACTGGATACAAATACAATTTTTTTGTCAATGACTAATTTAACAATAAAAAAGGTAATTTTTAAGTCAATTTGTGTGTTTAGTACTATTAGGACATTCATGATACCATCTAATGATTTGAGAAAGTTACAAACACTGTGACACATTGAATCGTTACTCCATGTTTCTTAAAATTAATTGATAAAGCTCTTATACTTTACACCCTTTACTCTTTTGTTGTTAGCTTTCTGAATTTATTCATAACTATTTCAGCTTCTTTCTTGTTTTAAATTTACTGTTGTGAACTGTGCTGGTTGATGAAATAAGGGAAATTAGGTAGTAAGCAAGCTAAATTTAGTAGGTACAGTAGACCCTTGCATATCCGGACCTCACTTAACCGGCTCCTCGGTTTATCCGGCCTCCAGTCTACAAATCTAATTAGTATGGCCCACCTCACAATATTTACATTACAATATATCTGCACAATATACAAGCTGCATCAGACAGCTACAGAGCTAGTGCCTATATCCCATAGCAGCTGCTGCAGTGCAATTCTACTTGGATCTTGAGTTTACTTAAACTTTGAACTGAACTAACTGGCTTCCTTACAATATGTTCCTTCAATGTCAATCATTGAATTTTGGCAACATAGTCTATCATGACTGGTACTAAATGCTGATAGATATCCCTCCTCACATTCACAGCAATTGGGTGGTTGATACCCAGCAATACATGCCAGACAGCTCGTATTATCATTTGGACTTTCACATCTTTCACCGCAAAAATTTGCTAAAGAAAAAAATGGATCATTAGAGTATCTATAAAATTGTTAGTTTGCACAATGAATTATGTATATTCTATGGTCCATATTTGCTTAATATCTATGATACTAGGTAGCTATTTTTCAAGGCTATATATAATTTCTCTATTTGACTATTAATTTTTATATTTCTCCCAGAGCTTTTTAATTTAATGTCAAATTACATTCCTAGAAAAACAAATAACCCTCTTCTAATTATGTATTTTATATCATGTACCAGCTACAGTATCATGCATGCAGAATTAATGTAGCAAGCTTCTAGCTTCTGCAATAATACCATCTTGTGAAGTAAATATAAACATTTAGTGCATATAGGTGCCTGGAGAGGGAGAAGTAGAGACCAAAGCCACCTTTTCACAAAGAGTGACATATCTCCCTCATTCTCATAATTGCCAAAGATGCTATAATTGTTTTCGCTTTTGTTGTTCATCAAAATTAATTTTAATCCCAGTGCATGACTATCAAAATTAGTAGAAACTATGAAGAGATGGAGGTAATTCTTGCCTTGAAGAGCTAGAAAGCAGTACTCACCTTCACAAGTTCCAATTGGTGTTCTATGATAGCCTACATCACACTCACAACATCCTGGTGGCACATAACCTGGTCTACAAGTCTCACATGTAGGTCCATCACATCCATAAGGACATCGTAATATAATGTTATATGCTTTTAAGAAAATAGAAACACCATAAAGTTAGTAATTAAGTATTAGCTATGTATACTGGGTCCAGACTGACTTAGTTTAAAAACACTACATTAAAGCTATGCATCTAATCCACAGACAATATCAGCTAGAAGTAAACAAATATTCTTAGGGAAATAATAATAATATTATTATAGGACTACAATATTTGTAGACACAGTCTAAGAGTTCATCAGCTCCCTGCTAAACATTTTGGTCAGACCCATGAAGGAGATGAAACTCCATGTAGCTATAGCTAATGTGCATGGAAAGTATTGTTTAGGAGGTGGTCATTTTGTGAAAATTAATTAGTTTCACACCAGGCAAGTAAGTTGTGACAACACTACCAGAATTTTTACTTAATACCATAGCACTTCTACGTACATTCTTTATAATTGTGCAGTTAAGGAAATCATTGGTAAAGGTCATCAGTAAGAATTTTACAATTCTATAGTCATGCTCACATTCACATGTTTCAAAAGTGGTTCTATAATAGCCTTCATCACACACACAACATCCTGGTGGCACATAACCTGGTCTACAAGTCTCGCATGTAGGTCCATCACATCCATTAATACAAGAAAGTGTTACTCCAACTAAGTAAAAATTATTAATAACATAAACTAGTGTAAATATGTTGAGTGCTTACACTTTAAAAACTATGCATTTAAGAAATATTGGGTGCTTCTATGTGTAAATTCCTAACATTACATCATTACTAATCTGTAATATACATGTAAAATTAATGTAATATAGCTACCATAATATCTATACAATAAGAATACTGTAAGGAAATTTACACAGAAGCACACAAAATGTTAACATAAAATTATAGTGAGCAAAGTAAAGATTTTTAGCTATGCATGAAACAATCCCAAATTATTATATTTTTAATTACAGGTACTAAAACAAAGGGAAAGTGGAACTATTAAAATATCTGCTTAATTTCCTCATCTTAACAAGAACTAAGTTCAAGTCCTTATCACAAAGAGATTGCTTTACTGACTATTATCTTTACATCAAGGAAGAACTCAAAGTGTTAGCTCTAAAAACTTTAGGAGCAAGTATTGAGTATTGATGCTATGTTTGGAGGGGAGAGAAGACTGTATAGAGCAATGAGCAACAAGTGATTCTAGGAATGGATAGAGCAATGAGAAACAAGTGAGTGTAGGAATGGATAGACCAATGAGCAATGAATGTGGGGACACTTGATGAATTTATACTGGTTAATAGATCATATACTTATATTACAGTCACCCTCCCCACACATGTCCTATTGTGAACTAGAAAAATCAATGTTACAATGAATTATGCCTTGATTATGACTGTACACTAAAGAAATTATTACTTACCAATAGGCCAAAATGGTAAAGTTTCTTCAATACCTAATATTAAAAGAATGGTTGATGTAGACTATAGATATATAAATGAATAAATAGTCATAATGTGAGGTAAGGGAGTCACTACCTAATCATGAATTGAAGTTTCCTGTGTTTGATACATTGATACAGATTTAAGTCTATTGAAATTTGTATTAGGTAATTCGACTGGATTATAAGTGGAAACTTTAAGATGATACACATGCTCAATCTGGAAAACTAAGCTAAGTTTAGTTTTGTAATCTATCACTCTGACCCTCCAAGAACTACTTCAACTGGTTCTGCTGTATAGAAACTAAAATGTTTGTATTATTAATAATTAAATACAATTTCCATACCATCAATAAGAAACACATTAATTTCCTCAAGATCACTTCTTGGAATATTTAAATATCTCTCCCTATCTCCAGCATTAAATCCTACTGTAAGTCTCCTAAAAACATTTAGACTGCTG
>CAXHJR010000077.1:12500-16289 GCA_964016965.1 Diacarnus erythraeanus | reverse complement strand
CTCATCCCACTTCACTCGCCGTTACTGGGGGAATCCCATTTGGTTTCTTTTCCTGCACTTAATGATATGCTTAAGTTCAGTGCGTGGTCCAGCACCCCCGAGGTCGAAATAATGATTACATCGACACACACATTCACACGATGCACGCATTGACTATCAGGGCATGGACGCCAACGTGTGAATTGTGACGACGCCAGAATTGGCACTTGAGACGACGCCATATGTGCGCTGTGTACAGACACCACGTGTGTCGGCACGTTGTTCAGCGCATGACGAACGTCCATGGCTGCATATGTATGCAGATTTATCAACCGACCCTCGAGAGCACTGAGCTTGCCGACCGAAATCGGAAGCCGCCATTTGCGTTCAATCTGTCGATGCTCATTTGTGTCCTGCAATTCGCAAACTATCTCGGGTTTTAAACCGATCTTCATCGACCCACGAGCCGAGTGATCCGCTGCCATGGGAGCCCAATGTTTATTTAGTACGGCAGGACCGAGGGCGCAGGTCCTACGAGCGTTCAAAAAATGATATGAATATGACATCCATACATATGTTGACAATCAGTCTTTCCAACGGATTCGCATCCGTCGAGGACAGCGTGAACACCAGTATGCATATACACATAATGCAGTGACTCGGCGACACCGACCCAAATATGACTTCCAAGCCGGGAATGTGCATCCGACAAGGAATGAAGAAGACAACGATATAAAATATATCATTGAGAATGATCCTTCCGCAGGTTCACCTACGGAAACCTTGTTACGACTTTTACTTCCTCTAGACGACCAAGTTTGGGCGTCTTCCCGGCCGCACGGCCGAAGCCAGCAGCCAGTCTAGGCGACCTCACCAAATCATCCATCGGTAGTAGCGACGGGCGGTGTGTACAAAGGGCAGGGACTTAATCAACGCAGGCTAGTGACCTGCGCTTACTTGGAATTCCTCGTTCATGGGGGACAATTGCAACCCCCAATTCCCATCACGAAAAGGGTTCAAACGTTTGCCCAAGCTCCTCACGGAGAGGGGTGTTGAACGGCGCGCTGACCACTTCAGTGTAACACGCGTGCAGCCCAGAACATCTAAGGGCATCACAGACCTGTTATTGCTCCCTTTCCTTCGGCTGGGACGCCGATGATCCCTCTAAGAAGCGCACCGCAGTCACAAGAGACTGACAGTGTCAAGTTTAATAGGCCAGAGTCTCGTTCGTTATCGGAATAAACCAGACAAATCACTCCACCAACTAAGAACGGCCATGCACCACCACCCACTGAATCAAGAGAGAGCTATCAGTCTGTCAATCCTTACGGTGTCCGGGCCTGGTGAGTTGTCCCGTGTTGAGTCAAATTAAGCCGCAAGCTCCACTCCTGGTGGTGCCCTTCCGTCAATTCCTTTAAGTTTCAGCTTTGCAACCATACTTCCCCCGGAGTCCAAAAACTCTGGTTTCCCCGGGGAAGCTGCCCGCACAGTCCGTGTAGTGACCGTTGCGGATTGCTGGTCGACATCGTTTACGGTTAGAACTAGGGCGGTATCTGATCGCCTTCGAACCTCTAACTTTCGTTCTTGACTAATGAAAACATTCTCGGCAAATGCTTTCGCAGTAGTTCGTCGTGCGACGGTCACAGGATTTCACCCCTCGCGTCGCAATACGAATGCCTCCGTCAGTCCCTATTAATCATTTCCCTTCGACTCTCAAAACCAACCAAATCGAGCCAGGGACGTATTCTCCAATTCCATGAATATGTATACAGGCATACAGAGCCTGCTTTGAGCACTCTAATTTGTTCAAGGTAACGTCGCCGGCCGCCAACAGGCCCCTCCGAAGAACGGCCCGCCGACGGGTCCGGCACGATTGAATGCGGCCAGCCGATATTTGGGAGCCCAGCATTGCCGCGCGAGCGACAGCGCCAGGCATACCGGACCGGACACGCACTGATATCCAACTACGAGCTTTTTAACCGCAACAGCTTTAATGTACGCTACTGGAGCTGGAATTACCGCGGCTGCTGGCACCAGGCTTGCCCTCCAGTCGATCCTCGTTAAAGGATTCACGTTGTACTCATTCCGTTTGAGAGATCTCGGTTAACGAGACCTCTGTAAGGTATTTATTGTCACTACCTCCCTGAACTGGGAGTGGGTAAGTTACGCGCCTGCTGCCTTCCTTAGATGTGGTAGCCATCTCTCAGGCTCCCTCTCCGGAACCGAACCCAGATTCCCCGTTACCCGTCAGAGCCACGGTCAGCCACTAGCAAACCGTCGAGAGCTGATAAGGCAGATATTTGAAAGGCGCGTCGTCGGTACAAGACCGTACGATCCACACAATGTTATTGTGATTCATCGGAGAACGACCGCCACGAGGGCGATCATCGGTTTTCAGCCAATAAAAGCGCCCCGGCCGACCCGAGAGCCGGCACTGGGGCTCGGTTGCATGTATTAGCTCTAGAATTACCACAGTTATCCATGTATCACTGTCTCGGCCAGTAAATAATAACTGATTTAATGAGCCATTCGCGGTTTCACCTTAGTGTGGCTTGTACTGATACATGCATGGCTTAATCTTTAAGACAAGCATACACTACTGGCAGGATCAACCAGGTATCCATATAACAAGTAAGGATGCATGATAACATGCAACGCTTTTGTTATATATATGTACGAGTTCGTTTCGTTTGACAACGAGCGATCGTATTACACGCAACCCGTGCGTCCGGCGTGGCCAGACTGGGCCGTATTAGATTGTGTATATCTGGCGGTACACACCGCGCGTCTCAAGTGCACGGTCGCGCCGGCTGACCTGAGTCGACCACACCCGGGCCGGGTCACCGCGGCGCTTCCACGCTGTCTCAGACGCCATCGAACCGACCGCACCATGTGAAAGGCGCTCCGATGTGCCACGCGGCCGGCCGCCGCCGCCGTGGCCGGAGACCACCGCCCCACAGTATATGCGCTGGATTCGAGCGCCCGGCGCCGGGCCGCCTGTTGACGGTGTAACTATTATTTTCAATATTACTGACCGTGTAAATATAATTTTTTCCATCTTCCCAGAGCACACATACCAAGGGACATCATTTGCCGACTTTGGTTGCCATGGCCGACGAATACCATTTTCCGCGTCTCTGGTTGGTTTGCAAACGTATAACCAGCAGTTAGTACATGTGGGAGTGCTGTACCTGCCATCGACCATACCCGGGCCCATAACCTGGCTACACTAGGGAACGATGAAATTATCTTCTGTCATACACCAGGCTAGACTGGCATTGCGGTAGCAAGCGGGCCACGCTAGTAATTTGGTTTTATGGGCGATAAATACCAATTTGCCACTTACCCGGTTGGCTTGCAAACGTGTAACCAAAAGTTAGTACATGAGGGAGTGCTGTAACTGCCATTACCGCCATGCCTATTCTGGGCTTTAGCATCGGAACCATTGGTCTGATCAGGACCGGAAAGGTACCATTCGATGCGTCTCAACCTAAAGAAGACGATGGTACCTCATTTTGGTCGACCAGTGCCACGTGATACGTGCCACGTGCTATAAAGTGATTTGCACATAGTTACCCCGTATCTGGGGTTAGCAATGTTAAATTGGGCACCTCGACACAGTTCAAAGAGCACAATTGGACGGTGCATGACTTATGCAGGTTGTTGTCACATGACACGTGCCACGTGGTGCCACGTGCCTGAGCAGTATCGGCTTTAGCGGGCGAACAGTTGGTGCTATCGGGACCGGATCGACGCTATTCGACGCGTCCCAACGCCGGGAAGACGATGAGCTTGGTGCCGAGTCGATCG
>CAXHJR010000077.1:5000-7500 GCA_964016965.1 Diacarnus erythraeanus | reverse complement strand
CATTGCACGACGGCCTCTCGGCCGCCGGCTTCGGTGCTGAGCTCATCCCACTTCACTCGCCGTTACTGGGGGAATCCCATTTGGTTTCTTTTCCTGCACTTAATGATATGCTTAAGTTCAGTGCGTGGTCCAGCACCCCCGAGGTCGAAATAATGATTACATCGACACACACATTCACACGATGCACGCATTGACTATCAGGGCATGGACGCCAACGTGTGAATTGTGACGACGCCAGAATTGGCACTTGAGACGACGCCATATGTGCGCTGTGTACAGACACCACGTGTGTCGGCACGTTGTTCAGCGCATGACGAACGTCCATGGCTGCATATGTATGCAGATTTATCAACCGACCCTCGAGAGCACTGAGCTTGCCGACCGAAATCGGAAGCCGCCATTTGCGTTCAATCTGTCGATGCTCATTTGTGTCCTGCAATTCGCAAACTATCTCGGGTTTTAAACCGATCTTCATCGACCCACGAGCCGAGTGATCCGCTGCCATGGGAGCCCAATGTTTATTTAGTACGGCAGGACCGAGGGCGCAGGTCCTACGAGCGTTCAAAAAATGATATGAATATGACATCCATACATATGTTGACAATCAGTCTTTCCAACGGATTCGCATCCGTCGAGGACAGCGTGAACACCAGTATGCATATACACATAATGCAGTGACTCGGCGACACCGACCCAAATATGACTTCCAAGCCGGGAATGTGCATCCGACAAGGAATGAAGAAGACAACGATATAAAATATATCATTGAGAATGATCCTTCCGCAGGTTCACCTACGGAAACCTTGTTACGACTTTTACTTCCTCTAGACGACCAAGTTTGGGCGTCTTCCCGGCCGCACGGCCGAAGCCAGCAGCCAGTCTAGGCGACCTCACCAAATCATCCATCGGTAGTAGCGACGGGCGGTGTGTACAAAGGGCAGGGACTTAATCAACGCAGGCTAGTGACCTGCGCTTACTTGGAATTCCTCGTTCATGGGGGACAATTGCAACCCCCAATTCCCATCACGAAAAGGGTTCAAACGTTTGCCCAAGCTCCTCACGGAGAGGGGTGTTGAACGGCGCGCTGACCACTTCAGTGTAACACGCGTGCAGCCCAGAACATCTAAGGGCATCACAGACCTGTTATTGCTCCCTTTCCTTCGGCTGGGACGCCGATGATCCCTCTAAGAAGCGCACCGCAGTCACAAGAGACTGACAGTGTCAAGTTTAATAGGCCAGAGTCTCGTTCGTTATCGGAATAAACCAGACAAATCACTCCACCAACTAAGAACGGCCATGCACCACCACCCACTGAATCAAGAGAGAGCTATCAGTCTGTCAATCCTTACGGTGTCCGGGCCTGGTGAGTTGTCCCGTGTTGAGTCAAATTAAGCCGCAAGCTCCACTCCTGGTGGTGCCCTTCCGTCAATTCCTTTAAGTTTCAGCTTTGCAACCATACTTCCCCCGGAGTCCAAAAACTCTGGTTTCCCCGGGGAAGCTGCCCGCACAGTCCGTGTAGTGACCGTTGCGGATTGCTGGTCGACATCGTTTACGGTTAGAACTAGGGCGGTATCTGATCGCCTTCGAACCTCTAACTTTCGTTCTTGACTAATGAAAACATTCTCGGCAAATGCTTTCGCAGTAGTTCGTCGTGCGACGGTCACAGGATTTCACCCCTCGCGTCGCAATACGAATGCCTCCGTCAGTCCCTATTAATCATTTCCCTTCGACTCTCAAAACCAACCAAATCGAGCCAGGGACGTATTCTCCAATTCCATGAATATGTATACAGGCATACAGAGCCTGCTTTGAGCACTCTAATTTGTTCAAGGTAACGTCGCCGGCCGCCAACAGGCCCCTCCGAAGAACGGCCCGCCGACGGGTCCGGCACGATTGAATGCGGCCAGCCGATATTTGGGAGCCCAGCATTGCCGCGCGAGCGACAGCGCCAGGCATACCGGACCGGACACGCACTGATATCCAACTACGAGCTTTTTAACCGCAACAGCTTTAATGTACGCTACTGGAGCTGGAATTACCGCGGCTGCTGGCACCAGGCTTGCCCTCCAGTCGATCCTCGTTAAAGGATTCACGTTGTACTCATTCCGTTTGAGAGATCTCGGTTAACGAGACCTCTGTAAGGTATTTATTGTCACTACCTCCCTGAACTGGGAGTGGGTAAGTTACGCGCCTGCTGCCTTCCTTAGATGTGGTAGCCATCTCTCAGGCTCCCTCTCCGGAACCGAACCCAGATTCCCCGTTACCCGTCAGAGCCACGGTCAGCCACTAGCAAACCGTCGAGAGCTGATAAGGCAGATATTTGAAAGGCGCGTCGTCGGTACAAGACCGTACGATCCACACAATGTTATTGTGATTCATCGGAGAACGACCGCCACGAGGGCGATCATCGGTTTTCAGCCAATAAAAGCGCCCCGGCCGACCCGAGAGCCGGCACTGGGGCTCGGTTGCATGTATTAGCTCTAGAATTACCACAGTTATC
>CAXHJR010000076.1:17500-20617 GCA_964016965.1 Diacarnus erythraeanus | reverse complement strand
GTGTTTTCGAGAAAGAAAAGAAAGGGGGGAGGGAAAAAAAACAAAAAAAAACGGAAAACAAGTATGTGGACCAATTGAGGAATGGCCAGCAGAAAAGGTGGGTGGGTGAACAACATCTTCATTTTGGATGTGCCACGACAAATTATATGCACAATATATGTACCCTTATAATTATAGAGGAAGAGATCCTCCCCGTTGCCCAAAAACAAAATACTAAAAGATGTAGAATGACATATGCACTGGACCTCTTGCTGCCAGGAGTAAGAAACTCTTTGTTGCATATTTTATACCATTACTGTATCTACCTTTATATGCACACACACATATATATCTATCGAATTTTGACCATCAGAGTCGTGGCTAGCTAAAGTTGAAAAAATTAATTACATCACCAAGAAGAACTTTTGGACTAATCGTGTCTGTACTTACTTACTTACTTACTCACTGTAATGCCACGTGGCTCTCTTACTTACGTCTCTGTATTATTGAGAATTGCGACCATTTCGAGCCCTCCGTTCTTCTATCTTCGTTCTTCTATCTTCGTTCTTCTATCTATCTTCGGCACCTCTCGCTGCCTAACCCCATTACTATAATATACCTCTCACTATATTATTATTAGATAATCACACTTCCTTCCACCAGCCGCTCGCTATATCATTTCTATCTTCGCCACATCTCCCCGCCTAACCCCGTTACCGACCACACTCCTCCTCTCGTGTCTCCTCAGACTTCTTTCCATATACCTAGATCATACCGACCCATCCATTTGGATTGGCTCCATTAAACTCCTTTCGGGGATGGAATTCAAGCAGTTTGGCTGATGAAAAAATCAATCCTAATAATTATTCTATTCTGTGGATCGAGCTACCGGGGACACACCCTTCATTTCAGCTACTGGCTAGCTAAAATCACCCATTAATAATAACATTTGGATAATCCCGGCACTTGCTCGGTCAGGTATGCCATTTTCTGTCTCGAGCACATCTCCCCGCCTGACCCCATTATTATTATTATTATTATTATTATTATTATTATTATTATTATTATTATTATTATTATTATTATTATTATTATTATTATTTATTATTATTATCATTATGATTATGATTATGATTATGATTATGATTATGATTATCATCGTCATTATTATCATCATCATCATCATCATTCATCATCAAAAAAAAAAAAGAAGACCAGAAAATAACATATTATTATCAATTAAACATCGCAATAGCTACTACGTAGTACTGTATCGATGTCTCTTTTGACAATGGTCGAAAGTTCTCCTCGTGGGGAGGGAGGGACAACACAGGACACTGCTGCTTTACTTGCTCCTCAAACCCTTTCTGCAGGACACCACCACGGGACCTGCACAAAATGTAACCACCGTTATCGATGCCATTAGTGGGCATACATATTATTATAAACACCACCAGAACGACAATAATATCAGCATGCCAATGAAATCTCTCCATCTAGAGCAGTTAGATAGATAATGCCATGTACGCAACAATTAGCTCCTGCTCACGCGTGTTCCCGTCTCTTAATCACTCACTCACTCACTCACTCACTTCAACCTAGCTCTCACAGAAGAAGTGCTAAAATTGTCATCATTATAGCAGGTCTGAACATTCCACCATTCGAGAGGTCGCTCTCGTTACGGTAAATAAACCCTCAAATCACCAGTGACCCAACTGAGTCTGAAATGCATGATTCGACTTGCAGTTTAAATTCTGCCGGCATAATTAATGGTAGGCTCAAGAGGGGGTGCAGCCAACCAGGTCCGTGACAACCAACTCCTCCTCCTCCTCCTCCTCCTCCTCCTCCTCCTCCTCGATTCTTACACGATGCAAGGATTACAGCTACCCACAGCACCGGCCAGAATTTGATTCTTCGACCGTCACAACTCTTTCTCGTAGCCTCGGCTGGATGGACCGTTGACCAAAGTAACTGTAACGTTGAAGAGTAGGTAAGGTGTGGGTGGGTGGGTAGGTAGGTAGGGAGGGAGGTAGGGAGGTTAGGCAAGATCAATAGGTAACTAGCTAGAATGGGCGAGTGGGTGGGCAGGCAGGCAGGCGGGCGGGCAAGTAAGCAGGCAGGCAAAGAGGCACCAGATGTGGGCACGAACGAGAATTGGTTGAGTGGAGAGAGGTGGGGGTACCGGAAGTTCAAAGTTCAAAGGTCAAGGGGGCACCCACGTGCAGGTGAACCACAGCCAATGCTACACCCACCCTTAGCTCGTCGGATGAGTGTATTGTGAGGCCTGCATTGTCGGATGAGTGTATTGTGAGGCCTGCAAGTGGCACTCGGCTGGTGGGCGTGGCACGAGTTGTGGTCGTCGCTGGGTCACGGTAAACTGGGTGGGGAAAATGCGTGCACGAGAGTGGGTGGGGTGGCAGGGTGGGTGCATCGAGAAGTACCTAGGGAGTGCCTGACGCGAGCTGTGCGCGAATTTATATGTGGTCATACAGAGGCAGTGTAGGGTACATGCATGTAGGCCAGGGTGTGGGGATGTTTTTCAGAATGCATCTCTGCAACAGACGTCGCTCTGCAGGTCATTAAGCTGGGGTGCTCCCAAGGCTGCTTCCAGCTATCGTGGCATTGCCCAGCCTGTCCAGCAGAGCAGTGTGATCCCCCGACGGTCAAATGCAAGGGACGTTCGAGCCTCTGCATCTAGCTGCCGGGTCTTTGAGCCCTGTTGTTTGTGAGGTTGCACCGTTGCACGCTGTATTTTTTTGAGTGAGCGTTTTGGGTGAGAGATGCCAGACGGCGTCTCAGCTGCTGCCCGTCGGCTGCCTCGTAGCATGTCCGACTGCATTCGAAGCCTGGAGGAGGTGAGCCCGGGTGGTTCCCGTCCCTCCCCCAGTGCCTCGAGTTGGTGTCGTTGCATTGGAGAGGATTTGCAAGAGCTCGAATTTGTGCAACTCTCTGTCGTTGCCCATTAAAGAAATAGGACGTGGGCTCTCCGTCCGGACCCGACGGGAGCCAGAGTGGCAGCTGGGAGGAGAAGAGAAGAAGGGGTCGGTTGGGGGTGAGTGAGCTCTCCCTCGGTCCTTCTCTCTCTCTCTCTCTCTTTCTTCCCGGCCAGCCCCTCTACGGTGGTTACCTGGTTGATCC
>CAXHJR010000076.1:7500-10000 GCA_964016965.1 Diacarnus erythraeanus | reverse complement strand
CCTGCCTGCCTGCCTGCCTGCCTGCCTGGAAGCACACTTCGGTAAGAACGAGACCAAGAAGAACGTCCGGTCGTGCCTCTATTGGCCTGCTGATATCAGCAAAGACACTGCTGATTTTTCTGCAGACGATGCCCAGCTAGTCAGTCCAGGATTCAACCACCCACCACCGTCGACAGAAGCCTCCATACCGACAGTTGCAACGCCGTGGCAAGAAGATGGCACTCGATAGAGTGGGTCCACTAGACTTTGCAACGAGATATGCTGAAGCAGATCACTGCTGAAGAAACAGTCCAAGTCCAAGTATTGTTTGGCATTTTTGCCCGCTGTCATAGGATATAGCCTCCGGTGTACATCTTCTCCCTTGGGGGAAGGGGGAAGGGGCTGCATTTTAGGACAGAAGCTCCTAGTGCAGAAAGTCCCTGGAAGAGATCGTACGCTCTATAAAGCCGCTCAAGGTGATTCATCCATACAGATCATTGAATGCAATGTTACTATTATGCTCTTTATGGCCAGTCATGGTGAACATAAAAATGACATCAAAGCGTCGAGTAGTTTTCCACAGTGTTTCGAGAAAAGAAAAGAAAGGGGGGAGGGAAAAAAAACAAAAAAAAACGGAAAACAAGTATGTGGACCAATTGAGGAATGGCCAGCAGAAAAGGTGGGTGGGTGAACAACATCTTCATTTTGGATGTGCCACGACAAATTATATGCACAATATATGTACCCTTATAATTATAGAAGGAAGAGATCCTCCCCGTTGCCCAAAAACAAAATACTAAAAGATGTAGAATGACATATGCACTGGACCTCTTGCTGCCAGGAGTAAGAAACTCTTTGTTGCATATTATACCATTACTGTATCTACCTTTATATGCACACACACATATATATCTATCGAATTTTGACCATCAGAGTCGTGGCTAGCTAAAGTTGAAAAAATTAATTACATCACCAAGAAGAACTTTTGGACTAATCGTGTCTGTACTTACTTACTTACTTACTCACTGTAATGCCACGTGGCTCTCTTACTTACGTCTCTGTATTATTGAGAATTGCGACCATTTCGAGCCCTCCGTTCTTCTATCTTCGTTCTTCTATCTTCGTTCTTCTATCTATCTTCGGCACCTCTCGCTGCCTAACCCCATTACTATAATATACCTCTCACTATATTATTATTAGATAATCACACTTCCTTCCACCAGCCGCTCGCTATATCATTTCTATCTTCGCCACATCTCCCCGCCTAACCCCGTTACCGACCACACTCCTCCTCTCGTGTCTCCTCAGACTTCTTTCCATATACCTAGATCATACCGACCCATCCATTTGGATTGGCTCCATTAAACTCCTTTCGGGGATGGAATTCAAGCAGTTTGGCTGATGAAAAAATCAATCCTAATAATTATTCTATTCTGTGGATCGGAGCTACCGGGGACACACCCTTCATTTCAGCTACTGGCTAGCTAAAATCACCCATTAATAATAACATTTGGATAATCCCGGCACTTGCTCGGTCAGGTATGCCATTTTCTGTCTCGAGCACATCTCCCCGCCTGACCCCATTATTATTATTATTATTATTATTATTATTATTATTATTATTATTATTATTATTATTATTATTATTATTATTATTATTATTATCATTATGATTATGATTATGATTATGATTATGATTATGATTATCATCGTCATTATTATCATCATCATCATCATCATCATCATCATCAAAAAAAAAAAGAAGACCAGAAAATAACATATTATTATCAATTAAACATCGCAATAGCTACTACGTAGTACTGTATCGATGTCTCTTTTGACAATGGTCGAAAGTTCTCCTCGTGGGGAGGGAGGGACAACACAGGACACTGCTGCTTTACTTGCTCCTCAAACCCTTTCTGCAGGACACCACCACGGGACCTGCACAAAATGTAACCACCGTTATCGATGCCATTAGTGGGCATACATATTATTATAAACACCACCAGAACGACAATAATATCAGCATGCCAATGAAATCTCTCCATCTAGAGCAGTTAGATAGATAATGCCATGTACGCAACAATTAGCTCCTGCTCACGCGTGTTCCCGTCTCTCTCACTCACTCACTCACTCACTTCAACCTAGCTCTCACAGAAGAAGTGCTAAAATTGTCATCATTATAGCAGGTCTGAACATTCCACCATTCGAGAGGTCGCTCTCGTTACGGTAAATAAACCCTCAAATCACCAGTGACCCAACTGAGTCTGAAATGCATGATTCGACTTGCAGTTTAAATTCTGCCGGCATAATTAATGGTAGGCTCAAGAGGGGGTGCAGCCAACCAGGTCCGTGACAACCAACTCCTCCTCCTCCTCCTCCTCCTCCTCCTCCTCCTCCTCGATTCTTACACGATGCAAGGATTACAGCTACCCACAGCACCGGCCAGAATTTGATTCTTCGACCGTCACAACTCTTTCTCGTAGCCTCGGCTGGATGGACCGTTGACCAAAGTAACTGT
>CAXHJR010000075.1:0-11017 GCA_964016965.1 Diacarnus erythraeanus | reverse complement strand
AAGAGGCGACTCCCTCGTTCCAACTGACAGCCGCTGTTGCAGAATTCGCAGAAATTTTAAGGGGCAGCTTCTGGGCAAAACTGGGCAGTTTAAAAGATGTTAAGGAGACACTCGCTGCTGTTTTACCGCACATGAAGGCGGAGAGACCCCAACACAGCACGAGGCGAGAAGAATTGCTGGACCTCGTCCGGACAGCATACCCATTTAGAGAACAAGTACGCATGAAACGATAGTCTGTTCGGATGTTACGATAAGTTGTAGGTCTATTCGCTTGTCCTAGGGCGATTCAGCATCTCTTATGCCCCCCTGATAAGGGGGAAGGGGGGTTTCTTCATAAAAGTGGGCAGTTCCCCTCTTATACCCCCTGATAAGGGGGGAAGGCTGTCACGCCGTTCTTCACTAATGCCGAGACCGAAGACCTCCTATGCCCCCCTGATAAGGGGGGAAGGGGGGTTTCTTCATAAAAGTGGGCAGTTCCCCTCTTATACCCCCCTGATAAGGGGGAAGGGGGGTTTCTTCATAAAAGTGGGCAGTTCCCCTCTTATACCCCCCTGATAAGGGGGAAGGGGGGTTTCTTCATAAAAGTGGGCAGTTCCCCTCTTATACCCCCCTGATAAGGGGGGAAGGGGGGTTTCTTCATAAAAGTGGGCAGTTCCCCTCTTATACCCCCCTGATAAGGGGGAAGGGGGGTTTCTTCATAAAAGTGGGCAGTTCCCCTCTTATACCCCCCTGATAAGGGGGGAAGGGGGGGTTCTTCATAAAAGTGGGCAGTTCCCCTCTTATACCCCCCTGATAAGGGGGGAAGGGGGGTTTCTTCATAACCAAGCCTTTCTCTCACCGGAGAGAACCCCTCTCCCGACAAATACCTTGGAAGCGCGGGCACCAACTCGCGATTTTCTGACTTTTTGGATGCTAAAAAAAAGTAGTCCATTTAAACCCCTCTAAGAATCCAACGTCTTATTAAGTGTGTAGAGTTTAGACGCATTTTTGCTATTGCATGCATGCGTTGCCAGACACTCTACAAATAAATGTGTCTGAATGGCTTCCATTTTTACTTCACCAACCACGTAAATTCAACACTGAAAAAATAAAAAGGGAGAAATTCCATGAACGGATCAGAATTCTACACACTGGCAAGGGGCATCTTTGTCCCTGCAGAGACTGCGGGATCCCTACCCCAAAAATTGGTTGTCAAAAGTTATGGTCTTGGCGTCTCCATTCGCAAATTTTCGGAAACAATAGACATCAGAACATTTATCAACATCGTTTTTGAAAACCCAAACGGTGTATCGGTAGCGGGTGTCTTTACCTTTCCACTGCCAGATGGCACAAGCCTCCCGAGGCACGCGATGATCTCACGGGACACGGTTTACATGCATAACAATTATATAGAAGCACCGTTCCTGAGAATAGAAGCACCGTTCCTGAGAGATAAGCGGTTAGCCAAATTTTACAAGTCACTCCTTAATACACAGGATTTTGAGAGGCTACAGAGAATCGGAACTTCCGCCTTGCAAGCAGAAATCCCGCCGATTCCAGCCGGTGAAGATTGCTCTGTTGGAATTGCATATTCTGAACACATCGACGAAACTGACGAGAGTTTGGTGTATACACACCCTTTGCCAACCCATCAGCCCATCGGAACCTTCACTGTGTCAATAGATATGTTCAGTGATGCTGTCATTGAGACCTTTGAGTGTCCATCGCACGATGTTACGATTGAGCGCGAAGACGATACATCTGCACACATGACTTACGAAGCGACCGATGTCAATTTGGGGACAGATTTTGTTTGCCGCTATGCCTTTGGAGATGAAATTATAGTTCACAGTGCCCCTATTCGCCCTCGGGCAACTTTAGCAGAACCAGGCGTGCCTCTCTCGGCTGAAATATCTGAATCTGTTTCTACGACGCCGGCGAAAGCAACACAACCGCATCCGCGGGCATTACTCAGCAGCATGCCACCTGTGGGATTAAGAACTCCCAACGGGGCAGCTTATCACGATGTCTACTTCAAAGGACACGGCACGAACCCCTTTATTGATCCGGAAGACGACCACATGTCAACGTTTGGCATGGATGCCGATAGCGCGGCTTATTCGGTGATGCGCCGCTACATACGGGATGGTTCTCTACCACCAACAGAAGCCATTAGAGTCGAGGAATTTGTTAACGCTTTTGATTACGACTATACCCCTCCGACGGATGCTGCTTTCGCAGTGCATCTTGAGGGCGCGCCTTCAAAATTTGGCGAAGGCAAACGACTCCAGCTGCTCCGTGTCGGCCTTCAAGGCCGCGTTGTGCCAGATGTTGATCGCAAGGACGCCGTCCTCACTTTCGTAATTGATGTCTCCCATTCAATGAGCATGGAAAATCGGTTAGGGCTGGTGAAAAGGGCGTTGCGGCTTTTGGTCGAACAACTCCGGCCTGCTGACAAGATCGGTATCGTCGTCTACGGCACCAATGCCCGCGTCGTTCTTCCACACACCAGTGTCGCGAACAAGAAACACATCTTGGAGAAAATTGATTCCTTGTGTCCTGAAGGTGTGACAAATGTTGAAGATGGAATTCACAAGGGGTACGAACTCGCCCGTGAGAATGCCCAAGGCGATAGTATCAACCGTGTCATCCTCTGTTCAGATGGTGTTGCAAACGAGGGGGTGACATCTCCGAAAATCCTTCTCAAGCACATTCGCGATTATGTTGAGGACGATGGTATCTTCTTGACGACAGTCGGTTTCGGGATGGGGAATTACAACGATACCCTCATGGAAGAACTTGCGAAAAAAGGCAACGGCAACTACGCCTACGTCGATACCCTAAACGAGGCGCGGCGCATCTTTGTTGAGAACCTCACGGGCACGCTGCAGGTCATCGCGAAAGATGCCAAGGTCCAGGTCGAGTTCAACCCAGACAACGTGCGTTCTTTCCGACTGATCGGCTATGAAAATCGGCAGATGAAACATGAGGATTTCCGCAACGACGATGCAGATGCAGGTGAGATCGGTTCCGGGCACAGCGTCACCGCACTCTATGAGGTCAAACTCAACAAAGGCGTTGACAGCGGCGAACTCGCAAAAGTCGCGATCCGGTATGAGGATCCTGACACCGCCGAAGTAACGGAGGTCAGCGAGACATTCCGTGTTGCCGATCTGAAAGACACGTTTGCGGATGCCTCGCCGGGGCTTCAGTTCGCTGCGTCCATCGCGCAATTTGCTGAAATCCTACGCGAAAGCGTCTGGGCGAAAAACGGTAGCCTCAAAACCGTCCGACAGACGCTTAAAGAGGTCTTGCGGCAGCATCCAGAGGTTGTTGCGAAAGGTGGAGAGCAAGCGGAGGCGCGTGGTAAAGAACTGTTAGCACTTGTGGGTAATGCAAGGCGTATCAAAGCCACGGAGCAGGCACAAGAAAATTAGCGTTGCCTGCTTGTTCTGTTCTGTGATACTCACTACGGAAACTAAAGCCGTGTGCTTCTCTCGAAACACACAACGCCTCCTCTGTGATTCCTGCTTCCGTCTCTCGTGCCTCATAGTGAGGACTTATTTGGACTCCACAGGCGTTTAGGCTCTCTGTCTATCCGACAGCGAGGGTTCTTAAGTTTATCGCAGCATTTATATCACGATCTTGTGTGTAACCACAACCCTCGCAATGATAGTGGCGATCTGATAAGGCTAAATCCTTTTTCTTATCCCCGCACTGACTGCAGGTTTTACTGGAAGCAAAGAACTGCGGGGCCTCTGTAACAGGAACGCCCGCACCCTCTGCCTTCGTCTTGAGTTTTTGTAAAAAACCACCTAAGGCTGAATCTGATAACGCCTTCGCAAGTTTACGGTTCTTTAACAGATGGGTCACCTTCAGGGTCTCTATACCAATAGCACTCGCGTTGGAAATAATAGCCGTTGTGGCTTTATGATGCGCATCGTTTCGGATACAAGCAATACGATAATGAAGACGTTCTACTTTGCGTTTCTGCTTGTAGTAGTTATGAGACCTAAACACTTTACGACTTAACTTTCGCTGTTCGCGTTTCAGTTTTCGTTCATAACGTTGGAGCGGTCTCGGGTTCTCATACTTCGTGCCATTACTTAAAGTCGCTAAGGTGTTGATACCGACATCTATACCGAGAACAGGGTGTGTTGAGGTGTCAACACCTTCAGTGTCCTCTGTTGCTACGGTGATAGATATAAACCAACGCTGAGCCGTTCTGCTCATCGTCACGCGAATAAACTTACCGGTAAATCGTAAGGCTTGACGCATCTTGACCCAGCCTAGCTTTGGAAGTCGGACACGTTTGCCCGCGACCTTAACGGCTTGTTCATCTGTCGTCCAACTTTGTTTATGATCTCTCCAGATTCTTCGAGGTTGTTTAAAAGAAACACAGTACGAGTGGCCGGAGGAAGGTGTGGCTAATACCGGAGGTTCCAGTCCAATGAAGGTGCAGAAAACCATGTTTTATGGTGTGGATGACGTGGCTTACATTAATGGTGAGCTGATGGTCAGAAGGAACTGGCTATCGGAAGTTATAAATGTGTGCATGGAAGGAAAGTGTCTGGACTATTATGAATCTCTCTCTAACATCTCGGCAAGCTGGCCAATCAATTTGTATCTGAGGAGAACATGTAGACTCTTTTAGTTTCATCATCAGCTAAGCAAATAGAGTGATCCTTTGGTTTGGGGAGGGGTGGGAGGGGTCAGTTTTGGGGGAGGGGTCAGTTGAGAAAGACAAGACTAAGCCTACTGTGACCGGTACTACTGTGACCAGTATCTG
Organism: Diacarnus erythraeanus; assembly: GCA_964016965.1. Classification (NCBI taxonomy): domain Eukaryota; kingdom Metazoa; phylum Porifera; class Demospongiae; order Poecilosclerida; family Podospongiidae; genus Diacarnus; species Diacarnus erythraeanus. Next base: position 6,249 of record CAXHJR010000075.1, on the reverse strand, counting down.
GTCATTCACTGTTAGGCAGCTGTCATGTGGAACTTGGGGAGCATGTGGTTAATAGTGTGTGACCAACTCTTAAGGATGTCTCACATTGTTCACTCGTATCCATGTGCTGGGGGAACTGCCCATAACTGGAAAACTTCACCAACTGTAGATTTCTGATATTTACAATTCCCTTATTTCTTTATAAATTTAATTTTCCATGAGTGAACTGACACAGAACCCTGTCGATAATCCATTACGACAATAATTATTATGTGGAAGAAAAATTTCCATATTCTGGCGAAATCATAAACTTTTCATGCTCTGAACTTTTCCAGTTCCCATCGAATCATTCCAAATCAGCATTATTCTTATCTACATCAGCCAGCATTATCCTTATCCATTACTGAACTCTACATCAGCCAGCATTATCCTTATCCATTACTGAACTCTACATCAGCCAGCATTATCCTTATCCATTACTGAACTCTACATCAGCCAGCATTATCCTTATCCATTACTGAACTCTACATCAGCCAGCATTATCCTTATCCATTACTGAACTCTACATCAGCCAGCATTATCCTTATCCATTACTGAACTCTACATCAGCCAGCATTATCCTTATCCATTACTGAACTCTACATCAGCCAGCATTATCCTTATCCATTACTGAACTCTACATCAGCCAGCATTATCCTTATCCATTACTGAACTCTACATCAGCCATGCTTGCTGATGTGGTCACCCATTACAGCCTCAATGTGATTACTTACATGATAATAAATAAGGTTTCAAACACTTATAATGCCTGTGTGAACAGGATAATGGGGTGTAATACCTGTGTTAACAGGATAATGGGGTGTAAACAGGATAATGAGGTGTGAACAGGTATGGGTGATAATACCTGTGTGAACACAATAATGGGGTGTAATACCTGTGTGAACAGAATAATGGGTTGTAATTGCTGTGTGAAGGGGATAATGGGGTGTAATACTGTTGTAAACAGGATAATGGTGTAATGCCTTTGTGAGTGTGATAATGAAGTGTTATGCCTGTGTGAAGGGATAATAGGATGTAATGCCTTTGTGATGCTGTGTAAACAGGATAATAGGGTGTAATGCAGGATAATGGGGTATAATATGTTAAGTGTAAAACCACTATTTCTCACACTCCACTAGACTCAATAGGACTGCACCGTGTTGAAAACCACACCCACACAGACCCTGCGGTCAGTCTTCACTTGTATAGCCCTCCCATTCAAATGTGTCAGTGCTTTGAAGAGAGAACAGGAATCAGTCACAAGTGCAATGTAACTTTCTACTCCAAGGAGTGAGCCACACATTCAGTGTTTCTGTCAGGACTATATCTCCTCCATCAGTTTTCTATACAGTGTCATCTATTGTATTCAATTTGTCATGTTCATAAAAAAATTCTCTTACATAATTATACACATACTGACCATGTGCTATAGTTTAACTGAGGTTTGCTTGAATACCTCTGACCAAGGCAATTTGCTGAGTTGTACAACTATTAGTGATGCTGTGTAGTAGACTCGGACACAGCTGGCCAACTCATAGTTTAAATATATTAAGGATAACTATGAAGACTAATGAAGTTATCTACAACTCTATACTTCCTGTTTCTGGGGACTTTTTCCCACAGAAAACAAGTCTGGTTATCTACAGTGGAACCTCTATTCATGGACATCCTGGGACAGGTTAAAGTTGTTCATATTAGAGGGCCGGGTGGTCTTAATATTCATGGGGTGTGGGATAGAAGGGTGTTGGGATAGAGGAATTCCGCTGTATACAGAGGTGTCCTCATTTTAGGGTGTTGGAATAGAGGAGTTCCACTGTATACAGAGGTATTCTTATTTCAGGGTGTTGGAATAGAGCACTGTATACAGAGGTGTCCTCATTTCAAGGTGTTGGAATAGAGCACTGTATACAGAGGTGTCCTCATTACAGGGTGTTGGAATAGAGGAGTTCCACTGTATACAGAGGTGTCCTCATTACAGGGTGTTGGAATAGAGGAGTTCCACTGTATACAGAGGTATCCTCATTTCAGGGTGTTGGAATAGAGGGTATACAGAGGTGTCCCCAGTGTTGACTATTCCTCCTGTTATACAAACAGCACAAATTCACAGAGTAAGCATAAAGTTGAAATAAGATTTTCAAAACAATATCATGAAAAATAACTGCATTCTGAACTCATAGTGTCTGTCTGTAGTCTGACTATATAATAATGCTGATAGTTGGTCTGCAGTTATAATACAGTGTGTTTTCAGGAAGGGACGACCTGGTCAACAGTAGTCTCTTCTTTAACAGTCTTTTTAATGTTTTTTACGGATGAACTTTCTCCAGTAACCTCAGCTTTGACGTTTGCAGCTTCTTCAGAGTCAGAGGACTTACTGCTAGTGGATTCAGTTGTAGTGGATTCTTCTGCATAGTTGACGTGAGATGCTCGAGTGGATGTGCGGACAGCTCTCTCATTGGTAGCTGCAATGTTATAGAAGATAACACTATTCAAGTGTATTATATAGAGGTAGAGTAGAATATTAGAAACACCAGAATAGAATACACTTAACCTCAAGTTGGAATAGAGGAGTTCCACTGTATACAGAGATGTCCTCATTTCAGGGTGTTAGAATAGAGGAGTTCCACTGTATACAGAGGTGTCCTCATTTCAGGGTGTTGGAATAGAGGAGTTCCACTGTATACAGAGGTGTTCTCATTTCAGGAGGTTAGAATAGAGAGGTTCTACTGTATACAGAGGTGTCCTCATTTCAGTAGGTTACAATAGAGTGGTTGGTTACCAATGCTCACATTTGGAAGAACTGGCATTCTTCATACGAATCACCCCCGTACCCTTTAACCTTTCCTTCTCGGTCCCTCCCATTTTGGGTACATGTGTAGTATTCATTTCCTTTAACGTCTGAGCAGAAGGTTTCTGACTGATCACATCTCTTATGCCATCTGTGGACTCTAAAATCACCACTTCACCATCATCACCACCGACCCCTCTCTGGTCATGAGGTGCAGAGTCGCTTAAAGGAGCATCTGCAGGAGCACTATTAGTTGACATATTCTTGGAGGGAGTGGCTGAGGGTGTGGCTATGAGTGTGGTTATGTTGGTAGAGGAGGCATGTCCAGTAGTCTGCAGTGGCGGTGCTTTAGAAGAGGAGGGGAGTTTGAAGGATTGCTGTAATAGAGGAATGGCCTCAGTGGATTGGGAATACATCTTATATAACACGCACTTCTTTACCTTGTTGAGGTAATCAGCCATTGTGGGCGTTGTCTTGCTACGTGCCCCTACAACAGTCCTCCGAGTGAGAGGAGGCGGGGCAGTCTCTGGGTGGAGATACAAGCCCTTGAACTGGGAATATACCTCCTCACCTTTTTTAACCACCTTAGCATTCGACCTATAGCGACGAACCTACAGGGTTAATCCATAGGGCAAAGGGTTAATTCATTGGGCACATTTCAGATTTTTGGGTGAGGAGGGTCAAGAGGGTGGGGGGGCAGGAGAGGCTATAGTAGTGTCCGACCCACGAGACTACAAAGAAGTATTTAGAAGCACTAATTCTAGCCATATAGAGTCAGACTATAGAACACTGGTAGGGGTGGGGGGTGGGGGGGTTAAATCAATTTCTAGGGAGTCCCTTTTTGCTTCCCTTCCCCCCCCCCCCTGAAATAAACCACACCCATATCCATCCCTGGGGTTAAACTAACACACTTTGATAAGATCAAACTGTCTCAAGTTTTAATACCATCTGTAAACTTTCTGTAAACTCGTCTCATGTTTGATGTCATCAGTAAACTCTCAGTAAACTGTCTCAAGTTGTTTGATGTCATTAGTAAACTCGTCTCATGTTTGATGTCATCAGTAAACTCTCACTAAACTGTTTCAAGTTTGATGTCATCAGTAAACTCTTGTCTCATTACCATCAGTAAACTTTCAGTAAACTCTTGTCTCATGTTTAATGTCATCAGTAAACTCTCAGTAAACTCTTGTCTCTTGTTTACCTTCCTGAGAGTATAGATGATATCGGGAACTGACTCTAAATCAGCCATAGAGCAGGGCAGCTCCTGGAGGTCACGCAAGGTCATCAGTGCTTGCTGAATGTTCTAGAGAAGGTTAAATAAAGGAACTGAAAGTGAGAGATCTTTTAGAGCAGGACTCTATTCTTCCCCACACCTCAGCACAAATTAAAGTGTGTCCTAAAGAGTGTCCTGATTAGAGAAATGGTTTTCATTTCATTTGAACTGCTATACTCTAAACTATTAGGAAAGGATGTCTGGGACTAAAGTACTTATTCACACACAAAACAACAACAGACAACCAACCAAACAAACAACCAAACAAACAACCAAAAAAACAACCAACCAACCAACCCCCCTCCCCCCCCCCACTCCAAGACACACACACACACACACACACACACACACAGTCTGCTTTAATTTTGAACTGCCTAAAATGACTTGTGATAATGAATTCCCTTGAAGGTAGGTACCAAGACTTACTGGTCTGTCCACCACTAGAGACGCCTTCAAGTTGTAATTCAAAACACGTAATACTTCCACTGTGGTCATCCCTATAGAAGAGAGGGTTATCAGATTCATTCTCAGTACACACAGCACACCCTATAGGGGTCTCCTACATTCACAAGTACCCGTCCACTAGTCTGGGGTACACAGTCACTCTCTAGAGGTCTCCCTGTTTCACTGGGTTAGATCTATTAGTGAGTACACATCCACCAGTCTGGGGTACACAGTCACTCTCTAGAGGTCTCCCTGTTTCACTGGGTTAGATCTATTAGTGAGTACACATCCACTAGTCTGGGGTACACAGTCACTCTCTAGAATTAGGTGACCAGCCTAACCTGTTCGGACATATAATATGGGGGGTGGTCGATTCCCATTCAGAACCTCTCTAACAATTGCATTAGATTCCTGATTCTCTTTGGATGCCCCTTCCACTCTTGTATCCATGGCAACATCAGCCTGCTCCTCATTCCTAGAAGAAGCAGCCTCTCCTCCTTCCACAGAAACAAGAGACACAGGCATGTGTTCCTTCAAAATAGGGCCCACCTCTTTCCTGACCACACCCTCCACTTCCGGTGTTGTTTTCTCACACCTCCTTGCTGTAGTGTCATTACTGTCTACAGGTTTTTTCAAGGAGGCGGTACTGACATCATTGGCAGATACAACAGCACTCATCTTTGAAGATCTCCCTCTCCTGCAGGCCTTGGGCAGAGGAGGTTTTACTTTCTTTTTAGAAGCTGAAGCAGTTGAACTGTCCATTCCAGAGTTCTCCAAGAGAGAGGATTTTCTCAGAGAGGCGGTTTTAGATTCATTTGTGTTTTTCTTGGAGGTGTTAACAGACACATCATCTGTTTCAGTAGAAGACCTTCTGGTTTTAAATTCCTGGAATTTCATAGAGGGAGTGAGCACACTGTCTAATACTCTCTCTGAATTGGGCAATGATTTCTTCCTCAGGTTGGTGGATTTCAAGTCTCCTTTATCCTTAGATTTCAACTTCTCCTCAGAGGTATTCCCATAGCTCTCCAATACTTCTGTCTTCACCTCCTTCACCTCCTTCTTGATTAAACTGTCAACTTTAACCACCTCTGGAGTAATATTCATGGAAGAAGACTCCCCTAAGGTGCCATCAGAGACATCACTGGTTAGATCAACAAGGTCTGTCTTTACAGCTTCTTCTTTATCTTGTAATATAGGCAGTGACGTCCTTACACAGTTGAAGTTAGCCTGCTTACCAGTGGAGGGACTCTCTATTGAGTCAAACTTGCCTCTTCTTCTACTAGATCTTTTGGGTAAATTTTTCTTTGACAGAATACTTGCTTCTCCTTCTTTGGAATTCTTTTCCAACCCAGAACCAAACTTTTTTCTTCTCGTAGTCCGAACTGACGCTTTGCCTGGCTCACCACTGGCTAGGACTTCCCTGGAAGTTTCACTGGTAAGGGGTTTGTTGTGGGGGTCTCCGACGAGGGGTTTCTTGCCCTCTGGGGAACCACTAGTGATGGCTTTACTGTCGGGTTCACTGCTCTTAGGAAGTCCTTCGATGAGTTTATCGTGTGCTCCACTCGTTAGTGGTTCCTTTGGGGTTAAATCATACAATTCACTGGTAAGGGGTTCAGCTTTAACCTGTCTCATTAATGTGTCCTCCATACATAACCGTTTTGACCGAGACACATCTTCCAAGTCTGGACTACCTGTGTTCCAATGCCTTGACTTCTTACTGCCACGTGAG
>CAXHJR010000074.1:7500-11860 GCA_964016965.1 Diacarnus erythraeanus | reverse complement strand
GAAAGAGCTCTCAATCTGTCAATCCTTACTATGTCTGGACCTGGTGAGTTTCCCCGTGTTGAGTCAAATTAAGCCGCAGGCTCCACTCCTGGTGGTGCCCTTCCGTCAATTCCTTTAAGTTTCAGCCTTGCGACCATACTCCCCCCGGAACCCAAAGACTTTGATTTCTCATAAGGTGCCGATGGAGTCAAACGCTAACATCCACCGATCCCTAGTCGGCATAGTTTATGGTTAGGACTACGACGGTATCTGATCGTCTTCGAACCCCTAACTTTCGTTCTTGATTAATGAAAACATCCTTGGCAAATGCTTTCGCAGTTGTTCGTCTTTCATAAATCCGAGAATTTCACCTCTGACAATTAAATACGAATGCCCCCAACTGTCCCTCTTAATCATTACTTCGGCCCCAGAAACCAACAAAATAGGACCGAGGTCCTCTTCCATTATTCCATGCTAATGTATTCAGGCGTAAGCCTGCCTTGAACACTCTAATTTTTTCAAAGTAAACGTCCCGAACTACCCGACCACTGCAGTAAAGAGCAGTCGGGGCTTTCGAGAGGAAGGGCGGCTGACCAGTACTCGTCTCGCGACGGACCAGCCAGGCTGCCCCGAAATCCAACTACGAGCTTTTTAACTGCAACAACTTTAATATACGCTATTGGAGCTGGAATTACCGCGGCTGCTGGCACCAGACTTGCCCTCCAATTGTTCCTCGTTAAGGGATTTAGATTGTGCTCATTCCAATTGCCAGACTAATATAGCCCGGCATTGTTATTTATTGTCACTACCTCCCCGAGTCGGGATTGGGTAATTTGCGCGCCTGCTGCCTTCCTTGGATGTGGTAGCCGTTTCTCAGGCTCCCTCTCCGGAACCGAACCCTAATTCTCCGTCACCCGTTGCAACCATGGTAGGCCACTACCGTACCATCGAAAGTTGATAGGGCAGAAATTTGAATGAAGCACCGTCGGCACGAGGGCCATACGGTTCGAGCAGTTATCATGAATCACCGAGCAACCAGGCTCCCGAGGGAGACCTGCGCTGGTTTTGGATCTAATAAATACATCCCTTCCAGAAGTCGGAATTTTCTGCATGTATTAGCTCTAGAATTACTACGGTTATCCAAGTAGTAAGGAACCATCAAATAAACTATAACTGATTTAATGAGCCATTCGCAGTTTCACAGTATAGAAGCATTTATACTTAGACATGCATGGCTTAGTCTTTGAGACAAGCATATGACTACTGGCAGGATCAACCAGGTAACCACCGTAGAGGGGCTGGCCGGGAAGAAAGAGAGAGAGAGAGAGAGAAGGACCGAGGGAGAGCTCACTCACCCCCAACCGACCCCTTCTTCTCTTCTCCTCCCAGCTGCCACTCTGGCTCCCGTCGGGTCCGGACGGAGAGCCCACGTCCTATTTCTTTAATGGGCAACGACAGAGAGTTGCACAAATTCGAGCTCTTGCAAATCCTCTCCAATGCAACGACACCAACTCGAGGCACTGGGGGAGGGACGGGAACCACCCGGGCTCACCTCCTCCAGGCTTCGAATGCAGTCGGACATGCTACGAGGCAGCCGACGGGCAGCAGCTGAGACGCCGTCTGGCATCTCTCACCCAAAACGCTCACTCAAAAAAATACAGCGTGCAACGGTGCAACCTCACAAACAACAGGGCTCAAAGACCCGGCAGCTAGATGCAGAGGCTCGAACGTCCCTTGCATTTGACCGTCGGGGGATCACACTGCTCTGCTGGACAGGCTGGGCAATGCCACGATAGCTGGAAGCAGCCTTGGGAGCACCCCAGCTTAATGACCTGCAGAGCGACGTCTGTTGCAGAGATGCATTCTGAAAAACATCCCCACACCCTGGCCTACATGCATGTACCCTACACTGCCTCTGTATGACCACATATAAATTCGCGCACAGCTCGCGTCAGGCACTCCCTAGGTACTTCTCGATGCACCCACCCTGCCACCCCACCCACTCTCGTGCACGCATTTTCCCCACCCAGTTTACCGTGACCCAGCGACGACCACAACTCGTGCCACGCCCACCAGCCGAGTGCCACTTGCAGGCCTCACAATACACTCATCCGACAATGCAGGCCTCACAATACACTCATCCGACGAGCTAAGGGTGGGTGTAGCATTGGCTGTGGTTCACCTGCACGTGGGTGCCCCCTTGACCTTTGAACTTTGAACTTCCGGTACCCCCACCTCTCTCCACTCAACCAATTCTCGTTCGTGCCCACATCTGGTGCCTCTTTGCCTGCCTGCTTACTTGCCCGCCCGCCTGCCTGCCTGCCCACCCACTCGCCCATTCTAGCTAGTTACCTATTGATCTTGCCTAACCTCCCTACCTCCCTCCCTACCTACCTACCCACCCACCCACACCTTACCTACTCTTCAACGTTACAGTTACTTTGGTCAACGGTCCATCCAGCCGAGGCTACGAGAAAGAGTTGTGACGGTCGAAGAATCAAATTCTGGCCGGTGCTGTGGGTAGCTGTAATCCTTGCATCGTGTAAGAATCGAGGAGGAGGAGGAGGAGGAGGAGGAGGAGGAGGAGGAGTTGGTTGTCACGGACCTGGTTGGCTGCACCCCCTCTTGAGCCTACCATTAATTATGCCGGCAGAATTTAAACTGCAAGTCGAATCATGCATTTCAGACTCAGTTGGGTCACTGGTGATTTGAGGGTTTATTTACCGTAACGAGAGCGACCTCTCGAATGGTGGAATGTTCAGACCTGCTATAATGATGACAATTTTAGCACTTCTTCTGTGAGAGCTAGGTTGAAGTGAGTGAGTGAGTGAGTGAGTGATTAAGAGACGGGAACACGCGTGAGCAGGAGCTAATTGTTGCGTACATGGCATTATCTATCTAACTGCTCTAGATGGAGAGATTTCATTGGCATGCTGATATTATTGTCGTTCTGGTGGTGTTTATAATAATATGTATGCCCACTAATGGCATCGATAACGGTGGTTACATTTTGTGCAGGTCCCGTGGTGGTGTCCTGCAGAAAGGGTTTGAGGAGCAAGTAAAGCAGCAGTGTCCTGTGTTGTCCCTCCCTCCCCACGAGGAGAACTTTCGACCATTGTCAAAAGAGACATCGATACAGTACTACGTAGTAGCTATTGCGATGTTTAATTGATAATAATATGTTATTTTCTGGTCTTCTTTTTTTTTTTGATGATGATGATGATGATGATGATGATAATAATGACGATGATAATCATAATCATAATCATAATCATAATCATAATCATAATGATAATAATAATAATAATAATAATAATAATAATAATAATAATAATAATAATAATAATAATAATAATAATAATAATAATAATAATGGGGTCAGGCGGGGAGATGTGCTCGAGACAGAAAATGGCATACCTGACCGAGCAAGTGCCGGGATTATCCAAATGTTATTATTAATGGGTGATTTTAGCTAGCCAGTAGCTGAAATGAAGGGTGTGTCCCCGGTAGCTCCGATCCACAGAATAGAATAATTATTAGGATTGATTTTTTCATCAGCCAAACTGCTTGAATTCCATCCCCGAAAGGAGTTTAATGGAGCCAATCCAAATGGATGGGTCGGTATGATCTAGGTATATGGAAAGAAGTCTGAGGAGACACGAGAGGAGGAGTGTGGTCGGTAACGGGGTTAGGCGGGGAGATGTGGCGAAGATAGAAATGATATAGCGAGCGGCTGGTGGAAGGAAGTGTGATTATCTAATAATAATATAGTGAGAGGTATATTATAGTAATGGGGTTAGGCAGCGAGAGGTGCCGAAGATAGATAGAAGAACGAAGATAGATAGAAGAACGAAGATAGAAGAACGGAGGGCTCGAAATGGTCGCAATTCTCAATAATACAGAGACGTAAGTAAGAGAGCCACGTGGCATTACAGTGAGTAAGTAAGTAAGTAAGTACAGACACGATTAGTCCAAAAGTTCTTCTTGGTGATGTAATTAATTTTTTCAACTTTAGCTAGCCACGACTCTGATGGTCAAAATTCGATAGATATATATGTGTGTGTGCATATAAAGGTAGATACAGTAATGGTATAATATGCAACAAAGAGTTTCTTACTCCTGGCAGCAAGAGGTCCAGTGCATATGTCATTCTACATCTTTTAGTATTTTGTTTTTGGGCAACGGGGAGGATCTCTTCCTCTATAATTATAAGGGTACATATATTGTGCATATAATTTGTCGTGGCACATCCAAAATGAAGATGTTGTTCACCCACCCACCTTTTCTGCTGGCCATTCCTCAATTGGTCCACATACTTGTTTTCCGTTTTTTTTTGTTTTTTTTCCCTCCCCCCTTTCTTTTCTTTTCTCGAAACACTGTG
>CAXHJR010000073.1:15000-16214 GCA_964016965.1 Diacarnus erythraeanus | reverse complement strand
CCACGGGACCTGCACAAAATGTAACCACCGTTATCGATGCCATTAGTGGGCATACATATTATTATAAACACCACCAGAACGACAATAATATCAGCATGCCAATGAAATCTCTCCATCTAGAGCAGTTAGATAGATAATGCCATGTACGCAACAATTAGCTCCTGCTCACGCGTGTTCCCGTCTCTTAATCACTCACTCACTCACTCACTCACTTCAACCTAGCTCTCACAGAAGAAGTGCTAAAATTGTCATCATTATAGCAGGTCTGAACATTCCACCATTCGAGAGGTCGCTCTCGTTACGGTAAATAAACCCTCAAATCACCAGTGACCCAACTGAGTCTGAAATGCATGATTCGACTTGCAGTTTAAATTCTGCCGGCATAATTAATGGTAGGCTCAAGAGGGGGTGCAGCCAACCAGGTCCGTGACAACCAACTCCTCCTCCTCCTCCTCCTCCTCCTCCTCCTCCTCCTCGATTCTTACACGATGCAAGGATTACAGCTACCCACAGCACCGGCCAGAATTTGATTCTTCGACCGTCACAACTCTTTCTCGTAGCCTCGGCTGGATGGACCGTTGACCAAAGTAACTGTAACGTTGAAGAGTAGGTAAGGTGTGGGTGGGTGGGTAGGTAGGTAGGGAGGGAGGTAGGGAGGTTAGGCAAGATCAATAGGTAACTAGCTAGAATGGGCGAGTGGGTGGGCAGGCAGGCAGGCGGGCGGGCAAGTAAGCAGGCAGGCAAAGAGGCACCAGATGTGGGCACGAACGAGAATTGGTTGAGTGGAGAGAGGTGGGGGTACCGGAAGTTCAAAGTTCAAAGGTCAAGGGGGCACCCACGTGCAGGTGAACCACAGCCAATGCTACACCCACCCTTAGCTCGTCGGATGAGTGTATTGTGAGCCTGCATTGTCGGATGAGTGTATTGTGAGGCCTGCAAGTGGCACTCGGCTGGTGGGCGTGGCACGAGTTGTGGTCGTCGCTGGGTCACGGTAAACTGGGTGGGGAAAATGCGTGCACGAGAGTGGGTGGGGTGGCAGGGTGGGTGCATCGAGAAGTACCTAGGGAGTGCCTGACGCGAGCTGTGCGCGAATTTATATGTGGTCATACAGAGGCAGTGTAGGGTACATGCATGTAGGCCAGGGTGTGGGGATGTTTTCAGAATGCATCTCTGCAACAGACGTCGCTCTGCAGGTCATTAAGCTGGGGTGCTCC
>CAXHJR010000073.1:5000-7500 GCA_964016965.1 Diacarnus erythraeanus | reverse complement strand
AGCCTAGCCAGCCTAGCCAGCCTAGCCAGCCTAGCCAGCCTAGCCAGCCTAGCCAGCCTAGCCAGCCTAGCCAGCCTAGCCAGCCTAGCCAGCCTAGCCAGCCTAGCATGCCTGCCTGCCAGCCTTGCCAGCCTACCTGACAGCCAGCCTAGCCAGCCTTGCCAGCCTTGCCAGCCTTGCCAGCCTTGACAGCCTTGCCAGCCTAGCCAGCCTAGCATGCCTGCCTGCCAGCCTTGCCAGCCTACCTGACAGCCAGCCTAGCCAGCCTTGCCAGCCTTGCCAGCCTTGCCAGCCTTGACAGCCTTGCCAGCCTAGCCAGCCTAGCATGCCTGCCTGCCAGCCTTGCCAGCCTACCTGACAGCCAGCCTAGCCAGCCTTGCCAGCCTACCTGACAGCCAGCCTAGCCAGCCTTGCCAGCCTTGCCAGCCTTGCCAGCCTAGCCTGCCTGCCAGCCTTGACAGCCTTACCAGCCAAGCCTGCCTGCCTGCCTGCCTGCCTGCCTGCCTGCCTGCCTGCCTGCCTGCCTGCCTGCCTGCCTGCCTGCCTGCCTGCCTGGAAGCACACTTCGGTAAGAACGAGACCAAGAAGAACGTCCGGTCGTGCCTCTATTGGCCTGCTGATATCAGCAAAGACACTGCTGATTTTTCTGCAGACGATGCCCAGCTAGTCAGTCCAGGATTCAACCACCCACCACCGTCGACAGAAGCCTCCATACCGACAGTTGCAACGCCGTGGCAAGAAGATGGCACTCGATAGAGTGGGTCCACTAGACTTTGCAACGAGATATGCTGAAGCAGATCACTGCTGAAGAAACAGTCCAAGTCCAAGTATTGTTTGGCATTTTTGCCCGCTGTCATAGGATATAGCCTCCGGTGTACATCTTCTCCCTTGGGGGAAGGGGGAAGGGGCTGCATTTTAGGACAGAAGCTCCTAGTGCAGAAAGTCCCTGGAAGAGATCGTACGCTCTATAAAGCCGCTCAAGGTGATTCATCCATACAGATCATTGAATGCAATGTTACTATTATGCTCTTTATGGCCAGTCATGGTGAACATAAAAATGACATCAAAGCGTCGAGTAGTTTTCCACAGTGTTTCGAGAAAAGAAAAGAAAGGGGGGAGGGAAAAAAAACAAAAAAAAACGGAAAACAAGTATGTGGACCAATTGAGGAATGGCCAGCAGAAAAGGTGGGTGGGTGAACAACATCTTCATTTTGGATGTGCCACGACAAATTATATGCACAATATATGTACCCTTATAATTATAGAGGAAGAGATCCTCCCCGTTGCCCAAAAACAAAATACTAAAAGATGTAGAATGACATATGCACTGGACCTCTTGCTGCCAGGAGTAAGAAACTCTTTGTTGCATATTATACCATTACTGTATCTACCTTTATATGCACACACACATATATATCTATCGAATTTTGACCATCAGAGTCGTGGCTAGCTAAAGTTGAAAAAATTAATTACATCACCAAGAAGAACTTTTGGACTAATCGTGTCTGTACTTACTTACTTACTTACTCACTGTAATGCCACGTGGCTCTCTTACTTACGTCTCTGTATTATTGAGAATTGCGACCATTTCGAGCCCTCCGTTCTTCTATCTTCGTTCTTCTATCTATCTTCGTTCTTCTATCTATCTTCGGCACCTCTCGCTGCCTAACCCCATTACTATAATATACCTCTCACTATATTATTATTAGATAATCACACTTCCTTCCACCAGCCGCTCGCTATATCATTTCTATCTTCGCCACATCTCCCCGCCTAACCCCGTTACCGACCACACTCCTCCTCTCGTGTCTCCTCAGACTTCTTTCCATATACCTAGATCATACCGACCCATCCATTTGGATTGGCTCCATTAAACTCCTTTCGGGGATGGAATTCAAGCAGTTTGGCTGATGAAAAAATCAATCCTAATAATTATTCTATTCTGTGGATCGGAGCTACCGGGGACACACCCTTCATTTCAGCTACTGGCTAGCTAAAATCACCCATTAATAATAACATTTGGATAATCCCGGCACTTGCTCGGTCAGGTATGCCATTTTCTGTCTCGAGCACATCTCCCCGCCTGACCCCATTATTATTATTATTATTATTATTATTATTATTATTATTATTATTATTATTATTATTATTATTATTATTATTATTATTATTATTATCATTATGATTATGATTATGATTATGATTATGATTATGATTATCATCGTCATTATTATCATCATCATCATCATCATCATCATCATCAAAAAAAAAAAAGAAGACCAGAAAATAACATATTATTATCAATTAAACATCGCAATAGCTACTACGTAGTACTGTATCGATGTCTCTTTTGACAATGGTCGAAAGTTCTCCTCGTGGGGAGGGAGGGACAACACAGGACACTGCTGCTTTACTTGCTCCTCAAACCCTTTCTGCAGGACACCACCACGGGACCTGCACAAAATGTAACCACCGTTATCGATGCCATTAGTGGGCATAC
>CAXHJR010000072.1:5000-7500 GCA_964016965.1 Diacarnus erythraeanus | reverse complement strand
GGATTCAACCACCCACCACCGTCGACAGAAGCCTCCATACCGACAGTTGCAACGCCGTGGCAAGAAGATGGCACTCGATAGAGTGGGTCCACTAGACTTTGCAACGAGATATGCTGAAGCAGATCACTGCTGAAGAAACAGTCCAAGTCCAAGTATTGTTTGGCATTTTTGCCCGCTGTCATAGGATATAGCCTCCGGTGTACATCTTCTCCCTTGGGGGAAGGGGGAAGGGGCTGCATTTTAGGACAGAAGCTCCTAGTGCAGAAAGTCCCTGGAAGAGATCGTACGCTCTATAAAGCCGCTCAAGGTGATTCATCCATACAGATCATTGAATGCAATGTTACTATTATGCTCTTTATGGCCAGTCATGGTGAACATAAAAATGACATCAAAGCGTCGAGTAGTTTTCCACAGTGTTTCGAGAAAAGAAAAGAAAGGGGGGAGGGAAAAAAAACAAAAAAAAACGGAAAACAAGTATGTGGACCAATTGAGGAATGGCCAGCAGAAAAGGTGGGTGGGTGAACAACATCTTCATTTTGGATGTGCCACGACAAATTATATGCACAATATATGTACCCTTATAATTATAGAGGAAGAGATCCTCCCCGTTGCCCAAAAACAAAATACTAAAAGATGTAGAATGACATATGCACTGGACCTCTTGCTGCCAGGAGTAAGAAACTCTTTGTTGCATATTATACCATTACTGTATCTACCTTTATATGCACACACACATATATATCTATCGAATTTTGACCATCAGAGTCGTGGCTAGCTAAAGTTGAAAAAATTAATTACATCACCAAGAAGAACTTTTGGACTAATCGTGTCTGTACTTACTTACTTACTTACTCACTGTAATGCCACGTGGCTCTCTTACTTACGTCTCTGTATTATTGAGAATTGCGACCATTTCGAGCCCTCCGTTCTTCTATCTTCGTTCTTCTATCTTCGTTCTTCTATCTATCTTCGGCACCTCTCGCTGCCTAACCCCATTACTATAATATACCTCTCACTATATTATTATTAGATAATCACACTTCCTTCCACCAGCCGCTCGCTATATCATTTCTATCTTCGCCACATCTCCCCGCCTAACCCCGTTACCGACCACACTCCTCCTCTCGTGTCTCCTCAGACTTCTTTCCATATACCTAGATCATACCGACCCATCCATTTGGATTGGCTCCATTAAACTCCTTTCGGGGATGGAATTCAAGCAGTTTGGCTGATGAAAAAATCAATCCTAATAATTATTCTATTCTGTGGATCGGAGCTACCGGGGACACACCCTTCATTTCAGCTACTGGCTAGCTAAAATCACCCATTAATAATAACATTTGGATAATCCCGGCACTTGCTCGGTCAGGTATGCCATTTTCTGTCTCGAGCACATCTCCCCGCCTGACCCCATTATTATTATTATTATTATTATTATTATTATTATTATTATTATTATTATTATTATTATTATTATTATTATTATTATTATTATTATCATTATGATTATGATTATGATTATGATTATGATTATGATTATCATCGTCATTATTATCATCATCATCATCATCATCATCATCAAAAAAAAAAAGAAGACCAGAAAATAACATATTATTATCAATTAAACATCGCAATAGCTACTACGTAGTACTGTATCGATGTCTCTTTTGACAATGGTCGAAAGTTCTCCTCGTGGGGAGGGAGGGACAACACAGGACACTGCTGCTTTACTTGCTCCTCAAACCCTTTCTGCAGGACACCACCACGGGACCTGCACAAAATGTAACCACCGTTATCGATGCCATTAGTGGGCATACATATTATTATAAACACCACCAGAACGACAATAATATCAGCATGCCAATGAAATCTCTCCATCTAGAGCAGTTAGATAGATAATGCCATGTACGCAACAATTAGCTCCTGCTCACGCGTGTTCCCGTCTCTTAATCACTCACTCACTCACTCACTCACTTCAACCTAGCTCTCACAGAAGAAGTGCTAAAATTGTCATCATTATAGCAGGTCTGAACATTCCACCATTCGAGAGGTCGCTCTCGTTACGGTAAATAAACCCTCAAATCACCAGTGACCCAACTGAGTCTGAAATGCATGATTCGACTTGCAGTTTAAATTCTGCCGGCATAATTAATGGTAGGCTCAAGAGGGGGTGCAGCCAACCAGGTCCGTGACAACCAACTCCTCCTCCTCCTCCTCCTCCTCCTCCTCCTCCTCCTCGATTCTTACACGATGCAAGGATTACAGCTACCCACAGCACCGGCCAGAATTTGATTCTTCGACCGTCACAACTCTTTCTCGTAGCCTCGGCTGGATGGACCGTTGACCAAAGTAACTGTAACGTTGAAGAGTAGGTAAGGTGTGGGTGGGTGGGTAGGTAGGTAGGGAGGGAGGTAGGGAGGTTAGGCAAGATCAATAGGTAACTAGCTAGAATGGGCGAGTGGGTGGGCAGGCAGGCAGGCGGGCGGGCAAGTAAGCAGGC
>CAXHJR010000071.1:0-14176 GCA_964016965.1 Diacarnus erythraeanus | reverse complement strand
TGGAGGGAATTAAATGGGGGTATAACGCGCTCCGTTCACGCCTGGGGTCCGCACAAACCGCTAAATATAAAACAGCCCTCACAGTTATTGCGTGTGCAGTGTTCTTTCTCATACAAGTGATGCCTGTTCTGGCATTGCATCCCTATTACGGTACCTACTATAACTTGTGTTGGAAAGTAACCGACATCACGAAAATCATTACGGTCGGCGATGCCTCGGGCATGGATATTGCCGCAAACTACCTCAACCAGAAAACGAACCCACATCGTATGGTTGTTCAGGTATCACCTTTATCAACCCATTTTCTTGGCAGATACTTCCTTGGCAGGAGATACGGTGCCGGACGCTCCTTGGTAGGTAATCCCGATACAGATTACGAAGTCGTCTATATCCGAGATTCACAAATCGGGCGAGTGCCACAGACGGGTACCCTCAATGGCGAACTGGAGGCAGTTATCACCCTCAACGGGATCGAATCTGTCTGGATTTACCGCATCCCACGAGCTGAGGAATAACGTCCGTGTTCACCCTCATTCGCCCCTTCGCAGGCTATCTGATTGCCTTTCTACTCCTCTTTTTTCTGGTGAAGCCGTTTCTGCAGGCACACTCGCTCCTGAAAGCCGATGCGTTTGAGATACAGTGGCACTTCCTCATCGCATCGTTTGGACTGCTTCTCTTTTACCGGACACGCTACACCACCCCGTTTGCAACACTCTTGAGTGGTCTTACAGGGAAACACGTCCGGTTTCGCGATGCCTTTACCTTGTTCCATCTCGCCAACATCACGCGGTACCTCCCCGGACGGATCTGGGGCGTTGTGCGGATGCTTTCGCTGAGCCATCGGTTTGGGTTGAGCAAAACCGATGTCGGCAGTAGCCTGACCCTGCACGTCGGGATAGAAACCGCACTCGGTGGACTGATTGCGATGTCGCTCTTGTTTTCAACACAGATGCAAAGCACCGCGACAGACGCCCTTGAAAAGGTATATGGGCATGCACGGCTTTTGACACTCATAGGGATGGGGCTGTTGGCGGGGTGCCTCTTTTTGATCCCGAAGGTAGCACGCCACGCCGGGCAGTTCATCAAAACGCTCACACCGCTGCTGAAAAATACGAGGCTCTGGAGGAATGTCCTCATCAGCCACGGGCTGCTTTGGATCTGTCAAGGACTTGCCTTTTTTCTGTTTCTCCGAAGTTTCGCACCTGTGCGGTGGGCTGACGCGGGTGTTCTGACCGCCTGCTTTGCGTTTGCGTGGATTGTCGGGTTCTTGAGTTTTCTGACACCGGGCGGGTTAGGGATACGCGAAGGACTCCTCGGACTATTACTGTCAAACTATATGCCCCCCGCACAGGCAACGTTGATAGCCCTGCTCTGTCGGCTCTGGATGCTCACAGCGGAGATGTTTTTGGCGGGGGTCGCTTTTTTTCTTCACAGGAGGTGTGATGAAAGAGAACATTTTGCTCACAATTTCTGATCGACACCGAGTCAACACAGAAAACGTCCGCATTACAGGACACACGCAGGCGGGCGAAACATACACCTTTGACGTCAAAGGCGAGAACGCGTGGTGGTTTGAAAGCGTTCTGAAGGTTGGCACACGGATCACCCTCTGCCCTATAGAAACTTACGCCATTTACGCCGCAAACCCACAGGAACAACCGATTCGTATTCCACCCGAAAACAACATTCACATCTCGTTGGAGAAAGCAAAATGACAATATCCAGACGACAGAACACCCCCGCATCGCGGGCACACACGGCAGCCCGTCTGTCTCGGAATCCCCGAAAAACCGTTGTATTCATCACCTTCGGTGTCGGTGTCGGTATCGGTATCAGTGTCGTCTTGCGACTCTTTGTCTTGCTGACAGACACGCAACCGAAATACGAAACACCGACCGAGACACAGCACCCCGTCTCTCCCCGAGTGTTCCCCCGTCTGTTCTCAACACCGCAGGACTCCCTCAAGGACTTTCAAAAGAGCGAGTTCTACCGAACCATTGTCGACAACAACCTGTTTCGTCCGCTGGGGTGGACACCGCCGCGCCCCAGAGAACCGTATCGTTTAATCGGCACGTTCATCCCCACAGCCGCGGACACCCCCAAACAGGCGATCCTCCAAACCACCGCCGGCGAGAGACGGCACACCGTCACGATCGGGGAGAGACTCGACGCCGCCACCACGGTTGTGGACATCCAGCCGAAAGAGGTTACCCTTCAGAGAGACGGGCGAAAAACAACGTTACGTCTCACACCCCAGACCTTCCTCAACGCGAAAAGGCGTCGGGCACCGCGGCGACGGTGACCCTGCATGACGATCACCGAGCCTGTCGCCACATCCCTTGACGAAAAGACCCTCATCGCCCGCGCCCAAGCCGGCGACGGCGACGCGTTTTCGCCCCTGGTCCGCAAATACCACCCTCGCGTGTTGCGACACATCACCCGCCGCCTCAGAGACCCTTTCGTTGCCAAAGACTTGACACAAGAGACATGGCTCAAGGCGTATCGTGCTATCCACACCTTCCGGGGGGCGTCGTCTTTCTATGCGTGGCTTTACCGCATCGCAGAGAACGTCATCACCGACCACTTCCGCAGGCAGAAACACCGGCGGACCCACCCCCTGCACCTCATTGACGAGAGAGGGCTCGTCGACACACAGCCGTGTCCGAGCCGAGCCCTCCTCCGCCAAGAGTTGCGAGACACCCTGAAAAACGCCCTCAACTGCCTCACAAAGCCCCGTCGGCGTGTCTTCGTGTTATATTACCATCACGACCTACCCATCAAAGCGATCGCACGCCGTCTGAACCGTTCGGAAGGCACTGTGAAAACGCATCTCCGCAACGCACGGCTTCAACTCCAAGAACTTCACCCCTTACCTGAACAACGCCGACCGCCCCGAGAGGTGAAACCCGCCACCGCACCCTTTCGTTTTCTATTGTCAAAACCCGTCTACTGAAAGGATTTGAAACATGGCAAAACTTACGCTCACACAAGCCGTTGCGGTGATACCCGTCTCCGAGTCCACGCTCCGCAGAGATATAAAAAGCGGGAAGGTCTCCTTTGACACCGATGCCAAAGGCCGTAAGCAGATAGACACCGCAGAACTCACACGGGTCTATGGGCAACTGAACACCGATGCACCCGTCAATACCCCCCATCAGAACCCGTCCGTGAATGGGAATGACACCTATAAAGTCATCACGCTCTTGGAGGGGCAGGTGGCGGACTTGAAGGCACACCTCGCACACGCGAACACCGAGAAAGCACACCTCCTTGAATTAGCAAACAACCTCCAGCAACAGAACGCTGTTTTGAGGCTCCCGCCGCCCGATACAGAAAAACGCGGCTGGTTTTCGAGACTCAAGGCGGTTTTCACAGACGCAGGGTGAGCCCCTTCGGTTTCTCTCAACCCATACGACGGCTTTTGCGTCTAAAAGAGAGAACGGAAGCCCCCCGGGTATTGGCGGGTAGACGCCTCGGAGAAACAGAAATGATTTACAAGCACCCCCTCTTGAACAAACCTCGCACAACCGCGCGACATCGCGTTTTTGTCAGCTACTACCATAAGGATGATCAAGGCTATAGAGAACGCTTTGAAGGTTTGTTTTCAGACATCCACAACATCTATGTGTCAGAATCTGTCAAAATGGGCGATATTGATCCGAACCTCAACCCCGAGAGGATCCGTCAAAAAATCCGAGATGACTATCTTCGGGATTCCACCGTGACGGTTGTTCTCGTGGGGGCGCATACGTGGCAGCGGAAGTTTGTGGATTGGGAGATCGCCGCCAGCATACGAAAGACGCAATATAACTCCCGTTCAGGACTTCTGGGGATATTATTGCCGACGTATCCCAGACCGCCCTATAACCCTTATGATCCGCACACCATCCCCCCAAGACTCCACGATAACATTGAACGTGGTTTCGCGAAACTTCACAAGTGGAGCGATGACCCCGATACCGTGCAGTTATGGATACATGAGGCTTTCAAACGCAGACACGAGGAACCCTCGCCCGACAACACTCGTGATCCGTTCAAATACAACCGATCGGGCGAAAGGTGGACAGATTAAATGGAAATGATAGAAGACATTCTGGTCAGAGGTATGGGGCAGGTATTATCGCAAGGACTCTCACATTTCTGCAAGTTAAGTGTTGCGGCAATCCGACGGGTTTTTGGCAAATCGCCGGAAGAGATGACTCCGGAGGAGTTGAAAGAACTGACAGACCGAAACAAGGACGCTGCTTGGGCGATGTATGTTCAGATGCTCACTCGGATAACGACGCAACCCTTGCCGGATGAAGATGGCGATGAACAAACCGCTTTAGACAGTGTCTATTCCTTGTTTGCCACAACACGAGACATCCTTACAGAATACGGCCGCGAGAGTCCGGAGTTTTCCAAGTTAGCCGTGGTCATCCTAAATCAAAAAATCCGTCCGTTCACCGCAAAGTGGCACGTTCCGAGCAAGGAAGGGGCTTTTGAAGATGCTGAAAAATGTGCCGAGTTTCGCGAAGACCTGAAAAAGCTTCAAGTCATTTTATGTGGCTATATGGCAGCTCTTGCCGCTCTTGCGGGCATTGAAGACTTCACCTATATATCGGAGGAATAGCAGATGCGAAGCAGCCCCTTAACGAAAAACAGGTTTACCACAGACACCACCCGTCGCCAACAGCTTCAGGACGACGACACAGAAAACATCATCTTCATCTCTTACAGACGCACACATTGTGATATGTATATGGCGAGAAGATGTGCGGAGGTCTTAGAGGAGATAGATGGACTTCACTACTGGCTGGATGAAGATGATGAATGTATGCAGCACGCACACGCTGAAAACAATGACCTCAAAACAGCCCTCTGTATTGAGCAGGGGCTGGATGTCTCCTCGGCGTTGTTAGGGATCATCGGTCCCCATACGTTCTCTTCGCCCTGGATCCCTTATGAAATCGGGGGCGCCCGCGGCAGGCAACGCTATGCGAAGCAAACACCACAGCCCCTGATCGCGCATCTCATCCATGATGTCGATCTGAGCAAAGTCCCGGCTTTCGTCGGACTCGGCACACCGCTCACCTCGCTCGACGAAGTGAAGCTCTGGGGAGAGCACCTCGCAGACCACTTACAGAAAAGGTCTACCTCTTTCGACAGGACCCAAAGGCTCCGAGACATCTATAAACGGAATACCCGATCTTTAAAAACGACACAGAGGTAAGGACATTTCCGATGGACGCAACCACACACATGGAACTCGTCGTCCTCGTGAGTGCCATTGCCGCGGCAGTCAGTGCGATGTCCGCACTGCTCACCTTTCTGTTTTCACGCAAACGCTCCCGACGCGACCGCGTGGATATTCTAAAGATTGAAATTCTGGAAAAGGTCTCTCATGTGGAAGGGAGAGACCTTTGGATAAAAACCATGAGCCTTTCTGCAATGAGGGTTGGTGGGGGACCGAGATTCGATGACATCGCAAAATTCTTAGGGGCGAAGTATGCTCGAAAAAAGTGGGTACGGCTCATCCCTGTCGCTCTCGAAGAACTCAAAAGAGACGGATATTCACGTTTATTAGGCTTCTGACGCCTGTTCTGTTTCGCAGCTGCTTTTTTTTCTGCTGGGCCACCGCCACAAACGCCCGACCACCACCCCTGCTAAGGTGTTTCACACTTTTGAAGAAACGGGGAGAATCCCCGTACACCCCCTTCCAAATACACGCCAGCGTTCTATACCCGCCAGCAAGACCCGTTTTTATGGAGCGCTACAGTCTCACTCAGCGGCGACAGATAATGTCCACGGCTACCGTTTTCTCATACCCGCTCCATTACATTTCGCTACAGTGTCCGTAACGCCCCGCTATGCCCGGCAAACGAAGGAGAGAACCGGGCAGGAAATAAAAACGGAAGACGCTGGCGTCATAACATTATCAGGAAAGCAAGTTCTGCCCACACACCATCAAACGCCAAGCGAAAGAGACACCGGCTTCCTCTGCTAAGGCATCCATAGGATTTACAGGGGGTTGGTTAAACAATTGATCGCCGAAGCCCCGCCAAGCGTTTAACACATTGCACGTGTCCTCCAGCCGTGGAGACGCCGACAAGAAGCGAGGGGGGGTGGCAGGAATGCGAAGCCTACAAAACAAATGCTCAACGGCTACTAATGCCCGCGTCTGCAGGCATAAGTATCCGTAGATGCAAACGCTAAATTTGTTTTGCTTCACGGCTTCGCAGGATTGAAAAGTTGCCCCCAAAGCCAACCGAGCCTACAACTTTTCAACGAATGCCACCGCGACCCCTCGCAAAGAGTCGGCTTCGCCACTACAGGTAAGTCAAAGGAACGCTATACAAACGTCGATAAAAGAGGTGATCAAGGAAAAAGAAGGGGGCGACGGCGGTCTGAAACTGGGGGGATTTTGACGCAAAAAAACACCCCAAAACTTGACATTTACTGAAAAGTGTGGTATAATATTAGTAGTAGAAAAGAGAAAGCGGAGGGCAAACCGCCAAGTTTACACCCCCCGCCTTCAATAATTTTTTTGACAAACGAATGACCCGCTTCAGGTGCATGTTACCCTGCACAACCCCAGGGCCCTGCAAGTGGGCAAACCTGACAAACCACCCGCTTGTGTATTTTTATTATACACCGTGCGGTTGCGTTTGTCAAGGGAGATTGATAAATGCTGACGCATTTCGAAAATCAGATCCAAGCACAGGATCGCGCCGCAAAGCACACCGAGTGCGAAAACTGCCAACCCGCGCTTGTCTCCTTTCTAACGGAAAACCCCCTATCAACCCCCGAGGCAACCCACGAATATCACGAAAACGTTTGGGAAAATTGCCCGAGTTGTATAGCGGCGTATACCGATTATCTCGAGTCCATCCGCTGCGAACATGGACACACGGAACTCGAGTCGTGCGATGCATGCCTCGAGGCGTGGCTCGCGGAAAACCAACCCCCCGAGGATACCAGCCTCGCGGCCGCCGAAGAATGGAATGCCAACCCGTTTCGGTTTCTCGGAGGTGCTGCCTAATGTATCTTATAGAAACCACCCCTTCAAAGATGACGGCTTTCGTGTGGGATACCGCAAAAACCCCCAAAACGTGTGTCGGAATCTTCTCCGAATACGACGCGAAAAAGGTCATCGCCTTACTCAACGCAGAAAGGTTTAAGTTCCAAAGGGAGATCCCCCGACTGCGAAAGGGTATCCATCGCGACGTGGCACAGCGGTATATTCAGCGGTTCGGTGGCAGGAGCGTCGCCGTGCAGATTGCCGCAGATGCTGCCATTGTGTATCTTCGGAATAAGGACGGCGACACGCTCGGGCCCATCACCTGCAAGGACAAGTATCCGAAGCCCGTTTCGGGTCTCAACGATATTCCGTTCTAACCACACCCCACACACCGCGCGGGAAGGGACACCCCCAACCCGCGCACTCCCCACACACGGGAAAGGACACGGACCATGGGAACACCACGGATCGTCACCTGCACCTGCAGCCTCGAATTCTATGACACACAAGGGAAGACGCGATGCAACCGCTGCGAGGCGCGCGCGAAACACACGCAAACCCTCAAAGCCGAATGGCAGCGCCGCCGGCGGCAGGGACACCTGACCACTCGTGACGGGATCTTCTTCTGTTTGCGAAGAAAAGTCAGGTCTGTTGCCGAGATGGCAAATATCCTAAACATCTCCTTTCGCGCCGCGTCTCTCGCTCTCGACGCAATCCGCGAGGACGCACGCTAACGGCACACACTCACGACACACACCGCGGGAAGGGACACCCCCAACCCGCGCACTCCCCACACACACGAAAAGGAGACAGACGATGAGACACACAAAAAACGATGCCCACTGGAAAGCCACCCTGGAGGGTATCTTCTCCGAATGCACACCGCCCGCCGAATGCACCCCCAAATTGCTGTTATGGGTGCTTCAGAAGTTACCACGAAAGACAAACCCCTTGGGGAAAATCCAAGACGCGTGTTTTTCGCGGAACATCGACAACACCGAGGCGGCGGTCCTAACGGCACTCCGCAGCCTTTACAAATCGGGTGCCATCTCACACCGAAACATCGGAGACAGGGATTATTTTATACGGCTCGACTGACGACACACACGCGCGGGGTGCTTTCGCAGACCCCGCGCACACACGACACACGGCACGGCCGCCCCGGTGGTGACATCGCCCCCGTGCCGTGGACGTCACGGGGGTCTCAGGCATCCCCACCCCGCACCCCGAAGCCTGTGTGCCGTGACACACACCGACAGGTTTTCCGCACACATCGTTTTTTTTTCTGATAGAATGCGGACACTGTGAAAGGAGACAGACGATGAGACACAGACGCAAATATAACCAGCCCGAACACGTCAGAGAGAAGGGGGCGGCGAACTCCCGGAAGGTCCGAAGTGAGAAGAAACGCCGCCGCTCTGAGGCGGTCCAGACACTTCACACCGAGGGCTACACGATCGCGGAACTGGCGGCACACTTTTCGGTGAGTCAAAGAACGATTTATCGAGACCTTGAGACGCTCGGGGACGTGAAAACAGAGCCGCCGTCCGATGCAATCGCGTCAAAAAACGCACTGGAAGTGTAAACTTAACATCGCCAGAAACCCACGGGAGCCGTAACACTCCTTAAGTTTACACCGTGCCAAAGTGTAAACTTAAGGATCGCCAAGTGTAAACTTAAGGATCGCCAAGTGTAAGCTTAAGGATCGCCTCGTGTCACATGTCAATTCCCGAAAAAAAACGCACTAAAAGTGTAACCTTTAAATCATCAGAAACCCACGGGAGACGTAACACTCCTTAAGGTCACACCCTTTCAAAGTGTGACCTTAACTTTACACCGGAGACCTCATGCCATATCCATCCAAATTTACAGACGACCGAAAAAAACAGATTATTCAGGGCTTCCGCAAAGGCTGGGCAATCACCCATATTGCGGAATCCGTAGAGATTCCCCGCAGAACGCTCTATAAATGGTTAAAGAAAGGACAGTTGGAAGGTGAAGGCGAGTATGCCGACTTCTACAACGCCTGCAGGAATGCACAGGAAGCATACTGGGAAAAAGTGCAATACAATTTAGAGCAGATGATCCTTACATCCGCCACAACCAAAGCAACGGTAACTACCACGACCACCACGACCGATAACGAAGGGAATTTTACAGAGAAGGTGGTCGTCAAAGAACACCTCCCCAATCCCAGCCTCGCCCTTGAGATTTTATCGAGACGGTTTCCTGAGAAATGGAATAAAGTCGCCACCCTCCAGTCCGTGCTCGATAACGATATACACGCTGAATTGATAGCACATGGTTTCGATCCCGATGAAATCATGATAAATGTGAGCAAGGTCTTAAGAGAAGCCACACCGAGTCGTTCACCGAAAAAAAACGCACACAAAGTGTGACCCTTGAGAAGCCAGAACCCCACGGGTGCCGTGACACTCATTAAGTTTACACCTTCCAAAAGTGTGAGCTTAAGAAAGCCACGTTTGACAAAACAGACGACAGGGGTTCATCTCTTCTTTGTCGTTTTGTTTTGCCTTCAAAACGCTGCGTACGTCTCAGGGGGCGGACACCCCCGCCCCCGCTTTCTTTATGCGTCCTCTCGAAAGAGCTTCCTCTCTAAAGACCCGGCAATCGCACACGCCGCGGCATCCGACACATGAGGATTCAGGCGAGGCACGCCCAAGAGCCGACACATCATCCGCTGCACCGCCTTTTTATCCGCACGCCCCCCCAGACCGCTGGCGGCTTTGACCTGTTGCGGCGTGAATTCAATGACACGACCGCGCCCGAATTGCGCCGCGATCAGATGCACAATGCCAATCACCGCGCCCGTCGATAACGAACTCGAAACATTCCGATTGTGATACACGCGCTCAATCGCGATCCCGTCGGGGGCATGGGTCGCCACCACTTCACAAAGCCCTTGATAAATGCACAACAAACGATCACCGAAAGCCGCAGAACGATCCGTGCGGAGCAAATCCGCCGCAACCAACTGATAACCGCTACCCGACCGCACCACAACACCCCACCCACAATGCGCAATGCCGGGATCCACACCGAGACACCGGGGGGCTTGTGTTTTCCCTGCCATTTCACGAGACCTCCATTCCGTTACGTTGAAAGTGTTCATGTGTCGACACCTCAACGTTACGTTTTACACATTCCGTTACGTTGAAAAAATAGATTTTTACTCTACACACAAGAGGTTTAAAATTCCATTTTTGCCACGGCCTTAAGGGCCCCTATATAGGGCGTGTCAATTTTGGAATTTTTAGGATCTGAGCACACGATTGACAGTCGCTAAACCGATACCCAACCTGTCTGCGATCTGCTGTTGCGTCTCGCCCGCCGCCGATCGCTGGCGAATCTCTGCATCCCGCTCGGCTTTCTTTTGCGTGCGTGTTTCTGCCGTCCGCCGATAAGCTGTCCGTTCCGAGACACCCGCGGATGTCATCGCTGTTACATCCCCCGACGCCTCAGACGTTTCGCGATGGGTGACGATGTCCTGTAGTTTGTCAAGGTCACCGCCCGCCTTTTGCCAATTCGTTTCGTCAAAAAGTATTGTTTGTTCCCGATCCGTTATGCCCGGTAAATCATGACTACACCACACCACCACCGTCACAGGACGGCTCACCAGCCTGCCCCGTCCGATCGCCTGTAGGAGTTCCGCAATCACGCCATCGTCATAACACGCCTGTAGTCGCTGATCGGTATAATGCCCGTTTTCGTCGCGATCATAGCAGAGCGGTTCGGTATCGTTTCCAAACAACGCCTTCGCTTTCCGTTCTATTGCAGACGGCGGCACTTCGGGCGAAAACAAGATATGCAACACGTCTACACCTTTGAAATGCGTGTCCAAGCCAACCAGTCCACCAAAGTTTGCTGTGCGGATGCCTTCCAATTCCGTCTTCTTCTCTTCCAGTAAAGCCTTATAAGTTATCAATCCGCGTTTCGGTTTCTTTAGCTCCTCAGAGACAAGCCCCCAATAGAATGCCCCTGCCGACGATAACAACGCCCCGTCTACGCGTTCCTCTTTCTGCGTGTAAACCGTCGCTCGCGGGTTGCGATTGGTGCGGAGTTGATACACCTTTGCATCCGGATGCCACGCGGTCAACCCTGTATCGTGGAAGGTTACATCCCCCCGTTTTTCTTCGCGGGTGTCAAAGCATCGCCAAAACAGCGTCTCGTCCAAAGTTGCGGACATAAAGCCCATCCGTGCCCGTGTGTGCATCGGGAGCGGTGGCAACAAAAACGTCAACGTGTCGTCCTCATACCGCATCGGCATATCCGCATCGCGCGGATACCGCTCAAAGAACAGTTCCAGCTGGACAATGAGATTCCACTTTTCTGTCTCCAGTCGCGGTAAGTTTCCAATGGTCTCGAGAGACTCCGTCGCCTGTTTAAAATCGTGACACCGGTGTGCCTCCTCACGACTCAATATCTGCCCGTTCCATCGCACACAGGTCAACCCCTCAAGAATGGACACCCGTTCTTGAGCCGTCAAACCCCTCACCAACGACCGCAATGCCGAGAGATCGCCTTCGGCTTCCAAAATCCGCAATATCTCTTTCGCAAAGGACGACACATCAGAACCCGCCCACTCCTCACGCAGCTGCACGAGACGGCTTTTCGGGAGATGGATTTCAATAAAAGCGTTATAGGGGTCAAACTCATCGTGAAGTATCAGGTCATCGTGGTAGGTAGGTCGGTAGGATTTCGCGAACGTTCTGAAGGCAGGATTGAGAAATAGATCGGGAAATGGCATCACGGTCACCTGTGCGTTTTTCGCCTTTTCCGTTTGCGATCTATACCCACATTCCTTGCACACCTCAAGCACCTCGCAGGGTTCACAGAGCAGTTGAAACGGATTCCACCCACGACTTGCAATCGCAGCATACCGCCGCGCATGGATGCAGGGGTTCTCGTCGGGGAACAGCCCATCGGGGTTTGACAGGATACCCCGATACCGAAACACACTCGCAACCTCTGCCGCAGTTAACCGGTTCTCCATCTCTTTGGCTAAATCGGTCGTCGGCACGGTGAGCAAGCCAGAGAACCCACGCAGCAAATACGCAATCGCCGATTCATTCTTACCCACGCCTGTATCGGCACGTAACCCGAAGAACTTGATCTTCTTGTTCGCAAAGACGGACTTCAGAAACGCACGACTCTGCTCTATCGTTTCTGTGAGCATTGAGACCCGATTTTTCGCTAACTTCACAGGTCTGCGACTTCGCTTTTGCTTCGGCGGCACCTCCCACCACGTCTCACCACAGTTGAAACATTTGCCATCAACCGCCCCATCAGGATGTTTCGTAAAACGCACCTCCGCGCGATTGCTGCGATGGGCTGTCCGCTGGCAGTATTGCGTCGGAAACAACTGACTCCGTCCGTCCGCGCCCCACTCTATAGCAAGATCGCCCAGCTGTGAGCGTTCCACAACTTCACGTTCTTTGTCGCCTGCGGTTTCGGTCGTTGCAACTTCGGAGATGAGACCGTGTATTTCACGCACTGCCTCTATTGGCAGTGTCGGCATCTCGAGAATTGAACCCTCACGCATCGCATACCGAGGATCTATCCGTGCCAAGCATTTATCGGCTAACACCTCCAGCAGCATCCCGCCGTCATCTTTGAACGCCCATTTTTTTCCACAATAAGACGTGTAGGCATCAAGCCGTAAGCCGTCTGACTTTGTTTTGATTATGCATGGCGGGTTTCCCTCGCAATGCTCGCGATAAATCGTTTCAATCCGATTCGCAACTTCCGGGTATTGCGTGAGCAGCCGTGCTTCAATATCAAGACAGGTATAATAAAGATAACCTGTCCGCCCGTGCCGTTTGTATGTGGGTTTGCCGCACATCAACTGCACGCCTGTCATCGCGCGAGTGGTGTAGGCGTTCCATTTTTTGCCGTACGTCTCGCGGGTGACGCGCGTTCGGTCTCCCCACAAATGGGAGAATTTCAGGAGCGGTTTATCCTCGCCATCAACAGATCCACATGGAACGTAAGAGATCTGAGCCGTTTCAATATCAGAGAGCGATATTTCCGTGCCGCACGCTCCTGTGATTTTATCCACAATCCCCCTCCGCATCAGCACGGAGACGCGCGGCTATCGCCGGAACGACCCGATCACGCCCCAACACCGACCACTTTAACTGAACGCCTTTTCGCTCACAGCCACCACACAGCAAAAACAACTGAAAAGAACCGTTGCGGGTCGCCGTTGCTGATCCTTCTATTTGCAACCAACCGACGAGAGTTCGTGTGGCTTCCGTTTTAGAAGCCGCATCACGAGTCACGTGGTTCCGTAGAATAAGTCCTTTCAGGTTCATGCCCGCACCTCCCTCTCACGACTCGCCCGCCGATACAATGCCACAAGCCCCGATTGCGGAAACAGCGAACGCGGCACAGGAGACGCGCCCGTCGATCGGCACGCCTGAGAATAAAAATACAGATGTTTTGAACCGTCGCGATACGTGCGAATGAACACCTCGAGAAAGGCTCGGCACGCACACTTCGGAAAATGGCACGGCTTTCTCTCGTATTTTCGTTTGTGTCGCTTCGGAAACAGAAACGCCTGTAAATCGGGTGGGATTTCAGAAACATACGTTGAGTGGTATAAAAAATCAAAAGATAAGCCTTCGGTGCAATGTAAAAATCGGGGTTTCATAAAAACCTCCGTTTTGAAATAGGAGGCAACAGATCCAAGGGCATCTGCTACCTAATCACTGATAAAATATCCAAAATCACTTTTTGAGAACCGCCACACCTTGAGCCCGAAACGGGCTCGTGGTGACGGCATGCAGTGATTAGGATTTTTTTTTTGCGTGCTTTTTTCGCTCTACGGCTGCCCAGCCTACGATCAAAAGACGCGCGTACGTCAACAACGCGGGCAACGATTGTTATCGTACATATTACCACATGCATGGATAGGAAATCAAGGGAAAAACGGGCGTGACGGCAGGCACCGACTGGGTTCTAATCTCCTTTGGGATCTCATCTCCTTGTGTGTGTGTGCTCCTGCCACCCGAAAATCAGGCGATCTCCGGTCTCCTTGTTGTGGCCTGTTAATATATTAGACGGTATAGTGTGTAAAATCAAGTTAAAAATAAGAGAAAAACGGTTTTCATCGGCGTTTCAATCCACAACGTGTGACCTTTGGCGGCACGCACA
>CAXHJR010000070.1:0-15180 GCA_964016965.1 Diacarnus erythraeanus | reverse complement strand
TTGCAGGTTTTCGCCTGCGGCGATGGTAAGACGGTTGAACATCCATATCAATTGCGTTCCAGTAATACTTTAACGCATCATCCGTTTCCCACTCCGAATAGATTTCTTCCCATTTGGCACAGCCGAGATGGACGGTGAGCGCGTCTTCATCAACGGGTTCGTTGACCGATTGGTAGCGGGCACTCGTTGCGAGCCGTATTCGATCCTCGGTCACGTTGTCACGGCCTCTGTGGATCGTTAAGCTGTGAAACATGACGACATCTCCGCACTTGAAGGGGTTCGAGACCCATTCTGTACTGTCTTCGATCAACTCCCAGGAACGGACACCGCCGTCCTCTAACAACCCATGACGGTTTGATCCACGGGCAATCGCCAAGCCACCCAACTCGGCATCACAGTCTCCTAAAGGTGTCCAGACGGTCCATGTTTCCTGCGAACCACGAACTGGACTGAAGTCTTGATGCGGCGGTGTGGTATACTGATGCTCTCCTGGGAAGATAGTGTGACAGATGTGGCGCGGATGAATGAAAACAGACGCGCCGAACAAGACCTCCAGAACATGCATGATGTGCTTGTGATGCGGAAGCGCATGGAAAAGTCGGAGTTTCTGGACATCAATGTAAAAATTTCTGAAAGTCTCGGAGCCATCTTGTTCGCAGATGAAAACCCCTTCTCTGCGGATACCGGCATCGGGATCGGTATCCGGGGCAAGGAGTTCGTGGTGTTCTGCCACACGAAGCACCTGTTGACGTAACTCAAGCACCGGTTCTACAGGAAGCAGCCCGGGAAAGAAAAGATACCCGTTCTGGTGACTGTGTTCAAGAAGCTGGGCACGATCTTCGATCAAGTCTGTGCAGTCCACAAATGGTGATTCGACACGCATTAGGATTGTTACCTCTTAACTTGATTTTTAAGGTTGTTTAAGCGCACCCCAGAGGGTTGACAGACTGTTATGTGGGTCTACCGGGAAACTGTGCCCCACGGTTGTAACTAACACATTGTCATAGAGGCTATGTTCGCCGCCACCGGCTCTGAAACCTATGCCTCCCTTGTTATTGGTATCATCTTTCCATGTGCAAGATAATGCAAGTTCTTTGCCACGCTCACCGAGATAGAGGTCGTAACGCTCGCCTTCGGCAACTATCTTTATCGTATACCATTTGCCAAGTTCAGCGTGTATACCTGATTCGTTGTCTAACTTATCCTCGTCCTTAACGATATAATTACCGCCAACTCTTGTAAACCACCAGAATTGATCGCGACCGTCTGCCACAATTTGAACCAACGTACAGTTGTTAGGATCTTCCGCACGCATGACCCAATTCGCTGCCCATAGCGGGTTTACCATATTGAAGTCAACGTAGAATTCAAAATCAGTAAAGTCATCCGTAACAGTAATTCCCACTTCTCCACCGTTAACAACGAGTTCCCCATTATCCACGGACCAGGTGCCTGTAGGGGCCCATTTACCCTTATCAATTGCGTTTTTCTCAAAATCATCCTCAAACAGCACTTCGCCAACACAAAGGGGTGTGTATGCTGAGATGAGTATCAAT
Source organism: Diacarnus erythraeanus (assembly GCA_964016965.1). Taxonomy (NCBI): domain Eukaryota; kingdom Metazoa; phylum Porifera; class Demospongiae; order Poecilosclerida; family Podospongiidae; genus Diacarnus; species Diacarnus erythraeanus. The sequence goes on along the minus strand of CAXHJR010000070.1, from coordinate 13,624 downwards.
GAAAAGAGTGTAAAGACGCGGAATCTCATAATTTCTCCTTTCTGGAAGATTATGTTTCTTCTCAGGACTAAAGTGAATACTGCGCCAGCATAGGAAAACACATTTGTCACACCAAAATGTTCCAGAAGATACCATACAGATTTAGTGGAGTGTTTCTGATATACCACCACCTATAGCGGGAAGGAAATGGATCTCTGCATCTGCGTCAACACTTTCGAGGATACTGCCGCGTGTAAGGAGACCGTTGACATATACAGCGATACCAGGCTTAATGCGATCATCCTCACACAGCCGCGCTTTCATACCCGGATAACGGGTCTCTAAATTATCGATAACTTCTCGGATAGTGGCACCAGGAACAGTAACACTGTCTTCGCCATTTGTTAGGTTACGTAGGAGGGATGGAATGGCTACGATTGGCATTGTCGATCCTTTTGGGTAGGAACGGAACCTAAAAAGGCGCGCCTTGTAGGCGCGCCTCTCGTTTTTCAATCTTAGATTTTGCCCAGTGCTTTCAGAAGCCGATCGGGGGACATCGGGAGTTCCGTCATCCGAACACCGATTGCATCGTAGATAGCATTGGCGATGGCAGCCATCGGTGGCACAATCGGTACTTCACCGACCCCGCGCACACCATACGGATGCCCCGGATTCGGGACTTCAACGATGACAGCATCAATCATAGGTAAATCTAAGCAGGTCGGCATCCGGTAATCAAGGAAGCTGGCGTTCGTCATCTCGCCTTCGGCATTGTAGATGTATTCCTCATTCAATGCCCATCCGATACCTTGAACAGCACCGCCCTGTATTTGGCCCTCAACATAACTCGGATGAATGGCTTTTCCTGCATCCTGGACTGCGGTATAGCGGAGGATATCGACCTTGCCGGTCTCCTCGTCCACTGCTACATCTACCACGTGGGTTGCGTAGGCACCACCGGCACCTCCGGGATTCACTGTTCCACTGCCGACAATCGGACCGCCGGTTTCACCGAGTCTGGCACATAGATCGCGGAAACTGATCTGCTCCTCTTTGCCATTGATGCTTGAGAATTCGCCGTCCGCAAACTGCACGTTCGCTTCGTCAACTTCCCAGAGTTTCGCGGCACGAGCGATCATCTGTCGTTTGACGTCTTGTGCGGCTTCATAAGCGGCGTACCCTGTCGCGTATGTTGTACGACTACCACCTGTCACGGCAGTGTAACCGACAGAATTCGTATCAACAACACTTGGGTTGACCGATTCAGCGGAAATGCCGAGTACTTCTGCCGCCTGCATAGCGATTGAAGCACGCGTGCCGCCGATGTCCGTAGAACCTTCAACAAGGTTAATGGTGCCATCGGAGTTGACATTAATCGTCACGCTGGACTCCAAGCCGATGTTGAACCAGTAACCGGAAGCGACACCGCGACCGTGGTGCTTCTTCCCATTCGGTGCGGTATAATGCGGATGCGATTTCGCCGCTTCAACTGTCTCAATAAAACCGATGCGCGGGTGAACAGGGCCATCTGCACGTCGGGCACCCTCTTTTGCAGCGTTGCGCAACCGGATCTCAAGTGGATCGATGCCAAGTTGCTCCGCGATCTCGTCAACCACTGTCTCTGAACCGAATGCTGCGTTTGGTGCCCCGGGGGCGCGGTAGGGGGCGGTTTTCGGTTTGTTCACAACGACATCATAGCCGTCAATAATGACGTTTTCAATGTCATAGGGTGCAAAGATACACATTGCACCCGGACCAACAGGGGAACCGGGATACGCGCCCGCTTCAAAAGCGAGATACGCTTCGGCGGCAGTTATCTTACCTTCCTTGGTAGCACCCATCTTAACGCGAATATAAGACGCAGGGGTCGGTCCTGTGCCTTCAAACACGTCTGCTCGGTTCATCAGCACCTTGACGGGTTTACCGGTCTTCTTAGCAAGCAGTGCTGCGACGGGCTTAATGTATACGCTAATCTTGCCGCCAAACCCACCACCAATTTCCATCGGGACAACCTTAATTTTGGAAATCGGATATTGAAGAATTTCGGCAACCTGTTCACGGACGGTAAACGCGCCTTGTGTGCTGCACCATATTGTTAACTGACCATCGGCGTTGTAGTGTGCTGTAGCGTTATGCGGTTCAATATAGCCTTGGTGGACAGTGCCTGTAACGAACTCGCGTTCGATGATGATATCCGCTTCGGCGAACCCTTTCTCAGGGTCACCGAGTTTGTGTTGGAGATGGCTTGCGACGTTGCTCGGTTCGTCCGCAGTTTCACCGAGTGAAGTCGTTTTGAGGTGTTCATGTAGGAGCGGCGCATCCGGCTCCATCGCTTGCCGTACCTCTAAGACAGGGGGTAGCACCTCATATTCGACATCAATGAGTGTGCAAGCCTCTTCAGCGATGTGCGGGTTCGTCGCAGCGACGGCGGCGACAGCGTGACCTTTATATAGGACCTTGTCGCTCGCCAAGATGTTATCACAGAGATGCTTAAGATTAACAGCACCTTCCCCAAGATCAGCAACTTTGTCACCTGCGTCTGGGAGGTCCTTCGCGGTGACAACGCTTTTCACGCCGGGGAGCGCTTCGGCACGACTTGTATCAATTGAGATAATTTTTGCGTGCGCGTGCGGACTCCGTAGCACCCTGCCGTGGAGGAGTCCCGCGGCCTGAAAATCTGCCCCGTAGAGTGCGCGACCGGTGACTTTATCGACACCGTCGTGGCGGATCGGGCGCGTTCCAATAACTTTGTATTCTTTGTTTTCAAGCATTCCTATTTTCGTCAATTCGCCATGCGAGATATAGAAAATTTGCTAACGACTCTCGCAATTTCCATTATCTCGGTCATACGAAGGACGCTCCTTTCACTTGGCTGCGGCTGCATCAAGTACAGCACGGACAATTTTATCATAACCGGTACAGCGGCACAAATTTCCAGCCAACCAGTATCGAACTTCGTGTTCCGTCGGATTTGGGTTCTCATCAAGCAGTGCTTTCGCACTCATGATAAAACCGGGTGTGCAAATACCGCATTGGAGCGCGGCGTTTTCGAGGAAAGCATCTTGGATCGGATGCAGCTTGTCGGGGTCGGCAAGTCCTTCGATGGTTTCGACCGATTTGCTATGGGATCAGGCTATGTCACATGCTGTACTTGTGTGTTGTTTAATAGGCAGTGGTTATACTCCACTACTAAGCACCCTACTTTTAGATCCGGTTGCAAACAACTGATAGGTAAAGGTCATCACATCAATAAACAATCATTATAGAACTTAAGCTAGGTCTCTCGTTATGGTCCCAGTTTCTTTCCTGTGAAAATATAAGCACAGACACTTATATAATATGGTTGTATATAGTGGTCATGCCTTCTGAAATGTACTTGAATCTGAACCTTCACCTCCTGAAAAGAGGACACCCCTCAAATCAAAGTGCTTTGATTTTTCCAAAGAGAGGTTCCATTGTGTTTCCTTATAGGAGTAGCTAACTATAGACCATAGACATTAGGAGTGAGGATTTAGCTACCAATCTAGAGAATGTAGATTTTGTGTAGTATCTTTGGATATTTCAAGTAAAGGTGGGAAAGGGCTTAAAGTGAGTGGACATGAAAACTAATCATGCTTGCTTTTGTTAAACCACACCTATTTTATGGAAGCCACAATAGTGTGAATATTTCTTCTAAGCAAAAGTTGGTGGGTCAGTTGTTTCAGTGAGTAACTAAAATTCAGAAGGGGGGAGGCAAAATGTCTACACCTATACTGCTATTAACATATCCTTTCTTATTAACAGGTGCCGTTACAACTAGGAATATCACTCGTGGAACTGGAAATATTTATCTTGATTATGTGAGGTGCAATGGGACAGAGACATCACTAGTATCATGTCCTGCCAACAGGAACACACATTGTGATCATTATCAGGATGCTGGGGTCATTTGTATGCCAAATGGTTAGTTCTAGTCATGAAAGAAGCATAGCAGGGTTCAGTGTTGTCTCAGTAACTTCCATTTTAGAAGTCTGTGTGACATTTTTGTCATTATATAGTAACATCTTAATTTTAGCTAGAGGGAACTACGTCTAGAACAAAGGTTCAGACCTCTTTATTCTAACATTAAGCACTCTGGCTTACATTCTTCAAATACACGCACACACACATATAAACACATACTTATATATTATAAGGTACCGTTCCTGAGTGTGTTGAAGGTTCAGTGAGGTTAATAGGAGGAACCTCATCTCTGGAAGGACGAGTAGAGGTGTGTGTTAATGGAGGATGGGGAACAGTGTGTAACAATGAATGGGACTTCTATGATGCCATTGTTGTATGCAGGGAATTAGGACACTCGACAGTAGGTAAGTATCGTCAGCTGTAAAGGGCTAAAAGTGTTGTTCTGTCCTAAACTTTATCATAATAATGATTATTAGTTATCCTTGAGGACATCCCACAGGGTCAAAAAGAGTCAGGCTATGTCAGCTAATAGTACTTCTTTATTCCAATCCCCTGAAATGAGGACATTTAGCTAATAGTAATTTGTGTATTAGCATTAATAGAACCTCACCCCCTGAAATGAGGACACCTCTCTAATCAGGACGTGTGGGAATATAGACCATGGGAGAGGGGGTGAGGATATGCAAATATGTCTGATATTCTTGGGACATTGCTTTATATGGATGTAGATGACAGCCAAAAATGAGAATGGGCCTAAAGTGAGTGTACATGAAAATTTTGTCTTTCAACTGCTTTTGTTAAGCCACACCCATTTATGGAAGCCACAAGAGTTCTTCTAAGCAAAAGTTGGTGGGTCAGTGGTTTCAGTGAGTAGCTAAGATTTAGAAGGGGGAGGCTTCATTCCCAAAATGTCTACACCTATGCTGCTATTAACATTCCCTTTCTTATTAACAGGTGCCATTACAACTAGGAATATCACTCAAGGAACTGGAAATATTTATCTTGATTATGTGAGGTGCAATGGGACAGAGACATCACTAGTATCATGTCCTGCCAACAGGAACACATATTGTGATCATTATCAGGATGCTGGGGTCATTTGCAAGCCAAATGGTTAGTTTTAGTCATGAAAGAAGCATAGCAGAAAGCAATGTTGTCTCAGAAATTTTCATTGTAGAAGAGTATGTAACTATTGTCCTAGGTTGTGAGCTGATGTAGTCACATTATATTTTTAGCTAGACAGAACTATCTATATTCAAAAGGACAGTTCAGAAATTTTCCTTGACAACTTGTTACTCAAATAGCACTCCATACACCATTAACCACTCTTATTTAACACACACACACACACAAACATAAACATACAACATTATAAGGTACTGTTCCCGAGTGTGTTGAAGGTTCAGTGAGGTTAGTAGGAGGAAACTCATCTTTGGAAGGACGAGTAGAAGTGTGTTTTAATGGAGGATGGGGAACAGTGTGCGACAATAGTTGGAACTTTTATGGTGCCATTGTAGTATGCAGAGAACTAGGACACTCCACAATTGGTAAGTATAAACCTCTACCACTCACTGAATGTGTTTTGAAGAAGGGTATTGTAATATGGTTGACAGTGAATGGGAACTCCTTTATCGTTATTTTATCTTTTATCATTTTGAAATGAAGATAGCTACCATTGTCCGCAGAAGGCAATGATGTGTAACCTTTTTAAAAACTTACAATTCTCTCCTTCCATCTTCATTAACAGGTGCTCAAGCTCATAGTCAAGCTCGTTTCGGCCAGGGAACTGGAGCAATTGTTCTTGTCGATGTCATGTGTACAGGGAACGAGACATCTCTAATATCCTGTCCTGCTAACACCCCACGTTATTGCAGTCACTATGAAGACGCTGGAGTTAGCTGTCTACCTAATGGTAGGGTCCTTCTTTACACTTTAATCAGTTTTAGAGTGATACTAGACTCTCTCTATAATAATGTATATTTTGTATGTAGGTACTGGTCCTGAATGCACTGAAAACACAGTGAGATTAGTAGGAGGAAACTCGTATCTGGATGGACGAGTAGAGGTGTGTGTTAATGGAGGATGGGGAACAGTTTGTAACAACAATTGGGACTTCCTTGATGCCATTGTTGTATGCCGGGAACTAGGACACTCCACAATAGGTAAGTATCATCTGCTGTAAAGAACTAAAAGTCCTTCATGCTGTTTTGTCCTAAACTTTATCGTAATAATGATTTTAACCTTGAGGAAAACTACATGGTCAAAAGAGTCAGGCTATGTCAGCTATACATTGGAACTTCTTTATTTCAATCATCTGAAACAAGAATCCCCCTGTATTTAATGAGACTTGAATAATAATTTGTGTATTAGCATTAATAGAACTTCACCCCCTGAAATGAGGACACCTCTCTAATTAGGATACATCTGATATTCCCTAAGGTGTGAGGAAGAGAGAGGTTCCATTGTGTTACCATGTGGGAATATAGACCATGAGTACGGGTGTGAGGATTTGCCAATATTCTTGGGACATTGTGTTATATGGATGCAGATGACAGATAAAAGTGAGAATGAGCTTAAAGTAAGTGTACATGAAAATTTTGTCTTTCTTTCAATCACACCTGCTTTTGTTAAGCCACACCCATTTATGGAAGCCACAATAGTGTGAATATTTCTTCTAAGCAAAAGTTGGTGGGTCAGTTGTTTCAGTGAGTAACTAAAATTCAGAAGGGGGGAGGCTTCATTTCCAAAATGTTTACACCTATACTGCTATTAACATTTTCTTTCTTATTAACAGGTGCCATTACAACTAGTAATATCACTCGTGGAATTGGAAACATTTATTTTGATTATGTGAGGTGCAATGGGACAGAGACATCACTAGTATCATGTCCTGCCAACAGGAACACATATTGTGATCATTATCAGGATGCTGGGGTCATTTGCATGCCAAATGGTTAGTTCTAGTCAGGAAAGAAGCATAGCAGAAAGTAACATTGTCTCAGTAACTTCATTGTAGAAGTGTGTGTAACTATTGTCCTAGGTTGTAGTCACATCATATTTTTAGCTAAACAGAACTATCTATATTCAGAAGGACAGTTCAGAAATTATCCTTGACAATTTGTTTCTCAAATAACACTCCATACATCATTAACCACTCTTATTTAACAAACACACGCACACACTATATTATAAGGTACTGTTCCTGAGTGTGTTGAAGGTTCAGTGAGGCTAGTAGGAGGAAACTCATCTTTGGAAGGACGAGTAGAAGTGTGTTTTAATGGAGGATGGGGAACAGTGTGTGACAATAGTTGGAACTTCTATGATACCATTGTAGTATGCAGAGAACTAGGACACTCCACAATTGGTAAGTATAGACCTCTACCACTCACTGAATGTGTTTGAGGGTAGAGAAAGGAAGGGTATTGTAATAATGGTTGACAGTGGATGGGAACTCCTCTATCATTATTTTATCTTTTATCATTTTGAAATGAAGATAGCTACCACTGTACACAGAGGGCAATGATGTGTAACCTTTATAAAAACTTACAATTCATTCCTTCCATCTTCATTAACAGGTGCTCAAGCTCATAGTCAAGCTCGTTTCGGCCAGGGAACTGGAGCAATTGTTCTTGTTGATGTCATGTGTACAGGGAATGAGACATCTCTAATATCTTGTCCTACTAACATCCCACGTTATTGCAGTCACTATGAAGACGCTGGAGTTAGCTGTCTACCTAATGGTAGGGTTCTTGTTTACACTTTAATCAGTTTTAGAGTGATACTGGACTCTCTCTGTAATATATATTTTGTACGTAGGTTCTGGTCCTGAATGCATTGAAAACTCAGTTCGGTTAGTAGGGGGAAACTCATATCTAAAGGGCCGGGTAGAGGTGTGTGTTAATGGAGGATGGGGAACAGTGTGCAACAACGGTTGGAACTTCTATGATGCCATGGTTGTATGCAGAGAATTAGGACACTCGACAGTAGGTAAGTTTCATCTGCTGTAAAGAGCTAAAAGTCCTTTATGCTCTTCTGTCCTAAACTTTATAATTATTAGTTATCTCTGACAACTACAGGGTCAAAAAAGTCAGGCTATGTCAACTATACAATGAAACTTCTTTATTTCAATCCTCTGAAACAGGAATCTCATCGTATTTAGAGACTCTTCAATAATAATTCTTGTATTAGCATTAATAGAACTTCACCCCCTGAAATGAGGACACCCCTCTAATCAGGATACATCTGATATTCCCTAAGTTGTGTGGAAGAGAGAGGTTCCATTGAGGGAATATAGACTACTAGTGAGGGGCTGAGAATTTGCCAATTAGCTATGTCTAATATTCTTGGGACATTGCTTTGCATGGATCTAGATGACAAGCAAAAGTGAGAATAGGCCTAAAGTGAAAAAATAAGTGTATATGAAAATTTTGTCTTCTAAACTGTAACAGACTACACACTATAGCCTATTAGCATTATTAAAGAGACTATAACTTCTTATTATAATTATTCCAATAGCACAGAGACAGAATATCAACTATCAACTCAAAATATGACTCTATATATCTTGATACATAAACTATATAGTCTGTTCTCAGGGGTCCTTAAGCCCAGCTCTGGGCATGTACAACTAATAATAATAATGTATAAAACAATAATTAAATAACAAGTAAAACACATAATTAACACATTAACTGTTAAATCTGTCACATGAAGTCAAGCCCATTACATAAACACACCTGCTTTTGTTAAATCACACCCATTTTATGGTAGCCACAATAGCCTGAAGCCTTATGGTAGCCACAATAGCCTGAAGCCGGAATACACTTCCACAAGATTTTTGGTGGTGTTGTTTTGGCAGGTGTTGTTTCAACCAGTACAGCAATAATTTAGATGGAGAGGATCTTCATTCCTGTAATGTCTACACCTATGCAGCTATTTATGTATAGTATTAATTTTCCCTTTCTTTTAACAGGAGCCATTACAACTAGGAATATCACTCATGGAACTGGGAATATTTATCTTGATTATGTGAGGTGCAATGGGACAGAGACATCACTAGTATCATGTCCTGCCAACAGGAATATGTATTGTGATCATTATCAGGATGCTGGGGTCATTTGCATGCCAAATGGTTAGTTCTAGTCAGGAAAGAAGCATAGCAGAAAGCAAAGTTGTCTCAGTAACTTCCATTATAGAAGCGTGTGTGACTATTGTCCTACGTTTTTGTAAGCTGATGTAGTCACATGTTAATTTCAGAGCTAGCTACTTTCAGAAAGACAGTTTAGACATTATTCTTGACAACTTGTTACTTGATTAACACTCCATACAAATCTTCATGCACATACACACACACTCACACGCACTCACATATGCTATAAGGTACTGTTCCTGAGTGTATTGAAGGTTCAGTGAGGTTAGTAGGAGGAAACTCATCTCTGGAAGGACGAGTGGAGGTGTGTGTTAATGGAGCATTTGGGACAGTGTGTGATGATAGTTGGGACTTTTATGATGCCACTGTTGTATGCAGACAACTAGGATACTCCACAATTGGTAAGTAAAACTCCTCCCACTTGTAATCTATTATAAGAGGTCTGAAGGAAGGAATCACAGTAATGTGGTTAACAGTAGATGGGAACTCCTTACTTTAAATTTATTTGGTGGTCCTCATAATATATTCCTACAATATTATCTGTTCCTTTTACCTTAACAGGTGCTGAAGCTTTCCAATCTGCTCATTTTGGCCAGGGAAGTGGAGAAATAGTTCTTGATGATGTCATGTGTAATGGAACTGAGCCATCTCTACTATCTTGTCGTGCTTCAAGGAATCACAACTGTGGTCACTATGAAGATGCAGGAGTTCGCTGTCTACCAAATGGTCAGTAGGGTAGGGTTACATTATTAGCAAGGAGTATTTAGCATTGTTTAAAGTGCCACAGACATCTGGGCTACCAGATCTACAGATATATGCGATATTTAAGACTTTTCCTGTACTACTAAGACTTTTCCTGTACTATGGAGATATATTGCCAGCTCACCTCCTGCGGCCTACCGGCAGAGTTGCTAGCCATAGACTAGACTAAGCATGTTCTTTAATTTTCAACATATTATATTATTACCACAGTGTATAGCTAGCTAGCTTAACAGGCATCATTGAATAGTGCTAGTAGCATCAGTGACTGTTGGTTGATGGAGACATCTTGCCTCATAAAAAGTCTTTTATTAAAGTAGGTATCATGTTATTATTTACATATATCCAGCTAATACAGAACTGTCATTTATATAACATACTATATACTAGGTCCAACTCCCACTGTAACTCCTACTCCCAATGTTACTTCTACCATCCCTGGTACTGTCACTCCAAGTGTCACTCCTTTGTGTGTTAATGGTTCAGTGAGGTTAGTCGGAGGAAACTCATCTCTGGAAGGACGAGTGGAGGTGTGTGTTAATGGATCATTTGGGACAGTGTGCGACAATAGTTGGAACTTCTATGATGCCATTGTAGTATGCAGAGAACTAGGACACTCCACAATTGGTGAGTAGAAACCACTGAATGTGTTTTATGGGTAGAGGAAGGAAGGATAGTATAATATGGTTGACAGTAGATGGGAACTCCTCTATCATTTATTTTTGTCATTCTGAAATGAAAACACCACTATACACAGAGGGATTTTAGGATAGCCTTTTAAAAACTTACAATTCACTCCTTCCATCTTCAATAACAGGTGCCCAAGCTCATAGTCAAGCTCGTTTCGGCCAGGGAACCGGAGCAATTGTTCTTGCTGATGTCATGTGTACAGGGAATGAGACATCTCTAATATCTTGTCCTGCTAACACCCCACGTTACTGCAGTCACTATGAAGACGCTGGAGTTAGCTGTCTACCTAATGGTAGGGTTCTTCTTTACACTTTAATCAGTTTTAGAGTGATACTGGACTCTCTCTATAATAATGTATATTTTGTACGTAGGTACTGGTCCAGAATGCACCGAATACTCAATTCGGTTAGTAGGAGGAAACTCGTATCTGGATGGACGAGTAGAGGTGTGTGTTAATGGATTATGGGGAACAGTGTGCAACAACGATTGGGACTTCTATGATGCCATTGTAGTATGCAGGGAATTAGGACACTCGACAGTAGGTAAGTATCATCTGCTTTAAAGAGCTAAAGGCTCTCTATGCAGTTCTGTCCTTCGTAATAATTATTATTAGTCATCCAGAGGACATCCTACTGGGTCAAAAGAGTCAGGCTATGTCAACTATATAATGAGAATTTCTTTATTCCAATCCCCTGAAATGAGGATCCCCCTGTAATTAAGGACACTTGGATAATAATTTGTGTATTAGTGAACTTCATCCCCTGAAATGAGGACACCGCTCTAATCAAGATTCATCTGATACATCTGATTTCCCATAAGGTGTAAGGCTCTGTATGGATGTAGATGATAAGTAAAAGAGTGGGAACTTCTTTCTCATAATATCTACACACATGCTGCTATTAAGATATTGTATTAACTTTTAACAGGTGCTATTACTACTAGGAACATCACTCGTGGAACTGGAAATATTTATCTTAACAATGTGATGTGCAATGGGACAGAGACATCACTAGTATCATGTCCTGCAAACAGGAATGTGAATTATTGTGATCATTATCAGGATGCTGGTGTCATTTGCACACCAAATGGTTAGTTGTAATCATGAAAGAAGCATTAGCAAGGTTCAGTGTTGTCTCAGTAACTTGGATTTTAGAAGTTTGTGTGACATTTGCCGTACATTTTGTAGTAACATCCTAGAGAGAACTACATCTAGAACAAAGGTTCAGACCTCACATTAAGCTTACATTCTTCACACACACACACACACACACACACACACACACACACACACACACACACACACACACACACACACACACACACACACACACACACACACACACACACACACACACACACACACACACACACACACACACACACACACACACACACACACACACACACACACACACACACACACACACACACACACACACACACACACACATATATATATATATATATATATATATAAACATACTTATATATTATAAGGTACTGTTCCTGAGTGTGTTGAAGGTTCCGTGAGGTTAGTGGGAGGAAACTCATCTCTGGAAGGACGAGTAGAAGTGTGTTTTAATGGAGTATGGGGAACAGTGTGCGACAATAGTTGGAACTTCTATGATGCCATTGTAGTATGCAAAGAACTAGGACACTCCACAATTGGTGAGTACAAACCCCTCCCACGCATGGAATGTGTTTAGTGATAGAGAAATGAAGGATATTGTAACAGTGAACAGGATCTCCTCTATCATTATTTCATCTTGATGAAATGAAGATACCACTGTACACAGAGGGCTCTCAGTACAATGATGTGTAACCTTTTTTAAAACTCTCTTCATTAACAGGTTCTCAAGCTCATAGTCAAGCTCATTTCGGCCAGGGTACTGGAGCAATTTTTCTTGTCGATGTCATGTGTACAGGGAATGAGACATCTCTAATATCTTGTCCTGCTAACATGCCACGTTACTGCGGCCACTATGAAGATGCTGGAGTTAGCTGTCTACCTAATGGTAGGGTTCTTCCTTACATTTTAATCAGTTTTAGAGTGATACTAGACTCTCTCTATAATTCTGTATATTTTGTATGTAGGTACTGGTCCTGAATGCACCGAAAACACAGTGAGATTAGTAGGAGGAAACTCGTATCTGGATGGACGAGTAGAGGTGTGTGTCAATGGAGGATGGGGAACAGTTTGTAACAACAATTGGGACTTCCTTGATGCCATTGTTGTATGCCGGGAACTAGGACACTCCACAATAGGTAAGTATCATCTGCTGTAAAGAACTAAAAGTCCTTCATGCTGTTTTGTCCTAAACTTTATCGTAATAATGATTTTAACCTTGAGGAAAACTACATGGTCAAAAAGAGTCAGGCTATGTCAGCTATACATTGGAACTTCTTTATTTCAATCATCTGAAACAAGAATCCCCCTGTATTTAATGAGACTTGAATAATAATTTGTGTATTAGCATTAATAGAACTTCACCCCCTGAAATGAGGACACCTCTCTAATTAGGATACATCTGATATTCCCTAAGGTGTGAGGAAGAGAGAGGTTCCATTGTGTTACCATGTGGGAATATAGACCATGAGTAAGGGTGTGAGGATTTGCCAATATTCTTGGGACATTGTGTATATGGATGCAGATGACAGATAAAAGTGAGAATGAGCCTAAAGTAAGTGTACATGAAAATTTTGTCTTTCTTTAAATCACACCTGCTTTTGTTAAGCCACACCCATTTATGGAAGCCACAATAGTGTGAATATTTCTTCTAAGCAAAAGTTGGTGGGTCAGTTGTTTCAGTGAGTAACTAAAATTCAGAAGGGGGGAGGCTTCATTTCCAAAATGTTTACACCTATGCTGCTATTAACATTTTCTTTCTTATTAACAGGTGCAGTTACAACTAGTAATATCACTCTTGGAATTGGAAACATTTATCTTGATTATGTGAGGTGCAATGGGACAGAGACATCACTAGTATCATGTCCTGCCAACAGGAATATGTATTGTGATCATTATCAGGATGCTGGGGTCATTTGCATGCCAAATGGTTAGTTCTAGTCAGGAAAGAAGCATAACAGATAGTAATGTTGTCTCAG
>CAXHJR010000069.1:0-10897 GCA_964016965.1 Diacarnus erythraeanus | reverse complement strand
CCGTGGCTCAAAAACTTGTGAACCAACTTTTTTGTCGTTTTTCCCCACCTGAACAACTGCACACGGACCAAGGCAAGCAATTTGAATCAGATATCATGCAGGAGTTGTGCAAATTCTCGGGATTAAGAAATCTCGGACATCCCCCTATCACTCCCAATGTGATGGGCTTGTTGAACGCAGTAACCGCACACTTCTCAATATGCTTTCCACCACCACCCAGAATCATCCTTTTGACTGGGAAGACCAGTTACCAAAAGTGTGTATGGCCTACAATATAAGTGTCCATTCTTTCACTGGCTATACCTCCTATCTGATGTTCGGCCGCCAGGCTCGGTTGCCTATTGATATCGCCTATGGCACAGCAGTTGACCAAGTTTCATCTAATGAGTATGCTACTACAACAAAAACTGCTTTGCAGGAAGCTTATAGCCTGGTTCTTCAGAAGTTGGACACAGCTCACTCTTTTCAGAAAACGTATTATGACAAGAGGGTTCGCGGTAACCCCTACAAGGAAGGTGATCTTGTCTGGCTATTCTCGCCGGCAGTGCCTCGAGGACGTTCCAAGAAACTTCACCATCCTTGGTCTGGCCCTCACCGCATCCTTGCTAAGCTTTCCTACAGTGACTATCGCATTAAAAAGCTTACTGGCAGGAAGACTATCCGTGTCGTACACTTTGACATACTCAAGCCCTGCCACCCTGCCACTCGTGTGGACAACTCAACCTTCGTGCACCCTCCTGTTACCCCTACCACTCCCACCCCCTGTCCTGATGTTTTTGACATGGAGATTTTAGACACAGATGATAGTGATGATCTTGGTCCCTCACCTGTGCCCCCTCCACCCCCTCCCTCTACCCGCTACCCTACTCGCTCCCGCTTCCGTCCAAATCGATATGGCACATTTATCGAACATTGAATTTGTGGACAAATTTTTCTTTTTGAGGGGAGTTATGTAGTACTGACTATCATTCATTACATTATTAATCATTGCATCATTATACATCATTAACCATTACATCATTATCATTCATGTGATTCTTGTACTTTTGAACCTGAGGTGTGCTCAATTAATGTTTTGCCACTAGTATTGTAATTTCTGGGCCATTGCTACACATACAACAGGTGTAAGATGGGACAGGGACCAACGCAGGATGTTTGACGTACAATATGGGACATTTTAAAACACCAGTAATAATTTTGTAGAGCTTCATTTGACCAATTGCTCTCTCCACATGAATTCGTAGTGAGGCAATAGAACATCCTGTTGCATTTCATCAGCTGGGAGCTGCCCACGACCTCCCATAAATGGAGGAAGATTGAGTCTACACACCAATTTTTGACAATACTTCTTTTATGGTGAACCCTCTGTCAGCCATAATAGAAACTCCAGACATGCCGCTATAAAACCAGACTCTTGTTAATGTGGGATCAGATATGGAACCGAGGTAAAGGGGTGATATAATGGAGATTGCTCCATTAGGAGTACAAGCCACCACAAGGAACTTGTGGTTTTTGTAGTACATATTATTATTTGCTCTAATTTGCTCTCTTGGATTTTTTGCTTCGCACTTCGTGCAGGAAAGTGCAGGAGGGAGCATATCTCCTCCCCTTTGAGCCGAATTGCAGCTCTTTCATCTTTACCTTATTAGCCCCCTCCCCAGTCCTAAAAAGTTGTCTACATTCCTGCCTGTGCATCTCAGGAGAGAAGAGCAACAATCCTCTGTCTCCAAACTATACATCCATCTCTATTCATTCACACAACCAGTCCGGCTAAAAGAAGGCTAAAAATGAGTGCTGTGAGGTTTGAGAGAAAGATACAGTTTAAAAGGAGGTTATGAAGGGAAATCCTGACCAGAAACAAGAATACCATTAACACTAGTTGCCTAAATAATATAATTATGGTGTTGTATAGTACGTAAGTCTGATTGAGGTTAAATATAATTATTAATCTTGTATATACTGTAATGTAGCTAGAATATTGTCCCTTACCTGCACTTTTAATGATGCTATAGAAATACAGCTGCTATAAGTTATAATTAACACTGCTACTGTTAGATCATATATATTTATAAGCTAATAGCTATTATTATAATTCATCATCATCAGTGGCTAATGAGATGCAGCAACAGTGATTTTACAGTGGTCCTTCAAGTAATGGACACTCTAGCATTTGTCCAGCTAATTGGAGATGTTTGCTATTAACTGCCCTACATATTTTCCTATTGCCAATTAGCTAAGCTACTTAACCTGACACTAGCTACATAGCTAGTTTAGCTAGTTGTTTTTTTGTTGTTTTTTGTTTTTGCTTTTTTGGTTTGGACATGACATGATTATGATAGTGTACAATTTTCTTTAATAAACAGCACTAAAGATACTTCAGATTGCTATAACTAGTAGCTAGATAGTACTTAGGCTGAATATTATGGATTAGAATGAAGAAATGACTGTAACTAGTGTTGCAGAATCTCTCCATGCAATTGAACTGAAGAGTCATTCAATTTCTTCTTCACACAATTATAATACCCTGTAGATGTAAAGACTAAAGTACATACAAGAACACCATTTCCTAACACCCTTGTTGCGAGATATCTGTGTCCTCAGGATGTAAATCTTAGGCCTATTTGTCTGGGTTGGACGCAATGTTATGACAGTGGTTTTGCTGGGAAATCTAGGATTCTGCCCCAGGGTATCAAGAAAATAATATAGTGACCCTGGGTCCTCAAAAAACAGAAACCTCTGGTCCCCATATTTACAGTATAACTATAGGGACCCCATTGTAATTATAGGTAGCTACCCCCACTGTAACAATTTGAAAAACAATAGCATGCTAGCAGGCAACTCTGATAGCTAGCTATAATTATGGTACGTATAATTATGTAGCTGCTTAGCATTTTCTAACTGTATATTCATGATCTTATAGTGTTTGTGGGACAGCATTACTTGGTCAAAATGCACACTTGAAAAAAATATTTCTGCTGTTCAGTACAATTAACTGTTTTGCAGCAGTGTTTACAATTTTCTTGGTGAAAACTGATGGCTAGAATGAAAGCAAGTTGTTACTAGTTACTTCACTCCTATGTACCTTGCCAACAATAAAAATAGCTCTACAAGGAGGAGACTGTGATGTCGTCCTACATTTTGTTAACTTTTTTATAATACAAAAAACCTACATCCATGCGTTCATGCTTCTTTTTCACAAGATCTTAGTTCATACCACCCCCTTGATCTTCACTATAATAAGATAATTCTATGAAGTAGCTAGCTACATCACATGCAAGCTATGCAGACCATCATCAATAGATTCATCTTGTAGCTAATGTTGCTGTGGAATCAGTGAACACTAATCCTGGCCTGTAATAAGCACATTAAATTTTATACAAATTATACCTCTTATTGTGTAACATACTTTCCCATAATCACAAGAGTAGGATTTTAGTGGACTTACAGTACACAATAATAATTATATCAGCTAATTACATGACTGATAGCCTATGAGGTCGTTATTACATTTGACAAGAAGAGTAAGTCTTTTATAATATTGGTAACCCAGAGGAATAATACTTCAGAAAAAGCTACTAACTATTCAAAGTGTAAAGGTGATTTATTTTATACCAGAGATTTCTGCAGTATTTGTAGTTAGTATACACCTATATACACTGTAGACAGCTCCAAACATGCAATGATACATAATGATTTTATAGTTGCAACTTGAAAAGGTACCACGTAGCTAGCTATATCAGTACTTTGTAAATAGCTAGCTATGCTCATAAAACAAAATTGAAATAATTATATATATAATAGCTATAGTTACTACAAAAACATTCTAATCACAATAGCTAGTAGTAGACTCTATATAAAAAATTATACTTATAGCTACGGAATACACTTATATTATTTTTCATGGTTATTAACTGTTAAGGAATCTCTCTACTAGAGCATAAAGCTAGGTGAATATTCATATGTAGTTAATAGTTTAGCCATATTGTAGGTGTGATAATATACTCAGGATGCTAGATCAGTAGTTTTCAAGTTATTTTTCTCCTTCCAATGCTATCTAAATCTTCTGAATTCAGTATTCAGTTTATCTGGTCCTTTAATACTAATAGCATTAGAATATTTGAGATGTAACTATAAGATTGTATATAATATAATCATAGTGTATGCACATTATTCTTAGCTGCCATTAAATAATCCCAAAGTAGTATAGAATAACAAGTACCTACAAAAGTGGGTGTGGTTAAGGATTCCATAAGGAGTTCTTCCACCCCAAACAAAAAATCCTAATTGCATACTATCCTCTCATAGACTAAAATTTGAAAAGCTATATACAAATGGTTACTAGATGACATGAACAATCACTTTTGGTCAATATGGTTGAATGAGAAAATGCATTTTCATGAAAACCACAACAGTAAAGGCAGATTGGCCGATCGGAATGTCATCTGAGGTTACATTTCCCCAAACCTAGCAATAACTATATCACAGCAAGGACCTATTAACTATTGTTATAAAAACTGCACAACTACATAGAATAGTTACTTCTGTTTCTACCAGTCACAATTGTTACAAACCTTTACTGTAACAAAGGAACATAGCATAGCACCCTGTAAAATGTTTCATTAATATTATTTACTTGTAGATCTGTGGACATGCACATTAATGTTTGGGATACTAATAACGCAGTCACATATTGAACAATGCACCCAACATGTATGTTACATAAGCTCTTATACAATGAAGTGAAACTTCCCTCATGGACTAAAGTCCCAAGTATAAGCTGTGTGTATTATAATAAATGATGCATGTATATAATAAATGATGCATGCATGTCATGAAACTAGCTATAGCTAGCTACGGAATTTGCTACAAAAATACGGACAATTTTTAAGTTGGAGGCTCTGTGCTCTGTGTGTTGCAGTTCCAAAGATACCCTGGGGATGGTCAACCACATTTTTCTTCTTCAGTGCTGCTAAAATAATTTTTGTAATATCCTAAGTAGTCAACAAAGTTATACAAATTTTACTGTACCAAAAAATCCAAAGAAATCCAAGCACAATATTTATCAAAAAATGTATAGAATATGTAGAATGATGAACATGAATTTTTATAGCATTTTGACACACTTTACCTAGAGCTAAGATCAGTGTTTGGTTTGGTTTAAATTCATTTTGAGGTACATTCAACATTTAAAAAGAAATTCCAAGACTGTTTTGTGCTAGGGACTGGTAGAATGAATGCTAAAGATTACATTGATTTGCTCTCCAGTACACTGCTTCCATACATGCAATCAATGGGTCCAGAGTACATATTCATGGACGACAATGCACCCTGCCACCGGGCTCGTTCAGTAAAAACATGGATGGCATCCCACAACCTTAATTTCATGGAGTTGTGGCCTTCCACAAAGTCTAGACCTTAACACAATAGAACATGTATGGAACATATTGGAGAAGAAACTGGTTGAGAAAAAGCCAAAGAACTTGAAAGAATTGGAAGAAAAAATAAAGGAAGAATGGTTAAAGATTCCCACAATCGAAATACAAAACCTTATTTCTAGCACGCCTTCTCGAGTAGCAGCAGTAATAACTGCTAAGGGTAGTCATACAAAGTATTAGTGTTTGTTTTCATGACTGTTCATGTTATTAATACTTATTGTAGCCTAAAAATTAAGTCAACCTGCAATTTAAGGATTGTTCACCTAATGAATCATACATTTGGGGGGTTATTCCAAACTTTTTACCGGCACTGTATAATTATAGATTCCCAAAGTAAACTCTGTTCTCAATACTATTTTTGATAGCTACAGTTCAAGTCTTCTTTAATATAATAAATTTTGGGTGATGAAATTACATCAACAGATGATGTTACATGTAAATTCTAAAGGAGAATAGTTAAGCCAGTTACTGTCTTCCTGGTTGGACACAATAAGGTCATAATGATTTCAATTAAAGTGAAGTAGTTCAAGGTGGTAATTGGGTGGTTTAGTCATATGAACCAGCTTTCTGATACTGGGGACATAGTCATATACAACTTGGCTAGGCTGTGCCAAAGAATGATACCTTGACCACCGATATTCTCGTGAATCATGGAATTGAGTGTAAGTATAGATAGGTGCTTGAAGCAGCAAGTAGTTCGATATCAGTGCCCCAAAGTATCCATTTCTATGCAATATTGTTTAATTTCAACATTATGCTTATATCTCTGCTCTATGTGAGGCAAAAAAAACGTGGAATTAACATAGATAAAACCAAATAACGTTGTCCTGATCTGGTAATGGAAATTCTCCGTTCCAAGCAGTGCTTTCGACAGAACGAAATAAGCAATTACCATCAGCAGTTATAGTGTTGATTCTTCTCCCACTGGCCTTCAGCATTTGTATACACAGGGTGTATACAAATGGAGATGTTGGGGGGTCAAAATCCATCCACTGAGAATCAAGTTTGGGTATACAAACACCACAGTTAGAGTTGTAAACAATTCTGATGTGGTTATTGCAGAGGAATAAACTTGTCCAAAATGGATGCTCTATTCAGTGCTACATCACCATCTTGATTACTGTTCTCACACTTCGATGTTTCTCCCATCCACTTGTCACCTATTCCTTGCTTAAAATCATGATCTGTAAAGAAAAGGTAAGTATAATAATACGTAATCATGATGCATAAATTGAGTCATCACCTTCAGTCTCTGTGCACACTCTGTGAATACTTTTTCTTCCCTTGTCCACCAAATTCTACCATGTCCTTGCAATACCTATAAGACCCACAGTCTTCTCTTGTACAGCCAATGCACCTCTTGCATCCTCTCTTCCTCAATGTGCCCTTCACAAGCGTATTCCCTACATCCAAATTTGATAGAGTAAACTCCTTTAGAAACCTGAGGGAATGGATGAGGCCACATAGACTTTGGGATCAGCTATTTTGCAGGGAAGTAGGAACAGGGGGGCAGAGGGGGCAGTCGACCCCCCAATATTTCTAAAGGAGGGGCAAATGTGCCTTTTGCCCCCCTCCCCCAATATTTTGTTTCTGTACAGTATAGTAATATAGCAGAGTTAAAGTGTCACTTACCTTTGCCTATATTCTAGCTTTCCACCCACACACTTGGTCAATTTGCATAAACTACTATGGTTGCAGGCCCAATACTGAAAGCACTGACTGAATTGCATTTCTAATGTGTTGAGTCAGTGTAACACTGACTCACACATTAGCACACTGACTCACATACAGTCAAACCTTGATCTCCTTTAGACTGCTACAAGATCTACAATAATTAATTGGTTTAGGACACTTACACATCTAACACATTCACTTGGGATTGCTCTGTGGTAAAAACCATTGATATTTATGTCTTTAACTTCATACAAAATTAATGCCTACATATCACATGTACACATGCATAGCATCATGTGTGCATATATATGCATGTGACACGACCAGGCCCACATGTCCAGTGTCTAGTGTTTTGCCCCCCTCCCAATAAATTTCATCTTCCTACTCCACTGTTTTGGTTGTCTTGAATTTGTGCTATGGAGCACACACTAGTATACTCTAACGTGCAAGCATGGGACTATTGGGTGTACCCTATTGGGTATACCATGGTATACACTGGTATATATGGAGTGAACACTTAACATAGATACACATGGGCACAGCATTATAATGTGAACACAGAGTGAAAACAGTTATACAGGGTACATGCAGGCATGTACACAGGTAACACAGGTAGACAAGAATACACACAGTTATGTGCTATCTAATATTGGCAAGTGAAGCAAGCTCAGTCAGTGGTGATAGTAGTGCTCCACTAAGTACTAACCACAAAAAGCTAGCTACATGTACTCTTTAAGAATTTCAAGTATGCTCACATAGCTAAAAGGAAGCTAAACTCCCAAGAAAAGCTTCTACCTCTGAACCCTCTGAGTCAGAAACTCCATGAACATGGTGAGAGTTTAAGGGGGGATCTCTAGATTGAATGGTGCCCCCCCCCCTCCCACCTAAAATCATCTTCCTATCCCCCCATGTGAACAGTGCACCCTAACTAACCTGTTCTTTAGTTGACGCGATTGAATACTGTGGTTCTCCTTCTCTGCCTCCAAAACTTCTCTGGTTGATTTCTCCAAACCCTTCACAGCTTTGGCCTCACTGGATACTCTAAAACTAGAACGAGTTCCGAACGTACTCACAGTGTCTCTCTTGTGGAGCTCAAGAACTTCTTCTAGCTGATTCCGATCTAGTATACCCTGATAATAGAGTCCAGATGCAGAGCTAGAGAGACCTGATGCCCACGTATACCGTTATAATATAATAGAAAATTAGCAGCAGGAAAAACACGAAGATTCGCGAAATATACTGAACTTTGACCTCCAAGGGTCATCAAACGTTGTGAAAGTAGCGAATCCCGTGCCGTGACTCTAGACACAGCGTAAAATTATAATAATTATTATAAGTTTGGTGTGTCCAATGGTGTAAGGCAAGGTGGTGTGCTATCTCCAATTCTTTTTTCCATTTATCTTGACACATTATTGATCTCACCTAACCCTTTCGCTCTCAAAAGAGTGTAATTTTACACACTTTTCAACCGTCCGTTACTCGGACCCCGTCGGCACCAGGACGTCCTCCTGCCGCCAACCTTTGACTGTCGGCATCGGAAGTCAGAACAATGGGTTGTGGTCCGTCAGTTCTCAGATGTTTGACCACAGGGAGGAGCTGCCTTTGATCTTCCTTTGATCCAAAAAAAAAAAAAAAAAATGAGTGGCATAGTGCATGGGGCAGTGCCGTAGAGGATCCTCGGTGTGAGAGAGGCCATAAGCAGGCCAGCAAGAGTCTCCAAGGAGCTCATTCTTTCTGCCTTGATCTGCTAGCCGCCAGCATGACGTCACGCTGACCTGCGCGACCTTTTGCTGCCTTGGGGCGCCGGCGCCTAGTGACGACCAATGCCAAATCAAAAAAAAAATCCAAAATTAGTGTAGCGAAAGGGTTAAGAACACTGGTGTTGGCTGTTTTGGGGGTGGACAATTCGCTGGAGCCCTTGCTTACGCAGATGACATTGTCTTGATGGCCCCCTCTCTTAGTGCTCTTAGATTGATGTTAGTCTGTTGTGAATCATTTGCTACTTCCCATGGTCTTCTCTTTAATCCTGCAAAGACACAATTTATACAATTTTTCCATCATGCACATTTGAAAACTGATCCACACATCTTCTGTGGACATAGATTACCTGTTGTCACTCAAGTCATTCATCTTGGACATATCCTTACCTACAATCTCTCGGATGACAAAGATATACAGTCGAAATGCAGAGATATGGTTCGTAAGGTAAACTCCCCTTTCTGCTCCTTTCCGGATACTTCGCCTGGAGTTTTAACATTTCTTTTTCGTTCATTCTGTCTAGGACTTTATGGAAGTTCCCTATGGTTTCTTTCTTCTGGTGCTCTGTCTGCACTAGAAATTACTTTTAATAATGTGTTACGACGTATATGGAAACTTCCCTATAACTCCCACACAAGAATTGTTCAATGCAGTGCTAAGCTACAAAGCCTGTTTAACTTAATATTCCATCGATCTTCAGCTCTCTACAAATCTTCTCAGACTTGTCCTTCTAACATATATTCCACAAATCGTTGTTTTACATTCTTAGGTTTCAATTTGAAATATGGCAATCAATTTTGTAAAGATTATTCTATCCATCACATTTTCCGTTCCAATGTTATTAGAGATCTCAGAATTGCACAACCATATTTATCCATCAGCAAAAATTTAATTGAGTCAGTTGTAATTTCTTTGTCCAGTCAACCACCTAATCCATTTCTATTTCTTACTTTTATTTTTTACACCTATTTTGGTGTGTTAATAATAATAATAATAATAATAATAATAATAATAATAATAATAATAATAATAATAATAATAATAATAATAACTGTATATATAATTATTATAGATGTAGATAGCTACATGATGATTATATGCATACATGTACAGCAGCTAGCTGTACATGTAGCTATGGCTAGATCTCTAGATGGCTCTTGCATCGAGAGGTCCAGAGTTTACTCATTTTGTGGGATGGCTACTACTCTACCCATCCCACACAATGAGATTTGTGTCTCCTCAACCAGCAGTATCCCAAAAACCTAGGGGGGGCGGTCCCCTGCTTCCTACCTGATTCCAAGGCCGCTATAACTAAATACCCAAAGCTCCTAATTCTGCCGTTGTCTAGTTGCTCGCCTTTACTAAGTACATAATGGCGTTGAGGAAAAAGAGGATATTCGAATTTCATTTTGGAGTGGAGGCTGAGAAGGATGCGTTTATCAGGCGCCTTAGCAGTATTAGGACTCTCCTTAGTGCAGTGGCGACGACAGCATGGCTGGCATTGACAACCTCGGTCTTATGTCAGCCACGATTGACATTGTGGAAGGTGTTGTTTTCCCATGGCGGAAAACGAGCGCCAAACTACCCTGTCCTTCATGATGAGGAATAATGGTAAGTCAGTGGGCTCTTTTTTTAATAGCTTTATTTAAAGGGAACAGGCATGTATGATGGAAATGAGCTTCCTGAAGAGAAGAGCATGTTCATCAGTGAACAGCACTGTTTTTCTGACCTTCTTGAAGGGCTAGCATCCTCCTAGCTGTTTATGTGGCATGACATGGATGTATTGGAGTCTGTTACTCAGGTGTGCATTAATTATGGCTGTGGTATAAAATGAACATGTATCATAGAAGGGTATCATAGAAGGGCCATGTGCTTCATGTACTCTTCAGCTGCAGACGATGCCACAGGCAGAAGAGAACATGGTCAAGGTCCCGGAGTTATTATTAAATTTGGTTAACCAAAAGTAGGTTTATCAATGTGGTTATGGCTATGGTTGTAAGGGATTGTAAGTCATTGCGCAGGATGATCCA
>CAXHJR010000068.1:0-23401 GCA_964016965.1 Diacarnus erythraeanus | reverse complement strand
AGATTACAGTTTCAGGGTCTTAATAATGAAGTTACAAATTATAAATAGTTGATAAAATTTTTCCAAAATAAAACTGAGATGTAATCTTCAGCTATTTTCTCTAGATTAGCTAGGTACATCAGTTCTTGCTGTATGAACAGATAGTTCAGCCTACAGTGAGTCATTGTGCTTCTCAAGTATGTCTTCAGTCTCATCAGAGAAGAAAATGACCTTTCACATTTCAGCAGTCACATTTGTCACAGGAAATGTGAATTCAACACCTTATCTCCTTCTCTCAGCTTATCCTTATAAATAGCACTTTGCTCTATTTCTTTATGTGCCATGCTATTCTCATGTTCCTGAAAGTGCTGTAGAGCAGGTTCCAAACCTTAATGAAAAACTTTGACACTTGCAGGAAGTTTTGCCATGAAAGAAATATTTTGAACTTAGATGTGCACTTATCCAGGAATACCAACTAGGCTTTATTTTCCTTGAGTAAGCTTTAAGCTTTCCTTCTTTATATTCTTTACTCAGATGTGCTTGACTCACCTTGGAATCAGACATATCCAATGGATGGTATAAAATAGTTAACTATATTCATACGGCACAGACAATCACATTTACAATGAACACAAGAGGAAATACCACAGGGTTGCCAATCCCCAAAGGAAAAAAAAGGGAGACTCTTTACGTAGGAAGATCATAATTATTAAAATATTATTATTAGTTAATTCTATAGTTATTATAAGTTAAGTTGTTTCTAAGTGGCTGACTTGCTCAGGCAGAGTAGTTCAGCCCCTGATTGCTGCTCATAACAATATCTGTCAAAATTCACTTAAAGCAGATAGAGTTGAATTATGAAGAGAATCAGTTTTTATTGCTTTTACCATACTGAAAATACATTCAGCTGAAGCATTGCATGGGGAAGTGACATGAGGAAGTGACAGCATCAACTTAGGATGCTTGAGATTCACCTCTAGTAAGACAGCAATAATATTAGCAAAAATGGAGGTTAATAGTGGAATATAGTAGTGAAAACAAGAGGCCAGGAGGGGACCCTTAAAATCAGGAGAGTTGGCAACCCTGATACCATGGTTTCGAATCTCTTTCCCTTGAACTCACACCATGCAAACACTGACTCAGAGATTCAGAAGTAGAAGCCTCTCTTGTATCAAAAAAAGGAGTTTAGCTTCTTTTGAGCCATGTCATGTGAGCCTTAAGTAAATACATGTATGAATCATGGATTTTGTGGTTAGTACATGTATTTTACACTTTATTGTACAAGTAAAGTGTAAAAATAGTGAAGCACTTCAAAGGTCTGTGCAAAGTGGGGGGGCACCAGCACCCGGTGCCCCCCTGCTTCCTACCCCCCTGCACCCTATAATGATGTATTGATGTTATGGGCCATGGCTGTTATTCTATGGCTGCTATGTATGCGTACATCTCATAGGCTCCAACTTTCTGAAAAATTCATCCTTGACCAAGACCACACCTACCACTAATTATAGTCACACCCACCAACCACGCCCATAAACACAATCATTGTTTACAAAAAATACAGAGTATTGCAGCTTGCTAGCTAGTATAATATTAGAGAATGCCTATAAATCAGGCATTCTCTAATTTCTGAAGTAGTAAATCTTGCATTTTTTTTTTTTTTTTTTTGTTTCTGAACTTGGTTAGTTCTGCATAGAAAGTTATAACAGGATTGAGAGGGTCTTCATCATCTAACCTTTTAAAATAGCTAAAGCCTATTCATCTTTATTTTCAATCCAGCTGGCCGGCCACAATAGACATCATAACCACTTCCTTGACAAACAATAGGGCTCAACTTAGGCAATCCTTGACACTTGACATAGCTTAGCTATCAAATCCTTGACTATCAAGGACATTTTTTGACGGTTGGAGCCTATGACATCTTTCTACATAGATATTCCCTTTCAAGCGGTTTAACCTTTACACCCTGTAGTACATCCATTTGGCTACTATTCTCTAGACATGGTTTTATGTGCCTGACCAGAGGAATACACCTCACTACAGTTTGCTACTTTCTCCAACTGCTTGGACTTGGAGTTAGAACCAAGTTACACAGACACTGTGCATCATTAGTGTTGGAATGAACTGTTTTTCTCACTCTTCTCCCTCACCTAATGATTATTAATTATTAATACAAGGAAAATCCCTGGGAAATGGGAAGACACTTATTGTGCTTTTGTCAAATATTTTTACACAGGTGTTTTCATGGGTGGAATCCAATCTATGACTATTTGGGAGTTGTTTTCAGTCAGAGAATGTCAATTTGTAATAGACATAACAGGCGGAGTGTTATTAATATTCTGGGAAAATCTGTTCATTTGTAGTCAATCCATTAAAACTTTAGTATGAAATGGGGTCATATAGTTGAAGACAATAGCTACATTGCAGCAGTACAACTTCCCTGTATTCTAACCTTCTTAAGATGTAGCCATCTATATAAGGCACTTGACCATTCATCTGAAATGTGAATACTCCAAAATTAAAAGTTCAGAAGCCACTTACTTTTTTACTTTGAATGATAGCTATTCCCAGATGGGTAGTACCCTATAGGCATGCCATTCAACAGGAAGTGAGACCTGTGGTATGTGTTGATGGCACTCATTAAAATGGTAATAATTCAAGAGGTACATTAAAAGTAGAGTTATTGTATTTATAATTCAACAGCAATCAATTTACACACATACAGATAGCAGTAAGCTTCTTGCATCATGCTTAAAGAATCTTATTACTATTTTTTAGAATTTTTATTACCCTGAAATGCACAGCCATAACTCTAAACAAACATTAATCTAATAGTTAATTAGACATGCCACAATTTTATGGTGATTAGAAGTCCATGTTTACTTGGAGCCAAAGCAAAAAGATCTAGAAATACTTACTCTCTATAAAACCAAATAGAACCACCAATCAATCTTTAGTGTTATCAATGTGCCTCTACACCACTCCCATGCAAAGTTAGCTGTATGTTCCATAAACAAGTATACATCTGTGCCTATGACCACACAGAATGCATCACAGAAATAATGATGGACGATCTAGCCACTTGGGCACTTAACTGAAATAGAATTTCTGGCTGTTAATTAGCTAATAGTTTTGCAATCTTTCAACATTTATATGACTTAGCTACTGAAGTAGAAGGTACACTTTCTCCAAAAGTAATGTTTTCTCTCCCTGATAAATAGAGCCACCAGGTAAGAACCTCTTCAGAAATTATTATTTTCACTAGCCTTACGTAGGTTCTGTTACTCTGTAGCACTTGGAGTCAATTAGAAATTAGGGACCCCTCTATTCCAAATGAGGACACCTGTACTAAGGACACTTAAATTGTTCCAAATAACAGAACTTCACACCCTGAAATGAGACCACCCCTCCAATCAGGAAACTTTAATCTGGAATGGAGAGATTCTGCTGTTTTTTTGATGCTGGATACCCTTATACTGTTACAGGCTGTTGTTTATGGTTAAAACTAAATTATCTGTTCAATCAATTATATAATATGTACAAATATTATGTTTATCTTCTGATGTGTCTAGACGATGCTAATGTAGCTAACCACTTAAGATCCCTTTTATGTCCAGCATACCTAATTGCAGTACATGTGTAAATGTATTTTTGCATAACAATTATTAGCTTATATCCTTTATTATGACTTCACTTGTACCATCCTTGGAGCCTGGAAGATTTACCTGGAGGATGCTACCTGCAGTATTGCACTAGTAGTATTATACAACTTGGCAAACAATATTATTGTTCTTGTGAAATCTCTTATATATGTGGTTAGAGGAATCCTATTACTAACAAGTGTAAGTATTTCATTTTTAAGTAAGCCTTGAAGGTGAGTGGAATTTGGATAAGCACTTTGTGGTCACATTCCTCCCACTTCCTGTCTCTGTGCAGAGACCTGTATTGTGGGTAATTGCAGGGCTAAGAGCTTGTAAACTGAAGCTAATAAGTTTATTTTTGAGTCTATAGTATCTGATATCTCTGGGTGTTTTGTAGAATAATCTTTTGTATGGTTGCCTTCTTTAGCTACCAGTTAGTGTTATTATAAAGGTAATAGTCTGTTATCTGCAATATGAATGATTATTATAAATGGATAAGAGCAACTGTCATTACATGTCATACAAAAGTGTGGTGTTTGTAATTTATATCCTCAACTTCAGTAATAGAAGTTTCTACTAGCTATGTCAGTAAATCAAATGCTTATGGGTTCTCTCTGTGTACAGATGCATCCTCATAATATAGAGATTTAGCTATTGAAGTAGCTCTAATAGACAGTGAAGCTTTTAAATAGTGTGTGGAGGAACTCCATCTATTTCTATGGGTGGGTACAATGTTGCAATGTACTGTATTATAACATGGGGTGGGTGGGGTGGGTACAATGTGGTATTAGAACATGATGTGGTCAGTTCTGATCTCTAAATTCCAACAAATATTATTGGAGTGTGTCCATGCAGTTTACCACAAATAATAGCTCCTAGTCTTTGTCTATGGGCTAAGCTTTGTCCTCTAGTTTTCAACTTGTTCCTAAGGCAAGGATGTATTGATGAAAGTCTTCTTGGTATGTGATGATGTAGCATACCCTCCAACTTTTCAAAATCAAAGTCCAGGACAAACCACACCTTTCAATTAATTATGACCATACCCACTATGAATTTCATTAAAATGACAATGAATATAGTTATTTCTTTGATGATGCAGCTTTTTTACACTTAGTATCAAAACAAGAAGAAAGAAGTAATAGAGAAGCACCTGGAATATTTGAGTTAGCTATGTAGTTTTGATGTTTGCATGTACAATTCAATCATGTATGATATTATTTTGCCTAAGGCGGCTTGTAGAGTACTTATGCATATGCACTTACGTAAGTGACAAACAGCAGCCTACAACAGGACAGATATTGACAATGGCTAATCAGGGACAGTCCTGGACATTCCAGGACACTTAATTGGAGGGTATGATGTAGTCAAATTTGGGTTTAACTAAATTCCTGTGTTCTTACAACAGATATATACTTCTGGATGTAAATTCCTGTGTTCTCCATGCCTTAAGAAGGTATAATTCTTGAACAATTCTGTGTTTCTAGCTCCGGTACTTCTGTTCCCGGGTATAATGCATTTTTGGAGACATGTGAGGAGACCTGCTGTGGGGTGACCTGTGGGATCGAGACACTTATTGACATGATGGTACTTCTTGATACAAAGGAAAACTCCTGAATTCATTATCTAGAAACTGAATTCCTGTCTTCTCACACCTTGTGAAGAAACATGTTAATATCACTAAACCACAAAATTATTATCTTAGTTAATCATTGGTCATTTCGACCCCCCCTTCCCCTGCCATATTTCTTGTGAGACTCTGGTATAGTTTTTCAACCACAGCAATTCTGAGATTCTTTCTATGTCCACTCCTTTTGAATAAATGATCAAAAAGTTATTGCACTATTATTGTTATGTGTGAGGTGGTTAGCTATACTGTTCAAACAGACTAACCACATCTATCACTTTCTGGACACTTTGACACTGTTCAAACAAGCCAGCCACCTGTTGTAACCTCTACCAATTTACAGATTACACTCTACCATTCTGGGACATCTTAGGACAAAATAATTACAGGGGGGTAGGAAGATGATTTTAGGTAGGGGGGCACCATTTAAGCTAAAGACCCCCCCCCCCCCCCCCCTTCTTACCAAGCCATCTGAGATTACAGTTTCAGGGTGAAGTTACAAATTATAGATAGTTGATAAATTTTTCCAAAATAAAATTAAGATGTAATCTTCAGCTATTTTCTCTAGGTTAGCTAGGTACATCAGTTCCTGCTGTATGAACAGATAGTTCAGCCTACAGTGAGTCATTGTGCTTCTCAAGTATGTCTTCAGTCTTATCAGAGAAGAAAATGACCTTTCAGCAGTCACATTAATTTTGTCACAGGAAATGTGAATTTAACACCTTATCTACTTCACTCAGCTTATTCTAATAAATAACACTTTGCTCTATTTGTACCATGCCATTCTCATGTTCCTGAAAGTGCTGCAGAGCCTTTCTCCAGGTTCCAAACCTTAATGTAAAACTTTGACACTTGCCACAAAAGAAATATTTTGAACTTAGATGTGCACTTACATATCCAGGAATACTTTTCATACCAACTAGGCTTTATTTTCCTTGAGTAAGCTTTAAGCTTTCCTTCTTTATACTCTTTACTCTGATCTGCGTGACTCACCTTGGAATCAGACATATCCAATGGATGATAAAAAAAATTGTTAACTATATTCATACAGCACCAATAATCAAATTTACAAGGAACACAAGAGGAAATACCACAGGGTTGCTAATCCCCAAAGGAAAGACTTTTTATGTAGGAAGATCATATTATTATAGTTAATTCTATAGTTATGCTTGAGATTCACCTCTAGTAAGACAGCAATAATTAATAGCTATTAGCAAAAAAAAGGAGGTTAATAGTGGAATATACATAGTAGCGAAAACAGGAGGCCAGGAGGGGACCCTTAAAATCAGGAGAGTTGGCAACCCTGATACCATGATTTCGAATCTCTTTCCCTTAAACTCAAACACTGAAGGTTCTGACTAAGAGGTTCAGAAGTAGAAGCCTCTCTTGTATCAAAAAAGGAGTTTAGCTTCTTTTGAACCATGTCATGTGAGCCTAAAGTAAATGCATGTATGATCATGGATTTTGTGGTTAGTACATGTATTTTACACTTTATTGTACAAGTGAAGTGTAAAATAGTGAAGCACCACACACATGCACACACACACAAACTGCAAAGGTCTGTGAAAAGTGGGGGGGGCACCAGCACCTGGTGCCCCCCTGCTTCCTACCCCCCTGAATTAGTGTCCTGATTAGAGGGTGACCATTTTTAGGGATGACTATGTGAATTTTTCTGAATGTGTTAGAAATGGAGGGTAGCACATAAAGTCATTCTGTAATCCACAACTTGGTCTCACAAGTCTACATACTTTCATAATGTTATTCTTAAGTTTAGTAATAATAACAAATGTGACCAGGAGGATGGGGGTGTGACTTAGCTATGTGAGGGTGTAACTTAACTTTATGGAGGTGGGACTTAGCTGGAGGCGCATGGGACTTAGCTTGTGGAAGTGGGACTTCACTGGACTTAACTTTGAAAGGAGTAGCTACGTACTACTAGACTCCAAGTGACTTGAGCAAAAGCCTGCCCATGTGGTACCAACCTACCAAAGTTTTAGTCAACCCATGAGGTACCAGCCAGTCCATGCAGTATACATGTAGTACCAGCCAGCCCATGCAGTATAGCTATATATAACAGCCAGCCCATGTAGAACCAGCCAGCCAAGTACCAGACTAGGCCTTACAGACTATAGATATTAGTGAAAGGATAGATTCTGGGAACCGTTCTCCTATTGTGTTCTGCTCCTATTGAGCCAGTTCTCCTGTTTTGTTTTGGTTATACTATCAAAATACTCAATACAAAAGACTTGAATATCAGTAAATATAAAGTATAGTTGTTGCTAATGTTTTTTCCAAGGATCTCTTCAGTCATCACTGAAATTTGGTTGCTCTAACTCAATATATTTTACTTTTCTGTCTCTAGATTGACTCTATTTCTCTTGTATACTGCCGTAAGGAGGACAACGATCTAAAGTATCTGGATTTAGATGCATCCATTGAAGAGCTCATAGCCAACTCCGATCTGCCGATATCCCAGACAAGTATGTGAGGTTTTTCCCTGTAATATAATATTGTATAGAACTGCTTTTATAGCTTTAAAGGATGTTTTTTCTACTTGTGTGGGAAAGAACTATTTCTCTCTGAGTTTATCACTGTTAATTTGATTACTCATTTTAGAAGTGAGAGGGTAGAGGCAATCCATTACAGTGTTCTATAATTGGCATTGCTATGGAATTCAACCTTCCCTCCTCGCCTCCCCTCACCTCACCCCACCACCACCATTAATCTTGACATAAAAGAAAAGCATTTACCTTGCTTCAATCCTGGTAGCTATAAATGAGGTAGATTGATCTTCAATTCTTCTGTACATAGCTATTTGTGGTAGATAACTGTTAGGTAGATACTACAAGGAGTCTGGCTTAGTCATTATGTCTCAACAAAAGGGGTTAATAATTGAATATAACCCAGATGGAATCAGCTAACTCCCATCCATCAGATGGGACCAGCTAACCCAGATGGAATCAGCTCACTCACATCTATCACATGGGACTAGATGGGATCAGCTAATTCACATTCATTCATCAAATGGGACCAGCTACGTATATAACTCATACCAAACCAACTCACGTCATGATGGCTGTGCTTCTGTGATGAAACAGTAGGTAGTCTTGTCTTTCAAGTCTTGTATTTTGATAGCCATCATACTCTCCTAACCACACCTCTAAGGAAAGAAAGTGCAGGATCTTCAATCAAAATAAAACTTGCCTTCCAATTTTCCCTTTACTATCAGATTCTTTTTAATGGTATCTTTCTTCTTAAAGTCATCCTTGTTTACAACCACAGACACATCTTTTGTCTTGTCAACAGAGTACCTCAGCTTGTAGCAGCATTCTATATAAGAATGTAAGGGATGGAAGTGGTAATAGACTTAGTGCACTAGAATGTATAAAGGAATGAAATTATAATAATATTGAATAATATTATACTTTGCACATTCTGTTTAGACATCAAGTCCAAGAAACAGCTATAGCAATGTTATTCATGCCAAAACACATAACAGGGTGATGTGTAGAGGTTTCTGTGCAACTTCTCGACCAGCTAGCAACAAACCTCTACCAGTTTCAAGAGGTTTTCAAAATATTCTAAATCATTAACTGTCACTTCACCAGAGTCTGTTCTCCTCACATGATAGTGATCAACTTTATTTTCATGGCTACGAACATGACACAGAGAATTGTTTACATTGAAGGAACTGTATAATTATTGGCTGTTATAATATTTTCTTGGTCCTAGAAAAAGGGACTACTAGAACTTTGACTATATTTTTGTGTGTAATATATACCTATAGGTCATGCCTCCTCCAGGCAACCTTGTATATATATATAATAGCAAGACTTCCTGTGTAACTTAGCTATCTTTCTTTGTAAATTCCATTCAGTATTTATGATTCCATACATGCACACTAACCTGATTGTATTCACTTCACATCATGTCAGGTCACATCATATCACGTCATGTCACATCATATCACATCACTGTCAGGGACAGCTTCTCTCATGTATGTATGGACTTACACACTCATTTGATTTATTTGGTGATACCTTTTATTTCTGTTGTAGTTATTTAACTTTTTACTTATGAATTTCATTACTCTGTGTGACCAATCAGATTGCGTGTAAAGTATGTAAAATAGTTGAGTTGTGTCGCATCTTAGAGTTGAGTTAAAGCAGAAGTTGTATTATTAAGTGGTATATAGACTAGTCTTTCTCCTCCAGTTGAGAGGTTAACTCTTACATCACTGCTCTAAAAAATGGGCTCTTTCTCCATGTAAAGGAATCAGATTACATCATTACTATTACGTGATACAATAATTATAGTACTGTAATAGTAATAGTATAATTGACAATGATGTAATCTGATTTGGAGATTTTGGAGAGAGAGCCAAAAAAAATGAAAGTTCCACTCTACAATATTGGTAAATACAAAACTGTTTTAAGGTTTGTTAGCTAACATTTAACACATTGTTCTTTTAATTAAATCTTGAT
This sequence comes from Diacarnus erythraeanus, assembly GCA_964016965.1. Taxonomy (NCBI): domain Eukaryota; kingdom Metazoa; phylum Porifera; class Demospongiae; order Poecilosclerida; family Podospongiidae; genus Diacarnus; species Diacarnus erythraeanus. The sequence continues at coordinate 13,676 of CAXHJR010000068.1, read as the reverse complement.
ATAGTCATACATATCTTCAAATGTACCAATAAATAAGGAATTGACGTGACTTTGCTTCTCCTCCAACGACCAATACTTCATTATTTCCTAACTTCACCAGACCAGGCCTAAAGACAGCTAGTGGGAGTTGTACATCTTGACACTTTACCCATGAGTCAGTCTGGAAGTCATATGTACTAATGAATTTAGTTCCTTTAATGTTCATAGAATGGTTCCCATCTGCCCCACCCATGGCAGTGAGTCTTCCATTGACCTCCACTATGCCAGAAGCAGGCAGAGGATACAGGCCTTGAAGTTTTTTCCATGTTATCTTGGGCATGGAGTGTTTACTGTCTGCTGGTTCAGCATTCTCAAGGAGTGAAGACAAAGTGGTGTGTAGTAGTGTTCTACATTTAGGACTTAGCATATAGCACCTATCATGAAATATTACACTTGATGCAGCAGAAATAACAATTGGCAATCTCTTTGTGGTGTACCACTGTCTATCTTTTATGTATATTTCAACAATGTCAGTTCGCAAATATTCTCCATTGCTCTCTACACATAATACACCTCCTGCTGCTATTATTATTCCATCTTCATGAGACAGAGTGGAGAGAAGAAATCTTGGTGTCAGCATTGGTGGGAGAATTTCCTTCCATGTGTCTTCCTTGAATGTATAAGCAATGTTTGTTGGTTTCCCATGTGCTCTGCCTCCAATAACTACTAGTTCCTTGTTCAATGAAGTAAGACCATGCTGGGATGTTGGACAGCGAGGGAGAGGTATCCAGGTATCTTGGCTTAAACTGTATCCGAAGATGTGATTAGATTCAAGACCTTCCCTGTATCCTCCCCCCACATACACGTAGTCTCCTATCCTCGCTATTTGAGGGGATGACGTTGCAACTGGTATATCAGCACACCTTCTCCAACTTGATGTAAATCGAAGTTCTTCCTAATTTAAGAAAATAATAATACATAGATTAAGATGATCACATGGTTCTCTCTATTGTACGGGTTATGAAAGTACACCTTGGGTCAGGTGACATCTCTTTACTTTTTGAGTCTGTTCAGCAAGCTCTAGACTACCATTAAAGGTGATGGGGTTATCATTATGCTCAATAAGTGGACATATATACTAAAGTCTATTTGCGTTCACCTGAGACCGACAATTGCACCGGAAGCTTGTTTACGCAAGAGCTTGTCACTAAATCAATTAGCAAAAATATTTGTGGCCAGAGGTATGTGGGGTGACAAGCGCTACAGTTATTTTACCTTGTGTTTTTCACTTGTTGCGACATCAAAATAATGCGCACCTGTGCACTCAGCGCATTCCTTGTGGTGTTTGGCATGCCAATACTTTGCTTATGGGACATACAGCTATCTTTGGACTGGTAAGTTGTAGTGCTTCATAAAAAATATCATAAGAATCCTTGGATAATTAGCTATATGCTGCTGTTTGAAATTTTGAAATTGGTCAAGAATTGAAGAAGTTATTGCAGATATTCTAGGTCTCAGGTGAATGCAAATAGACTTTAGTTTCATGCTCAATTATTATATTTATTTGAAATATTATATAGCTAATTAGAGTATAATACGTATACACCTTATTTTCATAAAGGTATTGTAGGTAACTACTTTAATAATTTCTAATAGCAAATTTGACAGTAGAATGCCATACCTATATTCCATTACATATCCTACCCTTTAAATCTCTAAATCTTACTCTGCTATAGACACATACGTACCACTGTGTAACTGAACTGTTGAATTAATAATCATACCTTGTTAAAAAGAGATCTTTCTTCAGGAGAAGCATTAGTCCTGTGTAAAACTGCAATAAGTGATATCTCAATTTGTAGTTCTATTAATAAGTTACAGATAGTGCATAGCTAGCTACTAGCTGTATAATGAAGATAGAATAAATATTTTATGTCTTAGCTGTTATTATGTGCTGGATACTTTTGAGTGGAACCTCTCTATTATATGAAAAACTAGAGGAAATCATTCTGATTGAAGGAGTGGCTTCATTTTAGGCGGTAAAGTTCTACTAATGTTAATACACAAGTTGTTATTTGTGATATAGCCAAGTGTCCCTAATACAGAAGTGCCTTCATTTCAGGGGGTTAGAATAGAGGGATTCATGTATACAGAAGTGCCCTCATTTCATGAAGTTGGAATAGAGGGATTCCACTGTATGCAAAGTTGTCTTCATTTCAGAAGGTTGGGATACCTCAGCTCTAACAGCTGTATACATACCCGAAGTTTGTCTGTCACAAGCAGTTCCCAAAACCTCTGTTGAGTTCTCTTTGACTGGATAGATTTGATAATATTCTATCATTTTTGGAATAGTTGTGAACACTTTGGCTTTTCCTTCCAGACTGTACCCCTTTGGACTGTATTTAATGATGACATGAGAAATCCACCTATTGATAATCATTGACAGAATGAGACCTGCGACTGATTGTCGAACCAAGAATGCATTTCGACCACTTATTGAACCTAATACCCATTCAGCCTCTTCTTTTGTTATCTTTCCATGGTACCAATGGAACCTGGTGAGGTCTGCTGGCATTCCTTGTGAATAGTTTCCAGTGACATCCTTGTTCAGTGTCTTTGTGATTTCTGCTCTCATCTCTAGGATATACACAATAATTAGCTATAGAGCTAGCTAGGTATAATAATTAGTTTAGACTAATAGCTGAGCTGCTACCTGTAACACATTCAGTCTTCTTGCAAGCCACTCCCAGTGTAGTTTTGGGATCAATATGGAGAGCTTTGCTTCTATAATGTGATACTAGGTCATCCAGTTTACTGAATGCTTTCTCTGGTGGTTCACCCTCTAGTCTGTATCGGCCAGGTCCGTATTCTATTGTAGTGTGGTAGACCTCAGCTCCATGATGGATGAGAGACAGTATGAGGGATCTTTTAGACTTAACCCTACTCTCTCGAATGAGGAAGCAGTTGGAGTCTCGACTCTCTCTCAGTGCCTTTTCAGCCCGTACTCTATTGAGCTCTCCATGATACCAATCCTTGTCAGAGTCCACTGGGGAGCCTTTAGTATAGATACTTGATGTAGCAACAGCCATGACAGAAAGCAGTTTAGCTATCAGTTCTATAAGTTGTAGTAAGCAGCTAATGACCTAATATGTACATAGTTAAAGAATTCAGTGGGTCACAAGATCTATAAATATCATTAATGTATGAAGAGGTGGTCTTATCCTAGAGCTCTATATAATAATGGTGTGAAGTGATGGCTTTATCCTAGGGCTCTATGAATATTATAATATTAGAACTCTATGAATATCATTATTATATGAAGAGTTGGTCTTATTCTAGAGCTTTGTTTTATGTGTAGCTATAAGTACATACTAATGCAAGACTTGGTGACTGATTTCAAATTCATGTGTTATATAATATTATACCACCATCATCATAATATTATCATAATAGCAAAGTCTCATTCTCAATTTTATCACAGTGTAACCATTCAAATTGTAAGTTAGCTAATTTAGACAATTTTCACTGAATATTTGTAATATATAATAAACTATAGGCCACTATAATGAGATTCATTGTTTCTAAGTTGTATTCAGAGTCAGTTCTTCATGTCAAGTTTTGTTGAACTGAAACAAGACATGACTCAAGAGTAGCTACATGAGGCAATAGTAGAGATGATGAATGTCAACAGGCATATTATTATTCATCTTCAACAACTCAAGTGATAGCCAGCATTTACGTCAATCACTGAAACTGTTAAATGTGTAAAGGAAAAATGAAATCAGTGGTAAAATAACTCAATATTTTGCGTCACACCTACTCCAGACCACACCCACTGTAGACTACATCCTTTTTAGTCACCACTAAACCTACAGTCCTGCTTGGACATATAGTGTATTCACCTGAAAGGCTGTTCATTGGACTTTGAACTCCTCTGTTCCTATCCTGAAATGAGGATAGCTACTTCCTGGATGAATGCAGGCAAAATAGAATGGGAGTGTACTGCGGTGCAGCAAGTGCCTATACAATTGAGGAACTTGAAAATATTTGTTCGAGTTCAGAAACTATCTGTTCCACAGAATGCAGAGGCCTTCTGATGAATATGAATGAAAAACTTGGCTGCTGCATCAACATACTTCTCAATTCTACAGAAGATAGCTCACTATTTAACTATACGCTCTGGTCCTCCTGTGGAATAGAACCTATATCTGATGGCTGCCAAAGTTCACCTATAACAACAACAACAATGGTAGGTCCAAGCTGTGACGAATCCACCTACCAGAAACGTTTTATCTCCCTAATTTGCTCTAATAAGTTTGCAGAACCACTTTTTGAAACAATTTCAAACATAGATGGTTGCGAATTGTATACTCAGGTTTTTCATGAATTGTGTGGAGTGAATGAAAATGGTTTCTGTTTTGCAGAGCTAGACCCTTTCTTGATGGAGTTCCAGCATGCAGCTTACTTCTGTACTTCTGCCACCACATGCAGTGGAAACTGCAAAGTTGCTTTACAAGATTTTGAGTCTTCAGCAGGATGCTGCATTAATGTCTACAATGGTAGCCTTTTGGAGTATATTGGTATTTATAGGAAGTTTTCCTTTTTGTCCTACGAATTTTGGATGCAGTGCGGCCTTGAAACTCCAGGGATTTGTGAGGCTAGCTTTACTAGTGGTGCTGCAACTACATCATCTCTCGACAAGATCTTTTTTCTGTTGCTGTTCATGTTAGCAGCTGGATACTTTTAGTAGTATAACATGAATATTTTCTCATGTCAATAGTTAAATTATAGTCTTAGTGTAGGGAATGGACATTTAAAGTTGTTTTTTCTTTATTGATCCAACTTTCTAGGGGCTGGGGGACAATGAAAATACAAAGGGGAGAAAATACACCCCCCACCCCCTCCTCCAGTAAAACTCTACCAATGCAAGCAAAGCTTATTTCTGGCTGACTCAGGCCATAACTTCATAGTAATATTCACAGTTCTAATGTACTTTCACTATAGTCTGTTCACGTTCACCTTGCACCTGGAAGTGCTGCACGTACAATGGAATGCAAGCGGATGCTCTTAATTGCATGTTTTTGGTTATGACGTACATGTATATCCCTTTCGCTCCCAAAAGAGTGTAATTTTACACACTTTTCAACCGTCCGTTACTCGGACCCCGTCGGCACCAGGACGTCCTCCAACCTTTGACTGTCGGCATCGGAAGTCAGAACAATGGGTTGTGGTCCGTCAGTTCTCAGATGTTTGACCACAGGGAGGAGCTGCCTTTGATCTTCCTTTGATGTTCGCTTTATATGGACTTTAAAAAAAAAATAAAAAAAAAAAAAAAATGAAAAGAAAAGGAGAGTGGCATAGTGCATGGGGCAGTGCCGTAGAGGATCGTCGGTGTGAGAGAGGCCATAAGCAGGCCAGCAAGAGTCTCCAAGGAGCTCATTCTTTCTGCCTTGATCTGCTAGCCGCCAGCATGACGTCACGCTAACCTGCGCGACCTTTTGCTGCCTGGGGCGCCGGCACCTAGTGACGACCAATGCCAAATCCAAAAAAAATCGAAAATTAGTGTAGCAAATGGGATATCACGTGCTCCGCACGAATAAAAGTTCCCGCCCATCTCGCACACAGTGTGCCAGCTGTTTTTGGTAAGGAAACATGGCTTGCAAAGGAGTGTGTAAGGTCAGACACAAACGCTGTTGTTTGCAACGTTTATGATTACTTTGAAAGAGAGAGCAAGAAGAACAAGAAGATCCATCAAGGAATCGTGAAGCTGAAGAAGAAGACGGTGGATGCTACCGGATTAAGTAAGCGTACTGTAGAGTTTGTTATAGAGGTGGGAGGGTCTAGTTCTAGTGAAGATGACCACAGCTCTGATGGGCTTAGCAGTGATAGCTCCAGTGTCTCTTCAGATAGTGATTAAGAGGAATGTTTTAACAGAGAAGTGTTTGAGTTCTCGTTCTGTAGGTATGTCAAAGATCTGTGCCTGTCCAAGGGTGCCTGTTGAAGATTTTTGCCAGTTCAGATGATCAGGATGTTTTGGGGTAACCTGCAGTGAATGCAGTAACACTTCATTATGATGTTTTCTCACTGCAGTGTACAAATTCCAAGTCAAAGAGCAACAACAAAGACCAATAACAACATTATCCTTGCACGCAATTATTTTGATTCTATGCGCGCGGTTACGTCATGAATTAACACATTCCTTGTGGTGGCTGGTATGCCCATAGAGATGTATGGGCTATGCCGGTTGAGCAGTTTCCACTGATTTTATTCTGTAATGTTATATTTGGACGTTTCCGGGTTTTTAAGCTGAGCAGAATGGTGTTTGAATCATATTCATAGCTAAAAGTACCAGGAAGTTATTCGAGGTCAAAGTGGTGCAAGGTGAACGTGAACAGACTATAGGTAATAATGCCTCTGGTCAGATACATGTCTAGCCAGAGTCATGATGATACAATTCAAGAGCCATACCACTACATAGCTGCAGCACTCAGTATTCAAAATGGACACATTAAGCATGCACCAGGACCTACAAAGAAATTAGACTCCTTTTGGTGCAAGCAACACTTCCACCTAGTGACCTATATAGTGCTCTAGAGCATACATCCCCTGGCACTATCTCTTCCCCTATAGTCTTTTCCCAACAGCCTGTTTAAAATTTGTAGAGCAAAAGGTCTGCAACCACCAGTCAATTTGTACAAGCTACTTCTAGGAGTTATGGTGGCTTACTGACTACCTAGGAAATCAGTTTGAATATTATGACCACCTATGGACACTACACTTCAGTAGTTGCAACTGGCCTGGCAGCTTCAAGTAGTTGTAGATAGCCCATTAGCCTACCAGAGCTCTATCACATTAATATACCTGGTTATGTGGCTATATTGGGTATCCTGGTTATGTGCCTGTGGTTATATTGGGTGTCCTGGTTATGTGGTTATATTGGGTGTCCTGGTTATGTGGTTATATTGGGAGTCCTGGCTATGTGGTTATATTGTGAGTCCTGGCTATGTGGTTATATTGGGAGTCCTGGTTATGTGGCTCTATTGGGTATCCTGGTTATGTGGTTATATTGGGTGTCCTGTATTTTAGACTTCTTTGATTCAATCTGGTGGCATTTCAGGCTGTCTAATAGCCACAAAGAATAATACTACACATTACTAGCTAGGCTGTTTGTGTCTTTTGCTGACAAAGCCACTAGAAGCCAGCTAAATTGGTGTTTGCAGTTAAGTGGCTTCTATTCTTTTTGACAAGGGAATTACTGTGACCTTAGCTGAATAGGCTAGTTGTTACTATCAACCTCCAGGGGGGTGTTCCAGCACCCTCAGCTACCCCCTGAATACGTGCCTGAGCCTTATCTACTTCACTCAGCTTATCCTTATAAATAGCATTTCTTTATGTGCCATGCTATTCTCATGTTCCTGAAAGTGCCACAGAGCCTTTCTCCAGGTTCCAAACCTTAATGTAAAACTTTGACACTTGCAGGAAGTTTTGCCACAAAAGAAATATTTTGAACTTAGATGTGCACTTATGTATCCAGGAATACTTTTCATACCAACTAGGCTTTATTTTCCTTGAGTAAGCTTTAAGCTTTCCTTCTTTATACTCTTTACTCTGATGTGCATGACTCACCTTGGAATCAGACATATCCAATCGATGTTAAAACTATATTCATACAGCACTGACAATCACATTTACAAGGAACACAAGAGGAAATACCACAGGGTTGCTAATCCCCAAAGGAAAAAAAAGGAGACTTTTTACGTAGGAAGATCATAATATTATTATATAGTTATTCTTGAGATCCACCTCTAGCAATACAGCAATAATTAATAGCTATTAGCAAAAAAGGAGGTTAATAGTGGAATATAGTAGTGAGGCCAGAAGGGGACCCTTAAAATCAGGAGAATTGGCAACACTGATACCATGGTTTCGAATCTCTTTCCCTTAAACTCAAACACTTGAAGCAGAGGTTCAGAAGTAGAAACTGTTGTATAGTTATTTCTAACTATAGCTATAGCTTTGCACGCAAGTACTTTAGTAATACTCAAAAGATTATTATGCTAAAAACTGAACGAACTCTAAAAACATGGACTATATATTAACGTGCACTAATTAAGATGACATCACAGACAACTAGTGATACTATATAATAATAATAATAAATGGCATAGTTTGTTCTCGAGTTATTACAGAAACCTCTCTTGTATAAAAAAAGGAGTTTAGCTTCTTTTGAACCATGTCATGTGAGCTTAAAGTAAATACATGTATGATCATGGATTTTGTGGTTAGTACATGTCAGGGTTTCTTTCAGGTTTTTATCAAAGAGGGGGCAAAATAAGGACATCTGTAAAGTAGGGGGGTCGGGTGGAGCAAGCATCCTCCCCACATTTTGTGCCTTTGGGGGGAACTGTGATCATGCACTCTCATGTATCTATCAGTGTACCAAATGAATGACAGTATAATATCATCATACTGTGGCACCAGACGGAACAATATTTTTTATAGCTGTGCCGTGATGACCATTAGTGTCTATTTTCAATGATATTTTCAAAGCATAATGGAGCATAATTTTAGGGCATAATAGGGCAAGTGGCAAAGAATCAGAGCATAGCATAATAGGCAAAATTTAAAGCATAATGTGTATAGGCCTACTGCTAAGTAACAAAACACACTGAATTGTCAGGTAACATGTTTCTGATCCAGAGATATCTCTTCTAGTAGAAGGCTTATCTAGTGGTGAGCTTGAGGAACAAAAGTAGCTACGAATGTCTTTGCTCATCAGTGCAGAGACTTACAACTTGTAAACTTGGAAGTAGTATTTAATGTACATTGAATGGACATGCATTAGTCTAAGAAGAAGAGTCTGATATTGAGCCAACTGCTCCTAAAAAGCAGTGTCATGGTTTGATCTCTCAACAATCTTCTAGCAAGAAGCACCCTTAAAAAATGGGAGAGTGATGTGTTCTTAGCTTCCTCCAAGGGGGGGGCAAATGCTCCCCCTTGCCCCCCCCCCCCCCCTGAAAGAAACCCTGCATGTATTTTACACTTTATTGTACAAGTGAAGTGTAAAATAGTGAAGCACTTACTATCACCACACACATGCACACACACACACTAGCTATACACAAACTGCAAAGGTCTGTGAAAAGTGGGGGGGCACCAGCACCCGGTGCCCCCCTGCTTCCTACCCCCCCTGATATTGGTTATGTGGCTATATTGGGTATCCTGGTTATGTAGTAGTTATAAGTAACCTATTCTCCGAGAGCTAGCTAGCTGTGGAATCACTAACTACCACACCCACACGCATTCCAAGTCTTAAGTGATGTGGTTCATTAGTATTTAAAAAATTTGGACAAAGCACAGGATTCCCTGAATCTATGGTTACTGACTGACCCAGGCAAGGTCGAATATTTAGTCAAAAGTTCTTCTACTGTTTTTCTTACATTTTCAGCATTATGCTCTGTTGTGCCAAAGGTACATCTACAGCTAATCAGATGAGTTATGACATATTAACAACATGATTGGTTTTTGATAAAACAACAATAACAAAAAAAAACCAACACATTATCAGTTATAATATGGTTGAAACAAACATTAGAACACAAAAAACACATTATATCCTTCTACAATATCATAAGTTACTATAAGATGGTTGACAAAAGAACACTTCTTATGTTTACACACGTCCTCCAAATTTATAGCATCTGTCAAATTCTTCCATACAGTGTAAGTGCACATTAGGTTTGATTGGTGTAGAGATATTATTTATTTTATGATAGTGTATATGTCATCATGGCTGTCCTGAGATTGTTCTAACAGACCAGGGCAGGGAGTTTGTTAATGAGGCAATGCAGCAACTGTATGAAATTACTAAGACTCAACATCAGTTGGCTATATAGTCCTTATCATCCACAGGTATGTTGATCAGTTAATAGTATCAGTATAGCTACCTTCATATTATTGATTTATAGACTAATGGACTCATGAGAGATTTAATCAAACTCTCTGCTGTTACCTCTCAAAGTTAGATGGAACTGTCCAAGCTCTACTACTAACAATAATCATTATTATACTTAACAATCTTCCAGAATCACTCACTTCTGTTTTGTTATGTTCTGTAGAAGTAAAATAATAATAGCTAGGGCTTGATAAATTATTCCCCAAATTTCCCCTATAATGCTATTCTCAAATTCTCACTCACACCACCCATAATGCTTTTGATTTTGCCTATAATGCTTTCGATTTTGCCTATAATGCTCATGATTCAGCACTTTTATTGAACAAAAGTCAATAAAACAAACAAAAGATTCATCACTTCCTATTATTATATACTGTAGCATTATTAATGTTTCAATAATCTGAGGCTTGTTGTTCAACAAAACTATTAGAATAGGTATCCATTGGACACTCAGCCATTTTCAAAGCTGGCCAGATATGTGTCATGTGGTGACAATGACATGCTTACATACAAATTTTTAATGCAACATTAATTAACATTATGGAACTCATTCCCAAAATGCTTCTATTTTGACCTTGGCATTATTCTCAAATGCTTCACTGTACCTAAAATGCTCAAAAAAATGCTAGCATAATTTATCAAGCCCTAATAATAGCTAGCTGTCCCCAAACTCAGAGAAAGATAGTAAGGGACCAGCAGAAACAACAACAACAATTAATAAGGGATGGGGTCCCCAAATAATTATTATTTTGAGGATGGGGAGGGGGCCCTATATACATCAAGTCACACACACACACTGCACTTATTATAGGATATCAGAAGAGTGATACTGAAAACAAAGGACTACTAATAACAGAAGAGAGGATTGGTAATTAACTTATATCCTTAGGTCCAAAGCAAGACCTGACCATCTGCCAGCAACTAATAATCTAGAGACATCTTTTAGAAGCCAAGTGGAAGGGTTATCATAATAATTGCTACACAGACACAGAGGGCGTAGGTATAGGAATGAGATTTTGATGGGGGGGGGGGGGGGGGGGGGAGCACTTGTATGGAAAGGAATGGCTAAGTGTGTGTGTTGGTGAAAATTTTGAGTGACCACACCCACTAGCCACATTTTTAATACAATTAGAACCAAAATGCTTATTTTCACTTATCAGCAATACATACCTAGCTCTAGTTAATGCTGAGCAGCTGCTACATGCATCAAGAGAGACACAATAGGCCATAAATGTTGATACTAGATATAGGGAGTCAATAAGGACTTATGTAAACTGCCTATTCATCAGCTAACTTTAAGTGGTTGCTTGAATAAGACCTTGATTCCTTCAAGCAACCTGCAATCTATTTTGTCAGATTGGGGGGGGCACATGCCCCCAGTGCCCCCCTAGTTCCTACACATATGGAGGGTGGAACTAGAGGTGTCTATTGTAACACTTAGGCCTCATCATCAGTGTTGCCAAAATAATTTTTGTAATATCCTAAGTAGTCAACAAAGTTATTCTGTACCAAAAAATCCAAAGAAATCCAAGCATAACATTTTTATCCAAAAATTTATATAATAGAATGAATGGCTTATGAACATAAATTCTTTTATAGCATTTTGACACACCTTCATAGCTAAGATCAGTTTTATTCATAGCACTTTTGAGGTACATTAAATTCAACACTTAAAAATGCATTAAGTTTAGAAATTCCAAGACTGTTTTTGTGCTAAGGCTAGGGTTAGGTGAAAATCCAAATTATCATTGATCAAATCCAAAGCAAACATTGAAGGGTCAAAAATCCAAGCAGTTTGGATAAAATCCAAGACTTTGGCAGCACTGCATCATTGTGGTGTTCTACTTGGTAGTTCTTAACAAATTATTAGCAGATAACAATAATGAATACGAACAGCTACTTTTAAGTACATACATTACATCATAAACATAATAATTAACAGCTGCATGTACAGTCATTCACTACAATCATCAGGTTTTCAAAGTTGTACTCCCAGTATGGGGTGGGGTGGGGGAGGGATAAATAAATAGATAAATAAAATGAACCAAGCAACCAATGTAAGAGAGCTACTGTCACTGAGAGGTCTACCTACACTCACATTTTCCACCTACCACTAAGCTAATGTTGTAAAAGCAGATCGAATTGTCCATCCTATATAGCTAAGCTACCTGCAAGCACCACTTAACATTACACCTGCAAGTAAAGACAAGAATTGAGATTGTATATTCTCCCATAAGGTTATGAATAGATGTATGTGCTTTGAACTGCATGCATGGAGTGAACTATTAATTTTTCTGATTGAAAACGTGTAACAGTAGGTAGACTGTCTGTAGGCGTAGTGAGTGAGTCTAGTGATAAGTCCTACTATACCACTGCACAAGTGTGGCCACACCTCATTTACTCTGCCATTATGTAACAGTATACCTAACAAGCTGCACTTCCCAGAAAATTGAGATACCTCAATACTTCCCTACTCCCAGAAATTTAACACCTGTACAGTATTATAGTTAAAAGACAAAGAGTTACTAAGCAGTGATTTTATGTGATAAAAGCTAAATATTTATTGTACTCAACCTGCAATGTAGTATAGCAAGAGCACATGATAATAGTTGCCACCTTGTCAGTCCACTGTCCAAAACTATACAACTCATTCCAACAATCCAGTTAATTAGGCTCAGGTAAAATTGAAGTTATATATTTCACAGACATGGACAAAAAAAATAGTGAATGTATAATGATACTCTGTTCTAACTCCACACACAGACTTATCAATCTTTCCCATCTGGGTCAGGCATTCTAGGCTATTTTCATCAATCACTATTATGTAAGGTATAGCAGGTGGGTGTAGTGACTGGCCACCACCACCACCTGACCACACCACCAGACAACAAGTGTGGTCACATCACATCTTATTTACTTTGCATACAAGCTGTGCAAATACTTTAATTCCTCCCAGAATTTTAACACCTGTAAAATATTATAGTAGCTAGCTAAGGCTGAGTAGTTAAGCAATCATTTTATGTGAGAGAAACTAATACTCAACCTATAGCAGGAGCACATGATAATAAAGTTGCCAATGTTCCACCTTGTCAGTCCACCACCACCCTGTCTGTACATGGGGGTATGGGATAGGAATGGAAGGGGGGGGATGGGGCATTTTTGATCAAATGATTACATTATTTTACATCATTGTCAACTGCATACTGTTCTTATAGTAACTGTATATAATCTATAACCCCCTAGACTACCTCTACCACATAGCAATATGTAATCTAAATGATGTAATATCTCAATATTATGTTACATGGAGGAGTCACAATGCAATCACAGCCCTTTTAGGCAAAAGTTCTTCACATTATTATGTGTCCTGTGCAGACTATGCAATGCAGTTATAGCAGATTAATATTCATGCCACATTTTTATAGTTATCAACATTACTAGCAGTTTAGTGTGTTCAGTAGGTGTGGCTTAGATCCCCCCCCCCCCCACTTAAAGTTTGCTTCCTACCCTCACGTCAGCCAACACTATAGCTAGAACTCATTCCAGATAAAGTTGAAGCTATATAGTTCACAGACACAGAGAGAGACTAACATTAGCTATTGTCATTATTAGTAATAGCTGTGCACTAGTGAATGTATAATACTATGCTCCAACTCCACACAGAGACTTAAAAGTTACCAACCTTCCTGGATCTGGGTCAATCATTCTAGGTCATTAACCACTAATTCTATCATTTCTCACC
>CAXHJR010000066.1:5000-7500 GCA_964016965.1 Diacarnus erythraeanus | reverse complement strand
CCGGGCTCACCTCCTCCAGGCTTCGAATGCAGTCGGACATGCTACGAGGCAGCCGACGGGCAGCAGCTGAGACGCCGTCTGGCATCTCTCACCCAAAACGCTCACTCAAAAAAATACAGCGTGCAACGGTGCAACCTCACAAACAACAGGGCTCAAAGACCCGGCAGCTAGATGCAGAGGCTCGAACGTCCCTTGCATTTGACCGTCGGGGGATCACACTGCTCTGCTGGACAGGCTGGGCAATGCCACGATAGCTGGAAGCAGCCTTGGGAGCACCCCAGCTTAATGACCTGCAGAGCGACGTCTGTTGCAGAGATGCATTCTGAAAAACATCCCCACACCCTGGCCTACATGCATGTACCCTACACTGCCTCTGTATGACCACATATAAATTCGCGCACAGCTCGCGTCAGGCACTCCCTAGGTACTTCTCGATGCACCCACCCTGCCACCCCACCCACTCTCGTGCACGCATTTTCCCCACCCAGTTTACCGTGACCCAGCGACGACCACAACTCGTGCCACGCCCACCAGCCGAGTGCCACTTGCAGGCCTCACAATACACTCATCCGACAATGCAGGCCTCACAATACACTCATCCGACGAGCTAAGGGTGGGTGTAGCATTGGCTGTGGTTCACCTGCACGTGGGTGCCCCCTTGACCTTTGAACTTTGAACTTCCGGTACCCCCACCTCTCTCCACTCAACCAATTCTCGTTCGTGCCCACATCTGGTGCCTCTTTGCCTGCCTGCTTACTTGCCCGCCCGCCTGCCTGCCTGCCCACCCACTCGCCCATTCTAGCTAGTTACCTATTGATCTTGCCTAACCTCCCTACCTCCCTCCCTACCTACCTACCCACCCACCCACACCTTACCTACTCTTCAACGTTACAGTTACTTTGGTCAACGGTCCATCCAGCCGAGGCTACGAGAAAGAGTTGTGACGGTCGAAGAATCAAATTCTGGCCGGTGCTGTGGGTAGCTGTAATCCTTGCATCGTGTAAGAATCGAGGAGGAGGAGGAGGAGGAGGAGGAGGAGGAGGAGGAGTTGGTTGTCACGGACCTGGTTGGCTGCACCCCCTCTTGAGCCTACCATTAATTATGCCGGCAGAATTTAAACTGCAAGTCGAATCATGCATTTCAGACTCAGTTGGGTCACTGGTGATTTGAGGGTTTATTTACCGTAACGAGAGCGACCTCTCGAATGGTGGAATGTTCAGACCTGCTATAATGATGACAATTTTAGCACTTCTTCTGTGAGAGCTAGGTTGAAGTGAGTGAGTGAGTGAGTGAGTGATTAAGAGACGGGAACACGCGTGAGCAGGAGCTAATTGTTGCGTACATGGCATTATCTATCTAACTGCTCTAGATGGAGAGATTTCATTGGCATGCTGATATTATTGTCGTTCTGGTGGTGTTTATAATAATATGTATGCCCACTAATGGCATCGATAACGGTGGTTACATTTTGTGCAGGTCCTGTGGTGGTGTCCTGCAGAAAGGGTTTGAGGAGCAAGTAAAGCAGCAGTGTCCTGTGTTGTCCCTCCCTCCCCACGAGGAGAACTTTCGACCATTGTCAAAAGAGACATCGATACAGTACTACGTAGTAGCTATTGCGATGTTTAATTGATAATAATATGTTATTTTCTGGTCTTCTTTTTTTTTTTTGATGATGATGATGATGATGATGATGATAATAATGACGATGATAATCATAATCATAATCATAATCATAATCATAATCATAATGATAATAATAATAATAATAATAATAATAATAATAATAATAATAATAATAATAATAATAATAATAATAATAATAATAATAATAATAATGGGGTCAGGCGGGGAGATGTGCTCGAGACAGAAAATGGCATACCTGACCGAGCAAGTGCCGGGATTATCCAAATGTTATTATTAATGGGTGATTTTAGCTAGCCAGTAGCTGAAATGAAGGGTGTGTCCCCGGTAGCTCCGATCCACAGAATAGAATAATTATTAGGATTGATTTTTTCATCAGCCAAACTGCTTGAATTCCATCCCCGAAAGGAGTTTAATGGAGCCAATCCAAATGGATGGGTCGGTATGATCTAGGTATATGGAAAGAAGTCTGAGGAGACACGAGAGGAGGAGTGTGGTCGGTAACGGGGTTAGGCGGGGAGATGTGGCGAAGATAGAAATGATATAGCGAGCGGCTGGTGGAAGGAAGTGTGATTATCTAATAATAATATAGTGAGAGGTATATTATAGTAATGGGGTTAGGCAGCGAGAGGTGCCGAAGATAGATAGAAGAACGAAGATAGAAGAACGAAGATAGAAGAACGGAGGGCTCGAAATGGTCGCAATTCTCAATAATACAGAGACGTAAGTAAGAGAGCCACGTGGCATTACAGTGAGTAAGTAAGTAAGTAAGTACAGACACGATTAGTCCAAAAGTTCTTCTTGGTGATGTAATTAATTTTTTCAACTTTAGCTAGCCACGACTCTGATGGTCAAAATT
>CAXHJR010000065.1:0-16385 GCA_964016965.1 Diacarnus erythraeanus | reverse complement strand
TGACCTCTCCATTATAAGCCATAGTCTTTCTTTTCTTTCAGAGTTATTCTTTCAGAGTTATGACACACAAGTCCACCTGCAAAGATTAAAGTGCAATTGATTCTCAAGGGTCGCAGGGAAAGGTCATCTGAGGTCACTGAGGTCATAAATACGTTTTTGCCTATAACTCGTGATAGACTTGAGCTAGAGACGTGGGATTGGCACCAATGTGTTCGTTTTGACCAGGCGCATCATATGCTATGCAACAAGGTCATGACCTGACCTTGACCTTAGGTCAGCCTTTGACCTTGATCTTTCAAGGTCATCAAATACATATTTCGATGCGGCTTGACGAGAAGAACACGATGGTGCTAAATTCATTTCTCTATCTGTCTTAGATAAAAGGTTACAAGCAAAAAAACGAGTGTTGCTAAAAACCAGGTGATGACCTCTGGTGACCTCAATATTGATCTGACCTGAAAATGTTCTTAGTAAAAAATGTAGATCTAGTCGAGGCCTATCCAACGCCGTCTACCGTGTGTCGCTACGACACGTGGTTTTCGAGATACGACGGGGGGGGCGAAAAGGCCCCCTCCCCGCCAGAAATCGAACCTTTCAGAGCCGGCCAGGAATAGGTTTAAATAGTACTTTATGCGTCATTTTGCTCGCTTAAATGTATTTTATGTCATACTTGACTTGTAGAAGCACGAGTTTATAAATGAATGAGTGAAACGAGTTCATTTATAAACGAGTGCTTAACCCGCGCCCTGATGGGCCTCGGGGATTGAACACCCCCCCCCCCCCACGATCTCAGCTCCTATTGGTCGTAGAGAAAAAATAAAACGGCGTTCGATAGCTCGTCGAAAACGATTACGAAAGTACTTCGGTCAATTTTTGACTCAGATCAAAATTTGGACCTCTCCAGGGGCCAAATTAAAAAAAATATAATTGTTTTTTTTTTCGCGAATAACTTTTACATTTTTAAAGATAGATCAATAATTCTTTCACCATTGTGTTTGTCTCGTCAAGCCGAATCGAATGATATATAATATAACCTAAAAAGGTCACATCGTGACCTTGACCTCCGGTGACCTCAGGTCAAGGTCACGAAGTGACCTAGGTGGGTAATGCTGCATATCATATGATGCGCAGTGATGAGACGAACACATTGACACCTGTTTCATGCCTGTATCTCAATTCTAGCAAAAGTTATGGGCAAACATGTATTTTTACCTTATGACGTCATCATCTGACCTTGGATGACCTTTCGAGGGCGCTACTGGTACCAATTTGCACTGAGGTCATCAATACTAACCTAGTTAGCTGTGATTTTGAATGAGCTAAACCGATTTGAATCAATTTTGAGGCAAATGAGTTTTCTCCCATTGACATGATAATGGGCAGGTCACGAAAATGACCTGACCTTAGGTCACCGATATAAAAAAATCCGAGATATACAAATTGTAGGTACTAATAGGTATACCAATCCCTGAAAGTAACAAAGCTTTTGGCTCAACCACTGTCGCCGTGGCACGACCGCAAACTTTTTCGGAGGTCGGGTCACTTGACCTGATCCCGTGACCTGACCTGAGGTGACCTGGGGTCAAAATTTTCAGGAAGTGTGCGGAATAGGTGTGGTGAAAGGTGTGCCAAAAACCGCGGCGCGCAGCGCCGCGGTTTTTGAGCTATCTTGAAAAAAAAACGGAGGGGGGGTGTTCAACACCCCCCCCCCCCATCAGGGCGCGGTTTAACCCGTGCCCTGGAAGGGGGGGGGGCAAAATCTGTCCACCCCTCCGGGTTTTTTTAAATATCTCGCTTGTTTATTGTTCTATCACCACTATTTTTTTAGTACCTTCCTAAAATTGAACTGGGAAACTTTTGACGCAAAAAAATCGAAAATCGGTCCAGAAATTTTTGAGATATAACACCCCGAAATCCAAAAACCTTTTTCGGGTCAGACTGCGCTATTCGCAAAACAGCATTTTCACTCTAAATTTTATATACAGCACTCACTAATCACGTAACTCTTCTTTTACACTTGACCGGCAATGCCGAAAGGGGTCATTCATACCTCGTGACATTGCGCATGCGCAGAACCTTATTATGACATGAATTAGAAAGCTATAGTAACAACTATTTTTCGTGGACGCATATTTGAAAGGCAGACGGTAGCATTGTTCTCTTTAGAAAAATAGCATATTTTGCTACAGGTATTTCATGTGAAACTTCTTGGAGATGCAATTTTTTCCAAAATAAGAGATGCAAATTTTTCAATAGGATACCACAACATTGAAAAAAATACAGAAATATTAATCCCGCTTGATAAACTTTACAAGAGTGATGTAATCACTATCATCAACCTACCAGCATCTCGTTAGCATGGTAATGCAAATTTGCACCTCTAGTAATCAGGAGAATTTCAAGGGCTTCCTAAGCTTTTCTCGGATTTGCTCTAGCTGTAATGGTTCATCCTCCAGACTGTAAAATGTAAAGTCATGTCATTTTTACCAAAAATGCCAAACATTTTTCGGATTTGACCTCATTTGACCTGGAAGGGGTTGACCTAGGGTCACCAAATTTTGGTCCAAAAAAGTTAAGATGTGGTCCCCCTACCCCCAATGTTTGGTGGTTCTAGCTCTTATAGGAGCTGAGATCGTAGGGGGGGGGCATTATCTGCCCCCCTTCCAGAGCGAGTGATTCTCAGACCCCTTCCAGGGCGCGGGTTAAACAAGTTAAGGTGACATAAAATGCATTTAAACGAGCAAAAGGTCGTGTAAAAATCATTTAAATGATTTTTCCACGTTTTACGACACCTGTCTTCATAACGTCATTGTGTGTTCAAAAAGGCCTGTTATATGGGGTCAAAAAAGAGAAAAGTGGCATGGTACATTGGAGAATAAAAATATACGAAGTTGTAATGCACATGTGTATTCAATCTACAAGCATTTAACAGCAAAAAGGTGGAAAGCGATCATTCCATCACAATCTACCCCGATCATGACTGAATCACTGGCGCAGCACTCCCGGCAGTTCTAAAATGTTTCTAGGACCCATTTTGTGGCAGACGCCTTTCCAGTTTTGTTTCGCTTCTTGTTTAAAAGGCATAGCTGTTCTTCATCCATTTGAACTCATCGGCAGATGAACTCATTGTTCTTTCTCCCGCAAAGAAGGAACCAAAGGTTACGATATTATACAAAATTTTAACGAGCTCTGCTTTCCCTTATTACTCATAAGCTCATAAACTCATAAATAATGTGTACAATAATGAGCCACAGGGGCCCGTGCAAAGTTGCACATACGCACACACACACACAGTACACACATACAGATACAGCACACAAACAAAGGCATCTACATTCAAAGTAGGTACAGAATCATAAGTGGCCTCGTAGGGCTGCCAATGCAATTGCGCTTCACGCACGCGAGCACACACACACACACACACACACACACACACACACACACACACACCACTATACGTCCCAGCCGTGACTTACCAGCCACTTGACTCCACACGGTGACAACCGAGGACACCCTCAAGGAAACGTAGCAGATAATCCTCGCGTGGCGTGGGTGTTCGTACGGTGGGAGTCTTTCAAATTGTGGGTGGAAAGAGGGAAGAGAGTAAAACGTGTCCCTGGTAGAGGCCATGAAAAATACCGAGGACATGGTGACAACAGAGGACAGTGTGTGACTCGGTGTCTGACAACCGAGGACAGTGTGTGACTCGGTGTCATCTACAAGCGCAATACCGAGGACAATGTGCTGATTGGTCGAGTGCCACGTGACGTCATCCTCAACCATTCTCGGGTACAGGGTGCCGGCGCCGGCGGGAATCCGGTTGGTAGCCGTCGGGTGCCCCGGGCATCGGTATCAGGGTGGATAAATCGGGGGGGGGAAAGACGGGGAAATTGGTCTCTTTAGGGCCCCGAAAGTTTTAATTACTGGGGAACCGGGGGACCTGCTATTTGGAGAATCAGGGCTTTTTCACAAATTGTCAGGAGCATAATCCAGGTTGAAAGGTGCGTTTATGCAATCATGTAGCGATAATTTTGATTTTTTCTGCATGTAGCTTTTACCTGCTCCTATTGTGTATCGCACAGGCCCTCCCAGACGTAGTGTGGGCCCTCTCAGAACTTGTGCATTAGGGTATAACGTCTGAACAAAATGTCTTTTTTTCGAAATTCGCCACCCATAATTATGTTGCAAAATCGAATTTTAAGACGATTTCATCTCTCTCTATTTTTCGATTTGACCACATTTTCGTGCGCAATTTCGCAGCTTTTGTTTTTGCCGGTCGATAGTGAAGTCACCATTGTTAACGCCATAGCGTTTACATAGAACAATAACACACAAGAGCCAATATCAGAAGGGTAGAGTTATAGATTGTTGCACGACAGTGAGGAGTTAACTGCAGCCTTTGTATTAGACAGATATCGAGACAGACTCTTTGTGTGTGTGTGTGTGCGTCTGTAGCAGAGGCGTATCCACGGGGGTCCTGGGGTCCTAGGACCCCCCCCCCCCCCCCGGTGGGTAGGTGGGCCCTTTTTCAATCGGCGTATTGGTAACGTCAGGCAGTGACCAGTAAACTTTCAGTAGCAGAGATACAAAAGGGAGCTCATCTATTACCTTCCCGGTCTGGTGGGGGCCCCTCAGATCCGACATGGGCCCTCACCACTTTGCTCTGGACCCTCCCAGGTTAGATATGGGACCCATAAGGTCCGACGTTGGGCCTCTCGACATTGCTGTGGGCCTCTCTCAGTTCAGGTATGGGGCCCACTCATGTCCGACATGGGCCCCAATCTGACTTTGGAGGGTCCTGCAGCAAAGTTGAAAGGGAATATGTCGGACCCGAGGGTCCATATGACATAGGTAGGCCCACAGCAAAGTTGAGGGACCATGACGTGCTGAGGGGCCATATCTGACCTGAGAGGGGGTCCACATTAAAGTGGAGAGGACCAATACCAGACCTGAGGGCCCCATATCTGACCTGGCAGGGACCGCAGCAAGGTGGAGTGGGTCCATGTCGGACCTGGAGGCCCATATGACATAGGAGGGACCCACAGCAAAGGTGAAGAGCCATGCCGTGCTAAGGGGTAATACAAAACCTGAGAGGGGTCCACAGCAAAGTTGAGATGGTCTATGTCGGACATCAGAGCCCCATAACTGACCTGGGAGGGCCAACAGCAATGTTGAGAGGGCCCATGTTGGGCATGAGTGGGGTCCATACCTGACCTGGGAGGGGCCACAGCAAAGTTGAGAGGGCGAACTTCGGACCTGAGGGGGCCCCATATCTAACTTGGAAGGGCCCACAGCAAGGTCGCGATGACCCATGTCGGATTTGATGGGCCCCAAATCAGGCCGGCAACACATGGCAACATTGGTGGCAGATCTGGGGGTTTTGGTTACGCTTTGTAGAATTTGGTGACACTAAAGGTATAGTGATCAAATACGCTAAATTGGTTATCAGACGCGATGTTTTGGCTATGGGTTAAAATTTAACGCATTAGGGGTGGCGAATTTCGAAAAAGAGACATTTTGTTCAGACGTGCATGCCTACGACGTGTCCACACGGCCCGTACCACTGCACGTACTATGGACGTAAGTACGGGACCTCTCAGATCCTGTACTTACGTCCTACGGGCCCTCTCAGACCTTGGCCGGACCCTTGCAGGTCTTGCATGGGCCGTATCAGACCTAGCAT
Source organism: Diacarnus erythraeanus (assembly GCA_964016965.1). Taxonomy (NCBI): domain Eukaryota; kingdom Metazoa; phylum Porifera; class Demospongiae; order Poecilosclerida; family Podospongiidae; genus Diacarnus; species Diacarnus erythraeanus. The sequence goes on along the minus strand of CAXHJR010000065.1, from coordinate 10,702 downwards.
CAGCCAAGGCCGTATATAGAGCATCAGCCCTGTCATGCTGCTGTGGCCCCTCTTGACTGGGGTGGGCCCTCTCAAACACGGTTCAGGCCCGTGCAATGAGTACCATGGCGTCTGCGTGCCCCTGTACTTTCAAGGCATGTTATCTTGATGTCATTAGCAGTACCTATCAGTGGCGCAGCCAGGGGGGCTAAAGGGGCTAAAGCCCCCCCCCCATCGGTCCCAAAATCCTATAGAAAAATTATAAATCACTTTTTATTTCGATTACAAAACATTTAAAACACTCTTTTAGGCAAAGTCAACCTATTAGGCATTATGCCATCAGTGTCCTTTTTGCCTCAAGGTCCCCCTCCAACCCCAAAATGCCCTTTTGAAAATGTCAAGCCCCCATTACATAGTTCTGGCTGCGCCACTGGTACCTATAGTTTTAATTCATCCTTTTCCCATCGCGGAGTTATTGAAGAGCATGTTTTAAAAAACTCTTGCTCCTATCCCGCTTTCGGCCAAGTTTTTTTATGACACCACTGCAGTTTTATTTGACATTTCTGATCAGTAGGTATACCAGTCAGAGCTTGAATACAGCCACCATACCTTAATGACTAATGTGTACCTACCAGTGTGGTGCCAATTAAAAAAAAATACATGTTCGATGTCCGCCCGAAGTCCATATGTTTCATACACGAGTGACATTGAATATTCGGGAGTTGAATAAATGAATCCGTCACGATTGCGTACAAATCTCGCACGAGGAGACTTGAGGAATCCTGTATCTTTCGATTAGGGGTTAATTGTGCCTCTTCTTGAAATTTAAACTCAATTATTAATTAACTTTCTGCAAAAAAATATGTTTAGTCTGTTTCAGTTTGTTACTTTGTCCGTCCTTGATTTTTATATAAAGGCATGTGAGATGCAAAGATAGAAATATCCCTGCATTGCGCAGCCAATTACAAATTAGCCTCTAATCGAAATGTAGGTATAGAGGATTCTTCATGGCCCCGAATGTGAGATAAGGAATCTTTCCCCGGCAGGTGACTGAAAAACCGAGGGACGAAGGAGCGAGGTTTGCAAGGAACGTGCAGGGAAGATTCCTATCTCACACGAGGTAACTTGAAGAATTATATATCTTTCGATTTGGAAGCACGCGTTGTTATCTTTGCATCCCAGAGCGATGCGAAGATAAACCGCTTAATTTTTCCCTAAGCTAGTTATCTCTGCTTCCTAAATTTTATTTATTTTTTTAACACGTGAAGTGCAATGATAGAAATATCCCTGCATTCAGTAGTCCCAATAACCAAGCAAACTCAAATCGAAAGATATTCAAATTTCGGCCATGCAATAAAAAATGTCCAGCTCACCGTCCGAACATGGCGAATATCACGTGAAACATGCGTAGAATGACAATTCTTCATATTTGCTGTCATACACATACGTCACATGATCTCGAGTCATGTGACGTATATATTTGACCATCTTTTTGGCCAGAAAATGGTCAAAATCTTAAGAATTTTCTGATTTCCCAAGACATCGACCGTTTTCTGGCCCATAAGGTGGTCAAATATGATCCAATTTTAATTTTGAGACCAGATTTGAAACCCTCCCGTCATTTCCGTTCTGTTAGACTCCCAAATGTTTCATTTCCAAATTTGATTTTTTTGTCCCCCATGGTATTTTCCTAATTTCAAGGTCGTTGAGCACTGTCTAAATATTGATCGATTTGCATAAAAATTAGCATGTGAGCTTTTGATAACCAATCGCACTATATCAGAGGGTGGGAGTTTAACTTTTCCGATTTTAGGTTTTTAAGGACCACCTTATTGTCCATCGCTTTGCGGAGTGCTGGGGCCGGTGGATGACACGGTCATGCTCTGAAAGACGGGATAAACAATTGAACATCATTAATTGTGGCATGAGCGTTAGCAAGTGGGATAAATGAACATATCCTAACCATATTGTTCCCTCCCGCAGAGCTGCGCGAGTGACGCTGCCGCCCTTCCTGGTTCCACACGTCAACACCAACGTCAGCAGTGCCGGCTTCCGAACGAATTTTCCTATAGACCGGACCTGAAAGATCATCCTTATGTACTCAGCGAAGGCAGGTCTGCCTCCCTGTTCCCCATCGCAACTAGCAGTGCCTCCAGACGTAATTCAAAGAATATTGTACGTCCTAAAATAGAATAAAGAAGAAATGCAATAAAGAGATTTTTTCTTTTTTCCCGACTGAGAGAAGCTTTTCTTCGGCGGAAACGCTGCTATTCGGCATGCAACCCTGCGCGAAGGAATGTCAAAATAACTGGCTAAGCGCCCTAACTCAAGAAGAGGCGCTGGAGACATGAAATCAAGCTCAATTAAGATTGAAAGCAAGTTGGCCTTGTTGTTTTTGTTTGTGTGATTTTGTTATTCTTGATAAGTGCTGAGGCCGAGATCAAGATAAAGTTGGCGCCGAGATGTGTGACCTGGCGTCGCCGCTGGCTGAGGAAGCGGCCGCCGGCGGGCAGGAGGTGATTGAGGTGTCTGGCGCCCAGCTGGCCCGGCCTCTGCCTCTGCAGCGGCACCCTGGCCCGAAGGCGGCCGGAGCCGAGCGGCAGCTCAACGAGACGGTCCGGTCACTGGAGATGCAGGCCCTCACCATACCAGCTCCCACTCTGGGCCGGTGTACCGCTGATCCTGAAACGTCTGGCTGCAAGATGGCAACCAAAGATCTGGGCAGCCGCTCACCGCCGCGCCCCGCTGGTGACGCTGCTAAGGCGGAAACTGGAGGAAAACGTAACCGGACCGTGAGCGGAATGCTTACGGTCCGGTGTGCTCACGGTTCCACAAAATTAAGCTGAGCCAGGCAGCGATGAAGGCCCTGCTGCTTCTCTTCCTGGTCCTGCTCGGATGCAGCAACCGTCCGCTGACCGCGGCAGGCGTGACGCCGCCCAAAGCTGTGCTGCGGGGTGCACCCGGAGGGGGGCGTGCCCCCCAGATTCTTTCACGCCAGGGTGCAACATCACACCAACGCCGGATCAACCTGGAACGTCACGCGAGTGATCCTGTCTGGTGACGTCGAGCTCAACCCCGGCCCACCTCAGTCTGACGTCTCTGGCTCAAATCGGACCCCTGTCCAAACTGCACCTGCCATCACCAATCGTCAGCTGTCATGTTTTACACAGAACGTGCGGAGTCTAAAAAATTAAGCTGTGCACACTCCGTGCGGTTGCGCCCGTTCTTCAGCAACATGATATAATAGCGCTCACAGAAACATGGCTGAAACCTCAGGTGGGCGACTCCGAGCTGTCAAATGGCTTCGATGGCCACATCTGGTTCCGCCGAGATCGGGAGACAGACATCTGGCGGCGGAGTAGCGTTTGCCGTGCGATCGTCTCTGCTGCCCATCCGGCGTTCTGAGACTGAGCCAGTGGGATCTGAGGTCCTGGTGGTCGAGCTCGCTGGTTTGCGTCCGGTTATGACTGTTGTTATCGCCTATAGACCACCAGATAATGATGCATCGCTCGACAAAATCATCAATGTTATCGACAGGCTTTGTGTGAGTGGACGCCCCATCTTGCTGCTGGGTGATTTTAACCTGCCCGATATTGTGTGGAATGGGGCGACCAATCCGGCTGAGCTGCTGCGCGGGACGGATCGAGCCCAGATCTTCTGTGATACGATCGCCCATCACGGATTGAGTCAGCATGTGTCTGAGCCGACGCGTGGGGGGCGCGATTCTGGACTTGGTCTTATCCAATTTACAGCATTGTAAATGTGAGGTTGATGCTGGCTTATTTGAATCTGACCACAGGCAAACTACACCTTTTTAGGAGCAAATTAAGACAGCTGAAGTCCAATTTAAGACAGTTGAAGTTGGGTTTAAGACAGTTGAACATAATATTAATACTACTGAATTAGGTTTTTAAACTATTGAAGGGCATATTAAGAAAACTGGGCTCCAATTTAAGAGAGATGATTTACGATTTAAGAAAAATGAAGCGCAATTTAAGCGTCTCAATACCTACTAACGAGTCGATGATTATGAAGGATAAGAGGAACATCACATCTGTGCTTAAACTGAGTAGAGCGAATATCATCAAATGAAAGGACCTTGTGCTCATTTCGCACGCATTTTTATTTGATTGTCACGTGCAGTTTTATTTTTTAATTAGGACAGCTTTTTTCGTCTTCTTTCGGAGTAACGGCCGGCACGTCATTTATCACGATAAGGTGAATGCCTGGCTCCTGACATTTTCTTTAAAGTACTAATTTTTTTGCTTTTAAAGTTAATTATTTTTCTAGTAAGGCATTCGTTGCAACTCGGGCAATGTCGGCGCCCGACTCATGGGACTTAATGGTTACCGACGATGAAGAAGCGGTCGATGACGAAACATCAAGTGCGGCAGGAGTCCATACCGCAGGAAATCGCGGAATTAGGCGGGGAACTCGCCGTGGACACGACAAGCGCGTCCCAAGTGATGCCCGGAGGCGCATTTTGGACACCTACAAGGCTGGCGGAGACCGGAAAATGGCTGCAGTCGCTAACGGAGTGGCAGTAAAAACGGCCTATGACTACATTCATCGGGGTGATGGGGATGCACCACCAAAGAAGAGGGGCGGGCAAACCACAAAGAAAGTAGCGGATGAAATGGTGGAAAAGATGGTCGAGTATTTGGAGGTCAACCCGCAGATTTCTCTGAAAGAAATAACAAACAAGATCCGTCAAGAAACAGGGGTGCGAATCTCCACAAACACCGCACACAAACATCTACACGGAAAATTTTACACTGTGAAGAAGGTATTACCACAGCCAGTGAACATGAACAGTGCTGAGAATAAGAAGAAGAGGGCTGAAAAAAGTCATGGATGCCAACGGTGAGGGAAAGACGGTCCTGTACATTGACGAGACGAACTGCAATCTGTTTGTTCGTCGGTCGCAGGGACGCTCTCGCCGAGGTCTGGTGAAGGTTGCGACTTCGAAAGGCGCAAATGTACATGTAATTGGCGCAATCAGTCAGACGGGGCTGGTGTATTGGGAGAGAAGACGCGGGTCCTTCCGCAAGGAGGAGTGCCGTGAGTGGCTACGCCGCGCTCTCCGCCAGTGCCCTCAGCCAATGGACCGGATTGTTGTCGTGTGTGATAACGCCCCAGTACACAACGACATTGAATCGGTTGCTGCTGAACCGGAGTTCGAGGGGGTCGAAATTCTCCGCATGGCCCCCTACAGCGCCCCCTTGAACCCAATAGAGGAGTGTTGGTCTGCGTTCAAGGCGGCCATGAAGCGGTCGATGGCTGTCACTTTCGACGACATGATGAGCACGAGAGACGGCCTCTCACAGACCGAGCATCGACTGCGCTACTTGGAGGAGCACATCGACCGATCCATCGCCGCGGTGACACCGATGTGCTGCCTCAACTGCTTCAACCACGTCCAGAAGCACTATGCCGCCTGCATGACCCTTGCGAACCTCGCGATGGGCGTGTAAGTCCTAACCACTATGTGTGTGGCTAGGTAGCAATGCGCGTTTGCTATGTTATGTTTGTTATGCGCAGCAATGATGTCCGAGCATTCGCAGTTGACGGACGATGTTAAATGATTGACGATGATGGTGAAACCGTGACAATATACTTCAACGGTTTTGCAGTGACGTGTTTGTCATTATTCAATCAATTCTGTAAACCACATCTGGATAGCATGTACTGTCATTGAACATCAACATGACACGTTTAATTAACTCTTATGGCGCACGTAGCTGCTATAGCGCACACACTTCATACACATGTTGTGTCAAGGGTTTATCACCATGCAAATTGCATCTTAAATTGCGCTCCATTTTTCTTAAGTCGTAAATCATCTTTCTTAAATTGGAGCCCAGTTTTCTTAATATGCTCTTCAATAGTTTAAAAACCTAATTCAGTAGTTTTAATACTAATTTCAACTGTCTTAAACCCAACTTCAACTGTCTTAAATTGGACTTCAGCTGTCTTAATTTGCTCCTAAAAAGGTGTATAGTATCATTTTCCGTTTCATGTCCGTCTCCGGTACGCGTCATTCGTAGTACGGCGTTAAACTACCGCCGAGCAGAGTTACCTGGCCTAAAAGATAGTTTGCGTCTTTTAACCTGGAATGTGATGGATGCCATGGATATAGATGACGCTGTGGAACAATTCTATTAATGGGTTAATGCAGCGATAGTGGACTATATACCGACGGTTACATTGAAGTCAAAGTTTCCGCCCTGGTTTGACTTTGACGTTAAGCGAGCTTTACGTGAGAAAGAATCTGCTCACAGGCGGAAGAAAAGATCACCCGCAGCTGAGAACTCTGTCCATTTTTTCTGACCGTAGAGAACATTTAAGAAAGTTGTCGCATCCAGGTACCGTCAGTATATATTGCATTTAGTAGAAGACTTTATATTGCCTTTTTTGACTTTATATGACTTTTTATTGACAGTATATATTGCATTTAGTAGAAGACACCCGCAGCTGAGAACTCTGTCCATTTTTCTGACCGTAGAGAACATTTAAGAAAGTTGTCGCATCCAGGTACCGTCAGTATATATTGCATTTAGTAGAAGACTTTAAAAGCAACTTAAAACGGTTTTGGTCCCTTCTTAAGTCTGTTAAATCAGCGGGAAGGAGTGTGCCGGCTCTAGAATGCGACGGACAGGTCGTGACAGGTGATATGGCGCGCGCGGAATGTTTTACTCGGTCATTTGCAGAAAAGTTTTCGGACCCCACCCTGCATACTTACCCTGCATGCTTATCATGCAACATTGACACTTTTGAGCATTTTACCGTGATGCATGAGACTGTGCTCGGCGTTCTTCGATCGTTAGATGTTCACAAGGCATGTGGCCCCGACGGACTTAGTGCTAGGATTTTGTCAGAATGTGCCGATGAATTCGCAGTGCCGTTGACAAAGTTGTGCGTCCTGTCTTTTAAGCAGGGAAAGTTCCCTACTACCTGGAAAAGGGCTCACGTGACACCTGTGTACAAAAAAGGTGACAGGGAAGACCCTGCCAATTACCGGCCAGTCTCACTTCTGTCTATTTGCTCGAAGATAATGGAAGAGTCGTGTGTGACCAATTGATTACCCATGTAGCCCCCGTGCTGTCGCCGGCCCAGCATGGGTTCTTGGCCGGGCGTTCCTGTGAGACCAATCTAACCTGCCTCGTCAAGCAGTTGTGGGACGGTATCGCCGCGGGCTACCAGACAGATGTCATCTATACCGACTATTCCTCTGCCTTTACCAGCGTGAACCATTCCCTTCTCCTACACACTCCTATCATCTTTCCACCACCGCTCCTATCTCTTCTCCACTCCACACTCCTATCATCTGTCTGGACCTGCCCTACGGTGGTTTGAGTCCTACCTCTGTGGGAGAGAGCAGCAGGTTGTGCTTAATGGGAAAGCGTCCGGCTGGACCCGTGTTGGGTCCGGCGTACCGGAGGGCAGTATATGCGGTCCAGTGCTGTTCGTTCTATTTTGTAACGATGTGCCCGCTCACCTGAACTATCAGTGTCTGATATATGCGGATGATATGAAAATTCTCAGGCGTGTTCTCACATATGATTACGCTGTGGCTCTTCAATCTGACTTGGACAACCTTTCGCCATGGTCAATTGCTTGGAAACTCAAACTGAACCCTACAAAATGTAAATTTAACAAAATGTAGCTGATGCTGGCCTGTTCTCTAGTCGAGGGGCTTTCTTGAAATCGGTGGCTCGTATTTTAACTCTGTGATATAACTCCGTGATGACTCTGTGACTTGCGCATATGTACCTATTTTAATGTATGACTGCGTCCGTAAATGGACATGATGTCTGTAGACGTTAAATAAATACATACATCCATACATGCAAATGTAAGATCATATGCCATGTGCGGATATCATGTTCGCTAATTGATTCGTTGACCGTTGCAACTATTCCATGCACAAACAGCTAAAAAAATGAAGCTTGAGAAGCCAAGGGGTCAATATTGAGGGATTGATATGTGACCCCCCCCCCCTCCCCTCCCTCAGACTCGTGTCACTTCATGCATGTGTTGCAGGTAACATGAAAACTCCGGCAGTGTGCAAGCTGCCTAAAATCCCAGGCACTTTGCAAAATGACTGAAAGGTCAAGTCATTTTTACCATTCAGGCGATGTTTTACCATTATTTAATTGTTCTAATTGAAGTGTCTAATTATGTAACGGTAATGAGTATGGAGCAAATTAATGCACGTATTATCATTGCTTAGTATTATGACACCATACGTGCGACAACACAAAGTCCAGAACATTTACCTACTCAAACACTTTTATGAGAAGCAGACGCAAACATCCATAATTGTGAGACCACGGGTTTTTCACGCCAAAACACATGATGCCTGTGTCATCAGGCCGTTTTCATACTGCCAAGTGCCTAGGCGTTATCCAAACTGCGTAGGCAGTTTGCATATTACCCAGACAGTTTTCAGACTGCCAGAGTTTTAATATTGCCAGTAACATATGCATTGCAGGTACTGCCACTATCACTATGAAACAATGCACGTCGGTGTGATAATAAAGGTACGGTTTAATACATTTTCTTACTGTTTAACGAATTTATAAGCGTGGAGAAAGTTCGTTTCGTTACCTGCACTGAAACATGAGGTATGATACTCAAAGCTGCAAGTTTTTTTGCGAACAGATGTGTGGTGGGAAGGCCGAATTTTGCAAACCGACAAGCCTAAGCAGCTTGATCAGTTCGCGTAGGAAGTTGGTGCGAACGTTCTAAACACTTAGCGAAAACCCCACTTGGATTGATGCTTCCGGACTACAGCGATGGCAGTAATCCTCCTCAGACGCTCGCAGACGCATATGCTGTCCGGCGCAGGTGGCCGTGGATGACAACGGAGAGTGACCATCGCCATCGGCCACATGCTTATATGAACCCAAAATTAATATAGATAAGGTTAAGTCGGGAGTCTCGTGCACAAAAATGAGAAGTGGGTCATCCCCTGGAAGGGGATCGCAAAAAATAGCGATAGAGACGACTCCAGCGGATGCATTCTTCGGTCTGTGTAAAATTCCAAAAACTGTGCAAATTTCCTTCAACAGCATCACTATTCAATTTCCAAGTCAAATATATCATATTAAATAAACTAAAAATAAATTTATTTAAATATTTGGTGGTTATCCATCTTGTTTGACGGTAAATGTTATTTTTATAACCGTTGTATGTAAGTTCTGGACACCTTACATCTGATTCTTACTCTTTTACAGTAACTCATCCCACACTCGCGCCAGCTGATAGCACGCAAATGATGACGTCTTTTTATAATTCGAAAAGTTTGTTGCTATTAAAATTTTAAGCAATAATTAAGGAAACTGAATATTTTATGCCAAAAATATGTTTATTAAAAACAATCCTTTTTCATATCGAAAGCGAACATAATACTTTGATAACGTCATCGGTTGCAAATTACTGTGTCACTCTGGTGATGATGATGATTTGGGTTTTAGGTGTGTCACTCTGGTTACTTTGGTTTCGTATCCGCGGCAGATTTGTTACAATGTCATTGGGGCTCCTGAATTGGGTCATTTGAGCGTCCCAAATTAGTGTAAATGTGGCATAATGTGCATGCTTTTTGTGGCTAAATAAATATAGTGTCCTTATTATGGTGAGGTAGGCCGCTATATCGAGGCCAGCAAGTTGGCATCGAAAAATCGGAAGTGCCGAGGCCCTGTGGACAGCCATTGTTTTTGTGTAAAATTGAAAGAAAGGGAAAGCAAAAACATCCCATTCCCTGAGGCGGGTCACGTGCTGTCCTAGACCTGATATGAACCCGCCTCGGTGGCCCTGCGTGTAACCACGTGTTTAAATCGTAATATGGGTAATTCATATGGAAATACTCCAACCGCGCTCTCCAGTAGCATACTCGTATCAGCGTATTACTTTAGCTGCCATGCGACGGTGCCACTGTCATTATTGATATTCCCCTTATGCAGTGTATTTACTTAATTGAAGAGATTGTTTCTATGAAGAACAGCACAGGCAAAAGCCGCTGAGCACACCGTCGAGAATAACCTTAATTTCGTGACCAGGGACGCGGGAATCGGGGGGGGGGGGGGCAGTGGGGGCAACTTCCCCCCCAACTTTGAAGCTTGGGGGGGGCGCCGCCCCCCAACTTTAGAGAAGTGGCGACATGAAAAAGAGACTATTACCTAATGCCACCGGCTGACCCAGAATGGTTGATTGGGGAAGCAAAAATTTGGTTTGAAATGGGCTGAAATCTAAATAAAATCGCAAAATTCAGAAAACTTGGTTCGAAATGGGCTGAAACATAAAGAAGTTTCCAAAAAAATCAGAAAACTTGTCGGAATCAGCTTGCTTATGATGTGGTAGGTTATTGACAAAGCTTTTCTTGGACAAAATTGTTGGCTGCAGGCAGTTTTGGATTGTTTGCTCCTGCCGCCATCCTCTGTTTCCATCTGATACCTACTCAGGACCGGGATACGGGACATGATAATGGGCAGTAGTGGCGGAAAGTATTTTAGGATGAGGGGGCAAGCAAATCCAGGGCGCCCCGTGGCGACGGGCGCCCCCGAAATTACGAGCAAAAACGCCTGATTTAGTGCATTTTTGCATGCGGCGCCCTTGATCTGGCACTATAACGTCTGAATCTAGGCGCCCCTCGTCAAACTTTGGGGGGGGGGGCAACTCCCCCTCCTGCCCCCCGTTTCCGCCGCCGCTGATAATGGGGCTG
>CAXHJR010000064.1:0-32361 GCA_964016965.1 Diacarnus erythraeanus | reverse complement strand
CTAGCCCTAGCCCTAGCCCTAGCCCTAGCCCTAGCCCTAGCCCTAGCCTAGCCTAGCCCTAGCCCTAGCCCTACGACCTAGCCCTAGCCCTAGCCCTAGCCCTAGCCCCCTAGCCCTAGCCCTAGCCCTAGCCCTAGCCCTAGCCTAGCCCTAGCCCTAGCCCTAGCCCTAGCCCTAGCCCTAGCCCAGCCCTAGCCCTAGCCTAGCCCTAGCCCTAGCCCTAGCCCTAGCCCTAGCCCTAGCCCTAGCCTAGCCCTAGCCCTAGCCCTAGCCCTAGCCCTAGCCCTAGCCCTAGCCCTAGCCCTAGCCCTAGCCCTAGCCCTAGCCCTAGCCCTAGCCCTAGCCCTAGCCCTAGCCCTAGCCCTAGCCCTAGCCCTAGCCCTAGCCCTAGCCCTAGCCCTAGCCCTAGCCTAGCCCTAGCCCTAGCCCTAGCCCTAGCCCTAGCCCTAGCCCTAGCCCTAGCCCTAGCCCTAGCCCTAGCCCTAGCCCTAGCCCTAGCCCTAGCCCTAGCCCTAGCCCTAGCCCTAGCCCTAGCCCTAGCCCTAGCCCTAGCCCTAGCCCTAGCCCTAGCCCTAGCCCTAGCCCTAGCCCTAGCCCTAGCCCTAGCCCTAGCCCTAGCCCTAGCCCTAGCCCTAGCCCTAGCCCTAGCCCTAGCCCTAGCCCTAGCCCTAGCCCTAGCCCTAGCCCTAGCCCTAGCCCTAGCCCTAGCCCTAGCCCTAGCCCTAGCCCTAGCCCTAGCCCTAGCCCTAGCCCTAGCCCTAGCCCTAGCCCTAGCCCTAGCCCTAGCCCTAGCCCTAGCCCTAGCCCTAGCCCTAGCCCTAGCCCTAGCCCTAGCCCTAGCCCTAGCCCTAGCCCTAGCCCTAGCCCTAGCCCTAGCCCTAGCCCTAGCCCTAGCCCTAGCCCTAGCCCTAGCCCTAGCCCTAGCCCTAGCCCTAGCCCTAGCCCTAGCCCTAGCCCTAGCCCTAGCCCTAGCCCTAGCCCTAGCCCTAGCCCTAGCCCTAGCCCTAGCCCTAGCCCTAGCCCTAGCCCTAGCCCTAGCCCTAGCCCTAGCCCTAGCCCTAGCCCTAGCCCTAGCCCTAGCCCTAGCCCTAGCCCTAGCCCTAGCCCTAGCCCTAGCCCTAGCCCTAGCCCTAGCCCTAGCCCTAGCCCTAGCCCTAGCCCTAGCCCTAGCCCTAGCCCTAGCCCTAGCCCTAGCCCTAGCCCTAGCCCTAGCCCTAGCCCTAGCCCTAGCCCTAGCCCTAGCCCTAGCCCTAGCCCTAGCCCTAGCCCTAGCCCTAGCCCTAGCCCTAGCCCTAGCCCTAGCCCTAGCCCTAGCCCTAGCCCTAGCCCTAGCCCTAGCCCTAGCCCTAGCCCTAGCCCTAGCCCTAGCCCTAGCCCTAGCCCTAGCCCTAGCCCTAGCGCTCCACCCACTAAGAGTCCAACCTAGGATGAGGAAGCAGCTTATCTCTGTCATCACTATGGGGGGAGTGGCCAGCTAGTATAAGAACTGAATTCTAGCTCCAATGCCACTGGGTTCTCGGTAGCTCAGTGGTAAGAGCATCTGCCTAGACTGCAGGAGACCTAGGTTCGAATCCTGGCTGAGAACTGAGTTTTTTTCTCTTGAAATTAACTCAGTCGGTTTAATATTACATTGTGAGCCTTGTAGAGATGATGCAGAGCAATAGCTTCTTTCTAGCTGTAGTGGAGAGCTGGCTTCTTTCCATCTAAGGCACCCAAAGCCTAGTTAAGTATGCCTTCTCTCCATTACAGAGAGGTGTGGGATCAGCTACAGTGAAGCCTAACCACCTAGGCCACACCCCTAGCCCAACCCTAGCCATAACCCTAGCCCATACATAAGTTGGATCCCAAGAGCCTGCGCTCCACCCACTAAGAGTCCAACCTAGGATGAGGAAGCAGCTTATCTCTGTCATCACTATGGGGGGAGTGGCCAGCTAGTATAAGAACTGAATTCTAGCTCCAATGCCACTGGGTTCTCGGTAGCTCAGTGGTAAGAGCATCTGCCTAGACTGCAGGAGACCTAGGTTCGAATCCTGGCTGAGAACTGAGTTTTTTTCTCTTGAAATTAACTCAGTCGGTTTAATATTACATTGTGAGCCTTGTAGAGATGATGCAGAGCAATAGCTTCTTTCTAGCTGTAGTGGAGAGCTGGCTTCTTTCCATCTAAGGCACCCAAAGCCTAGTTAAGTATGCCTTCTCTCCATTACAGAGAGGTGTGGGATCAGCTACAGTGAAGCCTAACCACCTAGGCCACACCCCTAGCCCAACCCTAGCCATAACCCTAGCCCATACATAAGTTGGATCCCAAGAGCCTGCGCTCCACCCACTAAGAGTCCAACCTAGGATGAGGAAGCAGCTTATCTCTGTCATCACTATGGGGGGAGTGGCCAGCTAGTATAAGAACTGAATTCTAGCTCCAATGCCACTGGGTTCTCGGTAGCTCAGTGGTAAGAGCATCTGCCTAGACTGCAGGAGACCTAGGTTCGAATCCTGGCTGAGAACTGAGTTTTTTTCTCTTGAAATTAACTCAGTCGGTTTAATATTACATTGTGAGCCTTGTAGAGATGATGCAGAGCAATAGCTTCTTTCTAGCTGTAGTGGAGAGCTGGCTTCTTTCCATCTAAGGCACCCAAAGCCTAGTTAAGTATGCCTTCTCTCCATTACAGAGAGGTGTGGGATCAGCTACAGTGAAGCCTAACCACCTAGGCCACACCCCTAGCCCAACCCTAGCCATAACCCTAGCCCATACATAAGTTGGATCCCAAGAGCCTGCGCTCCACCCACTAAGAGTCCAACCTAGGATGAGGAAGCAGCTTATCTCTGTCATCACTATGGGGGGAGTGGCCAGCTAGTATAAGAACTGAATTCTAGCTCCAATGCCACTGGGTTCTCGGTAGCTCAGTGGTAAGAGCATCTGCCTAGACTGCAGGAGACCTAGGTTCGAATCCTGGCTGAGAACTGAGTTTTTTTCTCTTGAAATTAACTCAGTCGGTTTAATATTACATTGTGAGCCTTGTAGAGATGATGCAGAGCAATAGCTTCTTTCTAGCTGTAGTGGAGAGCTGGCTTCTTTCCATCTAAGGCACCCAAAGCCTAGTTAAGTATGCCTTCTCTCCATTACAGAGAGGTGTGGGATCAGCTACAGTGAAGCCTAACCACCTAGGCCACACCCCTAGCCCAACCCTAGCCATAACCCTAGCCCATACATAAGTTGGATCCCAAGAGCCTGCGCTCCACCCACTAAGAGTCCAACCTAGGATGAGGAAGCAGCTTATCTCTGTCATCACTATGGGGGGAGTGGCCAGCTAGTATAAGAACTGAATTCTAGCTCCAATGCCACTGGGTTCTCGGTAGCTCAGTGGTAAGAGCATCTGCCTAGACTGCAGGAGACCTAGGTTCGAATCCTGGCTGAGAACTGAGTTTTTTTCTCTTGAAATTAACTCAGTCGGTTTAATATTACATTGTGAGCCTTGTAGAGATGATGCAGAGCAATAGCTTCTTTCTAGCTGTAGTGGAGAGCTGGCTTCTTTCCATCTAAGGCACCCAAAGCCTAGTTAAGTATGCCTTCTCTCCATTACAGAGAGGTGTGGGATCAGCTACAGTGAAGCCTAACCACCTAGGCCACACCCCTAGCCCAACCCTAGCCATAACCCTAGCCCATACATAAGTTGGATCCCAAGAGCCTGCGCTCCACCCACTAAGAGTCCAACCTAGGATGAGGAAGCAGCTTATCTCTGTCATCACTATGGGGGGAGTGGCCAGCTAGTATAAGAACTGAATTCTAGCTCCAATGCCACTGGGTTCTCGGTAGCTCAGTGGTAAGAGCATCTGCCTAGACTGCAGGAGACCTAGGTTCGAATCCTGGCTGAGAACTGAGTTTTTTTCTCTTGAAATTAACTCAGTCGGTTTAATATTACATTGTGAGCCTTGTAGAGATGATGCAGAGCAATAGCTTCTTTCTAGCTGTAGTGGAGAGCTGGCTTCTTTCCATCTAAGGCACCCAAAGCCTAGTTAAGTATGCCTTCTCTCCATTACAGAGAGGTGTGGGATCAGCTACAGTGAAGCCTAACCACCTAGGCCACACCCCTAGCCCAACCCTAGCCATAACCCTAGCCCATACATAAGTTGGATCCCAAGAGCCTGCGCTCCACCCACTAAGAGTCCAACCTAGGATGAGGAAGCAGCTTATCTCTGTCATCACTATGGGGGGAGTGGCCAGCTAGTATAAGAACTGAATTCTAGCTCCAATGCCACTGGGTTCTCGGTAGCTCAGTGGTAAGAGCATCTGCCTAGACTGCAGGAGACCTAGGTTCGAATCCTGGCTGAGAACTGAGTTTTTTTCTCTTGAAATTAACTCAGTCGGTTTAATATTACATTGTGAGCCTTGTAGAGATGATGCAGAGCAATAGCTTCTTTCTAGCTGTAGTGGAGAGCTGGCTTCTTTCCATCTAAGGCACCCAAAGCCTAGTTAAGTATGCCTTCTCTCCATTACAGAGAGGTGTGGGATCAGCTACAGTGAAGCCTAACCACCTAGGCCACACCCCTAGCCCAACCCTAGCCATAACCCTAGCCCATACATAAGTTGGATCCCAAGAGCCTGCGCTCCACCCACTAAGAGTCCAACCTAGGATGAGGAAGCAGCTTATCTCTGTCATCACTATGGGGGGAGTGGCCAGCTAGTATAAGAACTGAATTCTAGCTCCAATGCCACTGGGTTCTCGGTAGCTCAGTGGTAAGAGCATCTGCCTAGACTGCAGGAGACCTAGGTTCGAATCCTGGCTGAGAACTGAGTTTTTTTCTCTTGAAATTAACTCAGTCGGTTTAATATTACATTGTGAGCCTTGTAGAGATGATGCAGAGCAATAGCTTCTTTCTAGCTGTAGTGGAGAGCTGGCTTCTTTCCATCTAAGGCACCCAAAGCCTAGTTAAGTATGCCTTCTCTCCATTACAGAGAGGTGTGGGATCAGCTACAGTGAAGCCTAACCACCTAGGCCACACCCCTAGCCCAACCCTAGCCATAACCCTAGCCCATACATAAGTTGGATCCCAAGAGCCTGCGCTCCACCCACTAAGAGTCCAACCTAGGATGAGGAAGCAGCTTATCTCTGTCATCACTATGGGGGGAGTGGCCAGCTAGTATAAGAACTGAATTCTAGCTCCAATGCCACTGGGTTCTCGGTAGCTCAGTGGTAAGAGCATCTGCCTAGACTGCAGGAGACCTAGGTTCGAATCCTGGCTGAGAACTGAGTTTTTTTCTCTTGAAATTAACTCAGTCGGTTTAATATTACATTGTGAGCCTTGTAGAGATGATGCAGAGCAATAGCTTCTTTCTAGCTGTAGTGGAGAGCTGGCTTCTTTCCATCTAAGGCACCCAAAGCCTAGTTAAGTATGCCTTCTCTCCATTACAGAGAGGTGTGGGATCAGCTACAGTGAAGCCTAACCACCTAGGCCACACCCCTAGCCCAACCCTAGCCATAACCCTAGCCCATACATAAGTTGGATCCCAAGAGCCTGCGCTCCACCCACTAAGAGTCCAACCTAGGATGAGGAAGCAGCTTATCTCTGTCATCACTATGGGGGGAGTGGCCAGCTAGTATAAGAACTGAATTCTAGCTCCAATGCCACTGGGTTCTCGGTAGCTCAGTGGTAAGAGCATCTGCCTAGACTGCAGGAGACCTAGGTTCGAATCCTGGCTGAGAACTGAGTTTTTTTCTCTTGAAATTAACTCAGTCGGTTTAATATTACATTGTGAGCCTTGTAGAGATGATGCAGAGCAATAGCTTCTTTCTAGCTGTAGTGGAGAGCTGGCTTCTTTCCATCTAAGGCACCCAAAGCCTAGTTAAGTATGCCTTCTCTCCATTACAGAGAGGTGTGGGATCAGCTACAGTGAAGCCTAACCACCTAGGCCACACCCCTAGCCCAACCCTAGCCATAACCCTAGCCCATACATAAGTTGGATCCCAAGAGCCTGCGCTCCACCCACTAAGAGTCCAACCTAGGATGAGGAAGCAGCTTATCTCTGTCATCACTATGGGGGGAGTGGCCAGCTAGTATAAGAACTGAATTCTAGCTCCAATGCCACTGGGTTCTCGGTAGCTCAGTGGTAAGAGCATCTGCCTAGACTGCAGGAGACCTAGGTTCGAATCCTGGCTGAGAACTGAGTTTTTTTCTCTTGAAATTAACTCAGTCGGTTTAATATTACATTGTGAGCCTTGTAGAGATGATGCAGAGCAATAGCTTCTTTCTAGCTGTAGTGGAGAGCTGGCTTCTTTCCATCTAAGGCACCCAAAGCCTAGTTAAGTATGCCTTCTCTCCATTACAGAGAGGTGTGGGATCAGCTACAGTGAAGCCTAACCACCTAGGCCACACCCCTAGCCCAACCCTAGCCATAACCCTAGCCCATACATAAGTTGGATCCCAAGAGCCTGCGCTCCACCCACTAAGAGTCCAACCTAGGATGAGGAAGCAGCTTATCTCTGTCATCACTATGGGGGGAGTGGCCAGCTAGTATAAGAACTGAATTCTAGCTCCAATGCCACTGGGTTCTCGGTAGCTCAGTGGTAAGAGCATCTGCCTAGACTGCAGGAGACCTAGGTTCGAATCCTGGCTGAGAACTGAGTTTTTTTCTCTTGAAATTAACTCAGTCGGTTTAATATTACATTGTGAGCCTTGTAGAGATGATGCAGAGCAATAGCTTCTTTCTAGCTGTAGTGGAGAGCTGGCTTCTTTCCATCTAAGGCACCCAAAGCCTAGTTAAGTATGCCTTCTCTCCATTACAGAGAGGTGTGGGATCAGCTACAGTGAAGCCTAACCACCTAGGCCACACCCCTAGCCCAACCCTAGCCATAACCCTAGCCCATACATAAGTTGGATCCCAAGAGCCTGCGCTCCACCCACTAAGAGTCCAACCTAGGATGAGGAAGCAGCTTATCTCTGTCATCACTATGGGGGGAGTGGCCAGCTAGTATAAGAACTGAATTCTAGCTCCAATGCCACTGGGTTCTCGGTAGCTCAGTGGTAAGAGCATCTGCCTAGACTGCAGGAGACCTAGGTTCGAATCCTGGCTGAGAACTGAGTTTTTTTCTCTTGAAATTAACTCAGTCGGTTTAATATTACATTGTGAGCCTTGTAGAGATGATGCAGAGCAATAGCTTCTTTCTAGCTGTAGTGGAGAGCTGGCTTCTTTCCATCTAAGGCACCCAAAGCCTAGTTAAGTATGCCTTCTCTCCATTACAGAGAGGTGTGGGATCAGCTACAGTGAAGCCTAACCACCTAGGCCACACCCCTAGCCCAACCCTAGCCATAACCCTAGCCCATACATAAGTTGGATCCCAAGAGCCTGCGCTCCACCCACTAAGAGTCCAACCTAGGATGAGGAAGCAGCTTATCTCTGTCATCACTATGGGGGGAGTGGCCAGCTAGTATAAGAACTGAATTCTAGCTCCAATGCCACTGGGTTCTCGGTAGCTCAGTGGTAAGAGCATCTGCCTAGACTGCAGGAGACCTAGGTTCGAATCCTGGCTGAGAACTGAGTTTTTTTCTCTTGAAATTAACTCAGTCGGTTTAATATTACATTGTGAGCCTTGTAGAGATGATGCAGAGCAATAGCTTCTTTCTAGCTGTAGTGGAGAGCTGGCTTCTTTCCATCTAAGGCACCCAAAGCCTAGTTAAGTATGCCTTCTCTCCATTACAGAGAGGTGTGGGATCAGCTACAGTGAAGCCTAACCACCTAGGCCACACCCCTAGCCCAACCCTAGCCATAACCCTAGCCCATACATAAGTTGGATCCCAAGAGCCTGCGCTCCACCCACTAAGAGTCCAACCTAGGATGAGGAAGCAGCTTATCTCTGTCATCACTATGGGGGGAGTGGCCAGCTAGTATAAGAACTGAATTCTAGCTCCAATGCCACTGGGTTCTCGGTAGCTCAGTGGTAAGAGCATCTGCCTAGACTGCAGGAGACCTAGGTTCGAATCCTGGCTGAGAACTGAGTTTTTTTCTCTTGAAATTAACTCAGTCGGTTTAATATTACATTGTGAGCCTTGTAGAGATGATGCAGAGCAATAGCTTCTTTCTAGCTGTAGTGGAGAGCTGGCTTCTTTCCATCTAAGGCACCCAAAGCCTAGTTAAGTATGCCTTCTCTCCATTACAGAGAGGTGTGGGATCAGCTACAGTGAAGCCTAACCACCTAGGCCACACCCCTAGCCCAACCCTAGCCATAACCCTAGCCCATACATAAGTTGGATCCCAAGAGCCTGCGCTCCACCCACTAAGAGTCCAACCTAGGATGAGGAAGCAGCTTATCTCTGTCATCACTATGGGGGGAGTGGCCAGCTAGTATAAGAACTGAATTCTAGCTCCAATGCCACTGGGTTCTCGGTAGCTCAGTGGTAAGAGCATCTGCCTAGACTGCAGGAGACCTAGGTTCGAATCCTGGCTGAGAACTGAGTTTTTTTCTCTTGAAATTAACTCAGTCGGTTTAATATTACATTGTGAGCCTTGTAGAGATGATGCAGAGCAATAGCTTCTTTCTAGCTGTAGTGGAGAGCTGGCTTCTTTCCATCTAAGGCACCCAAAGCCTAGTTAAGTATGCCTTCTCTCCATTACAGAGAGGTGTGGGATCAGCTACAGTGAAGCCTAACCACCTAGGCCACACCCCTAGCCCAACCCTAGCCATAACCCTAGCCCATACATAAGTTGGATCCCAAGAGCCTGCGCTCCACCCACTAAGAGTCCAACCTAGGATGAGGAAGCAGCTTATCTCTGTCATCACTATGGGGGGAGTGGCCAGCTAGTATAAGAACTGAATTCTAGCTCCAATGCCACTGGGTTCTCGGTAGCTCAGTGGTAAGAGCATCTGCCTAGACTGCAGGAGACCTAGGTTCGAATCCTGGCTGAGAACTGAGTTTTTTTCTCTTGAAATTAACTCAGTCGGTTTAATATTACATTGTGAGCCTTGTAGAGATGATGCAGAGCAATAGCTTCTTTCTAGCTGTAGTGGAGAGCTGGCTTCTTTCCATCTAAGGCACCCAAAGCCTAGTTAAGTATGCCTTCTCTCCATTACAGAGAGGTGTGGGATCAGCTACAGTGAAGCCTAACCACCTAGGCCACACCCCTAGCCCAACCCTAGCCATAACCCTAGCCCATACATAAGTTGGATCCCAAGAGCCTGCGCTCCACCCACTAAGAGTCCAACCTAGGATGAGGAAGCAGCTTATCTCTGTCATCACTATGGGGGGAGTGGCCAGCTAGTATAAGAACTGAATTCTAGCTCCAATGCCACTGGGTTCTCGGTAGCTCAGTGGTAAGAGCATCTGCCTAGACTGCAGGAGACCTAGGTTCGAATCCTGGCTGAGAACTGAGTTTTTTTCTCTTGAAATTAACTCAGTCGGTTTAATATTACATTGTGAGCCTTGTAGAGATGATGCAGAGCAATAGCTTCTTTCTAGCTGTAGTGGAGAGCTGGCTTCTTTCCATCTAAGGCACCCAAAGCCTAGTTAAGTATGCCTTCTCTCCATTACAGAGAGGTGTGGGATCAGCTACAGTGAAGCCTAACCACCTAGGCCACACCCCTAGCCCAACCCTAGCCATAACCCTAGCCCATACATAAGTTGGATCCCAAGAGCCTGCGCTCCACCCACTAAGAGTCCAACCTAGGATGAGGAAGCAGCTTATCTCTGTCATCACTATGGGGGGAGTGGCCAGCTAGTATAAGAACTGAATTCTAGCTCCAATGCCACTGGGTTCTCGGTAGCTCAGTGGTAAGAGCATCTGCCTAGACTGCAGGAGACCTAGGTTCGAATCCTGGCTGAGAACTGAGTTTTTTTCTCTTGAAATTAACTCAGTCGGTTTAATATTACATTGTGAGCCTTGTAGAGATGATGCAGAGCAATAGCTTCTTTCTAGCTGTAGTGGAGAGCTGGCTTCTTTCCATCTAAGGCACCCAAAGCCTAGTTAAGTATGCCTTCTCTCCATTACAGAGAGGTGTGGGATCAGCTACAGTGAAGCCTAACCACCTAGGCCACACCCCTAGCCCAACCCTAGCCATAACCCTAGCCCATACATAAGTTGGATCCCAAGAGCCTGCGCTCCACCCACTAAGAGTCCAACCTAGGATGAGGAAGCAGCTTATCTCTGTCATCACTATGGGGGGAGTGGCCAGCTAGTATAAGAACTGAATTCTAGCTCCAATGCCACTGGGTTCTCGGTAGCTCAGTGGTAAGAGCATCTGCCTAGACTGCAGGAGACCTAGGTTCGAATCCTGGCTGAGAACTGAGTTTTTTTCTCTTGAAATTAACTCAGTCGGTTTAATATTACATTGTGAGCCTTGTAGAGATGATGCAGAGCAATAGCTTCTTTCTAGCTGTAGTGGAGAGCTGGCTTCTTTCCATCTAAGGCACCCAAAGCCTAGTTAAGTATGCCTTCTCTCCATTACAGAGAGGTGTGGGATCAGCTACAGTGAAGCCTAACCACCTAGGCCACACCCCTAGCCCAACCCTAGCCATAACCCTAGCCCATACATAAGTTGGATCCCAAGAGCCTGCGCTCCACCCACTAAGAGTCCAACCTAGGATGAGGAAGCAGCTTATCTCTGTCATCACTATGGGGGGAGTGGCCAGCTAGTATAAGAACTGAATTCTAGCTCCAATGCCACTGGGTTCTCGGTAGCTCAGTGGTAAGAGCATCTGCCTAGACTGCAGGAGACCTAGGTTCGAATCCTGGCTGAGAACTGAGTTTTTTTCTCTTGAAATTAACTCAGTCGGTTTAATATTACATTGTGAGCCTTGTAGAGATGATGCAGAGCAATAGCTTCTTTCTAGCTGTAGTGGAGAGCTGGCTTCTTTCCATCTAAGGCACCCAAAGCCTAGTTAAGTATGCCTTCTCTCCATTACAGAGAGGTGTGGGATCAGCTACAGTGAAGCCTAACCACCTAGGCCACACCCCTAGCCCAACCCTAGCCATAACCCTAGCCCATACATAAGTTGGATCCCAAGAGCCTGCGCTCCACCCACTAAGAGTCCAACCTAGGATGAGGAAGCAGCTTATCTCTGTCATCACTATGGGGGGAGTGGCCAGCTAGTATAAGAACTGAATTCTAGCTCCAATGCCACTGGGTTCTCGGTAGCTCAGTGGTAAGAGCATCTGCCTAGACTGCAGGAGACCTAGGTTCGAATCCTGGCTGAGAACTGAGTTTTTTTCTCTTGAAATTAACTCAGTCGGTTTAATATTACATTGTGAGCCTTGTAGAGATGATGCAGAGCAATAGCTTCTTTCTAGCTGTAGTGGAGAGCTGGCTTCTTTCCATCTAAGGCACCCAAAGCCTAGTTAAGTATGCCTTCTCTCCATTACAGAGAGGTGTGGGATCAGCTACAGTGAAGCCTAACCACCTAGGCCACACCCCTAGCCCAACCCTAGCCATAACCCTAGCCCATACATAAGTTGGATCCCAAGAGCCTGCGCTCCACCCACTAAGAGTCCAACCTAGGATGAGGAAGCAGCTTATCTCTGTCATCACTATGGGGGGAGTGGCCAGCTAGTATAAGAACTGAATTCTAGCTCCAATGCCACTGGGTTCTCGGTAGCTCAGTGGTAAGAGCATCTGCCTAGACTGCAGGAGACCTAGGTTCGAATCCTGGCTGAGAACTGAGTTTTTTTCTCTTGAAATTAACTCAGTCGGTTTAATATTACATTGTGAGCCTTGTAGAGATGATGCAGAGCAATAGCTTCTTTCTAGCTGTAGTGGAGAGCTGGCTTCTTTCCATCTAAGGCACCCAAAGCCTAGTTAAGTATGCCTTCTCTCCATTACAGAGAGGTGTGGGATCAGCTACAGTGAAGCCTAACCACCTAGGCCACACCCCTAGCCCAACCCTAGCCATAACCCTAGCCCTAGCCCTAGCCCTAGCCCAAAGAGGATTGATTCTAGGACTAATTTTAGGCCCAATAAGACTGATTCTAGGTACAATAGATTATATAGACACAGGATTTGTTGTAATTATAATATCAATCACTACAATAAAAAAAGACACCTCAGACTAATACATAAACGAACAGAAAACATCCTTGATGCTAACAAGTACATTACAAACTTATCATCAAAAAATCTGACATCAGAACAAAGCAAAATCCTAACTCTAGGCTTAAAGTTTATTCCTAGCAGAAGACATAATCCTGAGAGTTTGAAAAAAGCCACATTGGAATTCCAGCGATCAAATAGATTGAAACATTACTTTAGGAACTGGTCCTACCAGACACCACATCCTTTCAAACAAAAAAGTAGTTGGATGCCACCCAAGGCATCTGCACACATCGAAGAATACCTACAAAGAATAGAGCAAGACATTAATAGATTAGAGCCTGTTGCATTCTACCCCAACCTGGGAAAATCAGAACTGCAGGCTCTAAAATCACTATCAGAAGACCACACAATAGTCATAAAGCAGGCAGATAAGGGCTCTGGTATAGTGATAGAAGATACTAAAAAATACATAGAAGACGGTCTTGATCACTTGGCAGACCATACAATATATAGAAAAATAGGCAATGACCCCACAGAACCCTTGGCTAAGGAAATAAACCAATTCGTCAAGTATATGTATAACAGAGGTATCATAGACAACATTACTAAAGACTACCTCACCTTTAAACCTAATAGTATGCCAAGAACGCAACAGCTGTACTTTCTCAAAAAGATACATAAAAATCCCATAGCTGTCAGACCTATAGTGAGTGGCTGTGGAGGTCCCACAGAAAGGATATCTCAATTTGTGGATCTTCACTTAAAGCCATTTGTCCCCAAGATAAAATCGTACATTAGAGACAGTGGCCACTTGATAAACATTCTGCAAGAGACCAGAATACCCACCAACAGTATTTTGGCCACCATAGACGTTAAAGCCCTCTATCTAAATATCCCACATGAGGAAGGCATACTTGCAGTTAAGAATAGGTTATACTATAATAATAGGGAGTCTGACGATATACCCATACCTTTTGGAACTATGTCAGACCTCCTTCATATTGTCCTCACTAAAAATTTCTTTCAATTTGCTGATTGTATGTATCATCAAGTACAGGGTACAGCAATGGGGACAAAGATGGCTCCCTCCTATGCGAACCTGTTCATGGCAGAACTGGAGGAGAAGCTACTATCACACTCCACAACGAATCCTATTCTGTGGAAGAGGTATATCGACGATATACTCTGCATCTGGCCTGGCTCGCAACAGAGCTTGGATGACTTCATCGAGTACCTAAATAAGGCACACACCACTATTAAATTCACCTGTGAAAGCTCCACACACAGTGTGGACTTCTTAGATATTACAATCTACAAAGGTGATAGATACAGGTCCACTGGTATATTAGACTTTAAACCATTCTTTAAATCAACAAACAAATTCCAATATTTGGAATACTCCTCAGCCCATCCTAGGCATACCTTCAAAAGCCTCATCAAAGGGGAATTGACTAGGTTACTTAGAGCCTGCTCTGATGAATCAGAGTACAACAATGTCAAATCTAAGCTATACAGGGCCTTCAGAGATAGAGGATATCCATCCTCACTTATTAAGAAGGTTCAGGAATTAGTTCCACATTCATCCAGACAACAGGCTCTCAGAGACAAGCAAGAGATACCCTGCCCACACCAAACCTTCCTTGTAGTTGACTACACCCCAGACTTGGACGTCAGGGGAATAAACACTCTGTTGAGACCAACCACAGAGGAAGAAGAATGGGTCCCCAAACCCTGTTTGAGCCTTAGGAAAACTAATGACCTTGGAAAAACTATTGTCAGAGCCAAACTTAGGGGAATGCAAGACCCACCTAAATCAACCAACCCAATAATCATTAGAATCACCCCTAATCTGGACGGACGCTCGGCAGCATGTGGCCAACCAGCTTGCAGATGCTGTCGGACAATGTCCAGAAAGATAAGAATTACATCCAATTCCAACTATAGATCTTTCCCAGTTCCTAGACACACAAACTGCCACACCAGATGTGTCATATACCTACTTGAATGTACAAAGTGTAATAAAGGCAACCAATATGTAGGTCAGACAGAAAGAACCTTACAAGAAAGGGTGGCAGGCCACAGACAGGCCGCCACTATTAAAACCAACTTACCTCTCTATAAGCATTTCATAGGGAAACAGGATCATGACTTTCAAAGAGACATCAAAGTCACCATCCTGGAGAAAACCACCACTAACTCACTTTTGATCAGAGAGGCCTACTGGATCCTCACTCTTGATACAGTCTACCCCAAGGGACTGAACAGTAGATTTGATCAACATCCCACATCTACTCCAGGAAGTGCAACTCGGACATGACTAACTAATTATTAGATAATAATCTACTCTAACCCTAGGGCCCTAACACTCTATCCCTAGCCCTAGCCTTAGCCCTTAGCCTAAACACTAACCCTAGCCTTAGTCTTAGACCTAGCCTCAGGCTTCTAACTATCACTATAACATTATCCCTATCCCTTGCCTTGGCCTTAGGCCTGAGATCCCTTAGATCCTAATCTATCATTTACTATTTAGACCTAAGTATTTACCTTCATACTTGGTTTTTCCCTTTTTTCTTCAGATTCATCAAAAAGAATTTTAAGCTCCAGGTGGGAGGTGCCTACCAAGCTGCATTTCCTGCCTGGAGTCTATCTGTCTCCGAGTGCGTAACCATGCACGCTCGTTGAGACAGAGGCATCACGTTCGTGCAGCCATGCACGAGCGTGTTGCTAAGGTGCCTGGCGCCAAATTCAAATCGTGGATGGACCTACCAGAAGCTGCTGCATCAGAACTGACCAATAAGAACACTTGTAGCATAGATATTTAAAGCCACTACGCACATATTCATGCACACAAGTCATAGTAATCCCTGAAGAAGGTCAAACAAAGAGACCGAAACGTCGGGTTAATTACTATTAATAATTACTTTTATTTAACTATCAGTAATTATAATTCCGTCCACGCCGCCATTATGCCACCAAAGAGGACGAACAAAAAGAAGACCATATCCTATGCCAGTGTGACCCTTTCCTCCACTGGCTCAACAAGCGTGGGATCCATTCCTAGAGAAGATTCACTTGTACTACCAATTCTAAGACCCACTACAACACTAGCCCTAGCCCTAGCCCTAGCCCTAGCCCTAGCCCTAGCCCTAGCCCTAGCCCACTAAGAGTCCAACCTAGGATGAGGAAGTAGCTTATCTCTGTCATCACTATGGGGGGAGTGGCCAGCTAGTATAAGAACTGAATTCCAGCTCCAATGCCACTGGGTTCTCAGTAGCTCAGTGGTAAGAGCATCTGCCTAGACTGCAGGAGACCTAGGTTCGAATCCTGGCTGAGAACTGAGTTTTTTTCTCTTGAAATTAACTCAGTCGGTTTAATATTACATTGTGAGCCTTGTAGAGATGATGCAGAGCAATAGCTTCTTTCTAGCTGTAGTGGAGAGCTGGCCTCTTTCTGTCAAAGGCACCCAAAGCCTAGTAAAGTATGCCTTCTCTCCATTACAGAGAGGTGTGGGATCAGCCATAGTGAAGCCTAACCACCTAGGCCACACCCTTAGCCCAACCCTAGCCATAACCCTAGCCCATATATAAGCTTGATCCCGAGATCGTAGTGTCCGCCCACTAAGAGTCCAACCTAGGATGAGGAAGTAGCTTATCTCTGTCATCACTATGGGGGGAGTGGCCAGCTAGTATAAGAACTGAATTCCAGCTCCAATGCCACTGGGTTCTCAGTAGCTCAGTGGTAAGAGCATCTGCCTAGACTGCAGGAGACCTAGGTTCGAATCCTGGCTGAGAACTGAGTTTTTTTCTCTTGAAATTAACTCAGTCGGTTTAATATTACATTGTGAGCCTTGTAGAGATGATGCAGAGCAATAGCTTCTTTCTAGCTGTAGTGGAGAGCTGGCCTCTTTCTGTCAAAGGCACCCAAAGCCTAGTAAAGTATGCCTTCTCTCCATTACAGAGAGGTGTGGGATCAGCCATAGTGAAGCCTAACCACCTAGGCCACACCCTTAGCCCAACCCTAGCCATAACCCTAGCCCATATATAAGCTTGATCCCGAGATCGTAGTGTCCGCCCACTAAGAGTCCAACCTAGGATGAGGAAGTAGCTTATCTCTGTCATCACTATGGGGGGAGTGGCCAGCTAGTATAAGAACTGAATTCCAGCTCCAATGCCACTGGGTTCTCAGTAGCTCAGTGGTAAGAGCATCTGCCTAGACTGCAGGAGACCTAGGTTCGAATCCTGGCTGAGAACTGAGTTTTTTTCTCTTGAAATTAACTCAGTCGGTTTAATATTACATTGTGAGCCTTGTAGAGATGATGCAGAGCAATAGCTTCTTTCTAGCTGTAGTGGAGAGCTGGCCTCTTTCTGTCAAAGGCACCCAAAGCCTAGTAAAGTATGCCTTCTCTCCATTACAGAGAGGTGTGGGATCAGCCATAGTGAAGCCTAACCACCTAGGCCACACCCTTAGCCCAACCCTAGCCATAACCCTAGCCCATATATAAGCTTGATCCCGAGATCGTAGTGTCCGCCCACTAAGAGTCCAACCTAGGATGAGGAAGTAGCTTATCTCTGTCATCACTATGGGGGGAGTGGCCAGCTAGTATAAGAACTGAATTCCAGCTCCAATGCCACTGGGTTCTCAGTAGCTCAGTGGTAAGAGCATCTGCCTAGACTGCAGGAGACCTAGGTTCGAATCCTGGCTGAGAACTGAGTTTTTTTCTCTTGAAATTAACTCAGTCGGTTTAATATTACATTGTGAGCCTTGTAGAGATGATGCAGAGCAATAGCTTCTTTCTAGCTGTAGTGGAGAGCTGGCCTCTTTCTGTCAAAGGCACCCAAAGCCTAGTAAAGTATGCCTTCTCTCCATTACAGAGAGGTGTGGGATCAGCCATAGTGAAGCCTAACCACCTAGGCCACACCCTTAGCCCAACCCTAGCCATAACCCTAGCCCATATATAAGCTTGATCCCGAGATCGTAGTGTCCGCCCACTAAGAGTCCAACCTAGGATGAGGAAGTAGCTTATCTCTGTCATCACTATGGGGGGAGTGGCCAGCTAGTATAAGAACTGAATTCCAGCTCCAATGCCACTGGGTTCTCAGTAGCTCAGTGGTAAGAGCATCTGCCTAGACTGCAGGAGACCTAGGTTCGAATCCTGGCTGAGAACTGAGTTTTTTTCTCTTGAAATTAACTCAGTCGGTTTAATATTACATTGTGAGCCTTGTAGAGATGATGCAGAGCAATAGCTTCTTTCTAGCTGTAGTGGAGAGCTGGCCTCTTTCTGTCAAAGGCACCCAAAGCCTAGTAAAGTATGCCTTCTCTCCATTACAGAGAGGTGTGGGATCAGCCATAGTGAAGCCTAACCACCTAGGCCACACCCTTAGCCCAACCCTAGCCATAACCCTAGCCCATATATAAGCTTGATCCCGAGATCGTAGTGTCCGCCCACTAAGAGTCCAACCTAGGATGAGGAAGTAGCTTATCTCTGTCATCACTATGGGGGGAGTGGCCAGCTAGTATAAGAACTGAATTCCAGCTCCAATGCCACTGGGTTCTCAGTAGCTCAGTGGTAAGAGCATCTGCCTAGACTGCAGGAGACCTAGGTTCGAATCCTGGCTGAGAACTGAGTTTTTTTCTCTTGAAATTAACTCAGTCGGTTTAATATTACATTGTGAGCCTTGTAGAGATGATGCAGAGCAATAGCTTCTTTCTAGCTGTAGTGGAGAGCTGGCCTCTTTCTGTCAAAGGCACCCAAAGCCTAGTAAAGTATGCCTTCTCTCCATTACAGAGAGGTGTGGGATCAGCCATAGTGAAGCCTAACCACCTAGGCCACACCCTTAGCCCAACCCTAGCCATAACCCTAGCCCATATATAAGCTTGATCCCGAGATCGTAGTGTCCGCCCACTAAGAGTCCAACCTAGGATGAGGAAGTAGCTTATCTCTGTCATCACTATGGGGGGAGTGGCCAGCTAGTATAAGAACTGAATTCCAGCTCCAATGCCACTGGGTTCTCAGTAGCTCAGTGGTAAGAGCATCTGCCTAGACTGCAGGAGACCTAGGTTCGAATCCTGGCTGAGAACTGAGTTTTTTTCTCTTGAAATTAACTCAGTCGGTTTAATATTACATTGTGAGCCTTGTAGAGATGATGCAGAGCAATAGCTTCTTTCTAGCTGTAGTGGAGAGCTGGCCTCTTTCTGTCAAAGGCACCCAAAGCCTAGTAAAGTATGCCTTCTCTCCATTACAGAGAGGTGTGGGATCAGCCATAGTGAAGCCTAACCACCTAGGCCACACCCTTAGCCCAACCCTAGCCATAACCCTAGCCCATATATAAGCTTGATCCCGAGATCGTAGTGTCCGCCCACTAAGAGTCCAACCTAGGATGAGGAAGTAGCTTATCTCTGTCATCACTATGGGGGGAGTGGCCAGCTAGTATAAGAACTGAATTCCAGCTCCAATGCCACTGGGTTCTCAGTAGCTCAGTGGTAAGAGCATCTGCCTAGACTGCAGGAGACCTAGGTTCGAATCCTGGCTGAGAACTGAGTTTTTTTCTCTTGAAATTAACTCAGTCGGTTTAATATTACATTGTGAGCCTTGTAGAGATGATGCAGAGCAATAGCTTCTTTCTAGCTGTAGTGGAGAGCTGGCCTCTTTCTGTCAAAGGCACCCAAAGCCTAGTAAAGTATGCCTTCTCTCCATTACAGAGAGGTGTGGGATCAGCCATAGTGAAGCCTAACCACCTAGGCCACACCCTTAGCCCAACCCTAGCCATAACCCTAGCCCATATATAAGCTTGATCCCGAGATCGTAGTGTCCGCCCACTAAGAGTCCAACCTAGGATGAGGAAGTAGCTTATCTCTGTCATCACTATGGGGGGAGTGGCCAGCTAGTATAAGAACTGAATTCCAGCTCCAATGCCACTGGGTTCTCAGTAGCTCAGTGGTAAGAGCATCTGCCTAGACTGCAGGAGACCTAGGTTCGAATCCTGGCTGAGAACTGAGTTTTTTTCTCTTGAAATTAACTCAGTCGGTTTAATATTACATTGTGAGCCTTGTAGAGATGATGCAGAGCAATAGCTTCTTTCTAGCTGTAGTGGAGAGCTGGCCTCTTTCTGTCAAAGGCACCCAAAGCCTAGTAAAGTATGCCTTCTCTCCATTACAGAGAGGTGTGGGATCAGCCATAGTGAAGCCTAACCACCTAGGCCACACCCTTAGCCCAACCCTAGCCATAACCCTAGCCCTAGCCCCTAGCCCTAGCCCTAGCCCTAGCCCTAGCCCTAAGCCCTAAGCCCTAAGCCCTAAGCCCTAGCCCTAGCCCTAGCCCTAGCCCTAGCCCTAGCCCCAACCCTAGCCCGTAAGACTGGACTCTGACTTGGCCATTGCAGAGATACAACCGGTGTCTCTGAACTTAGCCTCTACAAGAGGTAGTTTGTAGTGCTCCACTGCCGTAGGTCCCAATGGCCTATTGGTAAGAGCACCTGTCTAGTATACAGGAGGTCCTGGGTTCGATTCCCGGTTGGGACTTGGATTTTTTCCAAGTTTTTCTCTCAATGGTTCGTTAGTTCAGAGTCCTAAGATAATGGTCCAAGTAGTATCCAACTAGTGGATCCTTAGAGTAAAGTCACTAGGCCTTGCTTACAGTTCATGCAGTAATCAGGGGAGCCACACCACCAGTGCCACACCCCCACACACAACATTACATGAGAGCCACCCACAGGCCTCAGTGCCACTCACAGGCACCACCCCCCACTAGGAGCCACGCACCACACCCCCAAGGCAGGGAACGCCCCCTAGCAGATAATCTCTAAGTTGGCTGCCATTATAGGCTGAGGCCCAGCCCCAGCCCTAACCCCAACCCTAGCCCGTAAGACTGGACTCTGACTTGGCCATTGCAGAGATACAACCGGTGTCTCTGAACTTAGCCTCTACAAGAGGTAGTTTGTAGTGCTCCACTGCCGTAGGTCCCAATGGCCTATTGGTAAGAGCACCTGTCTAGTATACAGGAGGTCCTGGGTTCGATTCCCGGTTGGGACTTGGATTTTTTCCAAGTTTTTCTCTCAATGGTTCGTTAGTTCAGAGTCCTAAGATAATGGTCCAAGTAGTATCCAACTAGTGGATCCTTAGAGTAAAGTCACTAGGCCTTGCTTACAGTTCATGCAGTAATCAGGGGAGCCACACCACCAGTGCCACACCCCCACACACAACATTACATGAGAGCCACCCACAGGCCTCAGTGCCACTCACAGGCACCACCCCCCACTAGGAGCCACGCACCACACCCCCAAGGCAGGGAACGCCCCCTAGCAGATAATCTCTAAGTTGGCTGCCATTATAGGCTGAGGCCCAGCCCCAGCCCTAACCCCAACCCTAGCCCGTAAGACTGGACTCTGACTTGGCCATTGCAGAGATACAACCGGTGTCTCTGAACTTAGCCTCTACAAGAGGTAGTTTGTAGTGCTCCACTGCCGTAGGTCCCAATGGCCTATTGGTAAGAGCACCTGTCTAGTATACAGGAGGTCCTGGGTTCGATTCCCGGTTGGGACTTGGATTTTTTCCAAGTTTTTCTCTCAATGGTTCGTTAGTTCAGAGTCCTAAGATAATGGTCCAAGTAGTATCCAACTAGTGGATCCTTAGAGTAAAGTCACTAGGCCTTGCTTACAGTTCATGCAGTAATCAGGGGAGCCACACCACCAGTGCCACACCCCCACACACAACATTACATGAGAGCCACCCACAGGCCTCAGTGCCACTCACAGGCACCACCCCCCACTAGGAGCCACGCACCACACCCCCAAGGCAGGGAACGCCCCCTAGCAGATAATCTCTAAGTTGGCTGCCATTATAGGCTGAGGCCCAGCCCCAGCCCTAACCCCAACCCTAGCCCGTAAGACTGGACTCTGACTTGGCCATTGCAGAGATACAACCGGTGTCTCTGAACTTAGCCTCTACAAGAGGTAGTTTGTAGTGCTCCACTGCCGTAGGTCCCAATGGCCTATTGGTAAGAGCACCTGTCTAGTATACAGGAGGTCCTGGGTTCGATTCCCGGTTGGGACTTGGATTTTTTCCAAGTTTTTCTCTCAATGGTTCGTTAGTTCAGAGTCCTAAGATAATGGTCCAAGTAGTATCCAACTAGTGGATCCTTAGAGTAAAGTCACTAGGCCTTGCTTACAGTTCATGCAGTAATCAGGGGAGCCACACCACCAGTGCCACACCCCCACACACAACATTACATGAGAGCCACCCACAGGCCTCAGTGCCACTCACAGGCACCACCCCCCACTAGGAGCCACGCACCACACCCCCAAGGCAGGGAACGCCCCCTAGCAGATAATCTCTAAGTTGGCTGCCATTATAGGCTGAGGCCCAGCCCCAGCCCTAACCCCAACCCTAGCCCGTAAGACTGGACTCTGACTTGGCCATTGCAGAGATACAACCGGTGTCTCTGAACTTAGCCTCTACAAGAGGTAGTTTGTAGTGCTCCACTGCCGTAGGTCCCAATGGCCTATTGGTAAGAGCACCTGTCTAGTATACAGGAGGTCCTGGGTTCGATTCCCGGTTGGGACTTGGATTTTTTCCAAGTTTTTCTCTCAATGGTTCGTTAGTTCAGAGTCCTAAGATAATGGTCCAAGTAGTATCCAACTAGTGGATCCTTAGAGTAAAGTCACTAGGCCTTGCTTACAGTTCATGCAGTAATCAGGGGAGCCACACCACCAGTGCCACACCCCCACACACAACATTACATGAGAGCCACCCACAGGCCTCAGTGCCACTCACAGGCACCACCCCCCACTAGGAGCCACGCACCACACCCCCAAGGCAGGGAACGCCCCCTAGCAGATAATCTCTAAGTTGGCTGCCATTATAGGCTGAGGCCCAGCCCCAGCCCTAACCCCAACCCTAGCCCGTAAGACTGGACTCTGACTTGGCCATTGCAGAGATACAACCGGTGTCTCTGAACTTAGCCTCTACAAGAGGTAGTTTGTAGTGCTCCACTGCCGTAGGTCCCAATGGCCTATTGGTAAGAGCACCTGTCTAGTATACAGGAGGTCCTGGGTTCGATTCCCGGTTGGGACTTGGATTTTTTCCAAGTTTTTCTCTCAATGGTTCGTTAGTTCAGAGTCCTAAGATAATGGTCCAAGTAGTATCCAACTAGTGGATCCTTAGAGTAAAGTCACTAGGCCTTGCTTACAGTTCATGCAGTAATCAGGGGAGCCACACCACCAGTGCCACACCCCCACACACAACATTACATGAGAGCCACCCACAGGCCTCAGTGCCACTCACAGGCACCACCCCCCACTAGGAGCCACGCACCACACCCCCAAGGCAGGGAACGCCCCCTAGCAGATAATCTCTAAGTTGGCTGCCATTATAGGCTGAGGCCCAGCCCCAGCCCTAACCCCAACCCTAGCCCGTAAGACTGGACTCTGACTTGGCCATTGCAGAGATACAACCGGTGTCTCTGAACTTAGCCTCTACAAGAGGTAGTTTGTAGTGCTCCACTGCCGTAGGTCCCAATGGCCTATTGGTAAGAGCACCTGTCTAGTATACAGGAGGTCCTGGGTTCGATTCCCGGTTGGGACTTGGATTTTTTCCAAGTTTTTCTCTCAATGGTTCGTTAGTTCAGAGTCCTAAGATAATGGTCCAAGTAGTATCCAACTAGTGGATCCTTAGAGTAAAGTCACTAGGCCTTGCTTACAGTTCATGCAGTAATCAGGGGAGCCACACCACCAGTGCCACACCCCCACACACAACATTACATGAGAGCCACCCACAGGCCTCAGTGCCACTCACAGGCACCACCCCCCACTAGGAGCCACGCACCACACCCCCAAGGCAGGGAACGCCCCCTAGCAGATAATCTCTAAGTTGGCTGCCATTATAGGCTGAGGCCCAGCCCTAACCCCAACCCTAGCCCTAGCCCTAGCCCTAGCCCTAGCCCTAGCCCTAGCCCTATGCCCAGAACAGACACTTCCACCGCCACTTCCACCGATCCAGACACCTAAGATTACACCAACAACACTTACAAAATAAAAACTACATCGTCAATCTCTCTAGCAAAACCCTCACTCCTTCCCAGAACATGCTACTGCAGAAAGGCCTGAACTATGCACACTCCCACCCCCACACACCTAATTACAACAAAACCCTACAAAGACTCACTCGACACTACAGACTCAGACACTACTTTAGAGACGAACCGGACAACACAGATCGCACCATCCCCCCTTTTAAACCATCCAGCACATGGAACCCTCCTCCTGCATCCACAGAAACCGAGCAATACCTCAAATCACTTCCCGTCAGACTAGCAAACATCCCCCAACAACCCTACCGCCCCAACCTGAGAAGATCAGAACTAGCTGCCCTACGTGAACTTGCATCCGACACATCCCTCGTAATTAAGAAAGCAGATAAAGGCTCGTGCATAGTAATAGAAGACAGACGGACTTACATACAAGAC
Organism: Diacarnus erythraeanus; assembly: GCA_964016965.1. Taxonomy (NCBI): domain Eukaryota; kingdom Metazoa; phylum Porifera; class Demospongiae; order Poecilosclerida; family Podospongiidae; genus Diacarnus; species Diacarnus erythraeanus. The sequence goes on along the minus strand of CAXHJR010000064.1, from coordinate 8,892 downwards.
GGACTAGACCACCTCTCCGACACCACAATATACAAACAGATCCCCTCTGACCCCACGCACCAACTAGCACTAGCAATCAACAAGTACATCAGCACCATACACAATAAAGGATACATATCTCACCACATGCACCAATACCTCACACTCCCCAACCCCACTAGAGTTAGAACCCAACAGCTATACTTCCTAAAAAAACTACACAAGAACGCACACGCAGTAAGACCCATAGTTAGCGGATCCTCAGGCCCCACTGAAAAGCTCTCCAGTTTTATAGATTTTTTCATCCAACCTCTCATTCCCCTAACCAATAGCTACATCAAAGATTCTAAATCTCTCATCACTCTCTTAGATAGTACGACCTTCCCCCCAAACATCACCCTAACAACGATAGACGTAACGGCACTGTACCTCAACATCCCACACGACGAAGGCATACAAGCGACTCTCACACACCTACATGAACTGAACCCTAATGCAGACGACATCCCCTTTCCACCCACAGTGACAAGAGAACTCCTACAAATCATACTACAACATAACTACTTTGAATTTGACTCCAACATCTACAAACAAGTACAAGGAACTGCCATGGGAACGAAAATGGCCCCCTCCTACGCCAACCTTTTCATGGACCGACTCGAGACAAACTTTTTACAAGACGAACCAATTCAACCTCTACTTTGGAAACGCTACATCGACGACATACTGTGCATTTGGCAAGACACCCCTGACTCACTCAACGCCCTCCTGACAAGACTGAATGACGCACACCCCACCATCAAATTCACATCCCACACCTCCACACAAGAAATCACCTTCCTAGACCTAGAACTTTACAAAGGACCGACATTCACGATGACAGGCAAACTAGACATACGACCACACTACAAAGACACCAACTCCTTCCAATACCTTCACCACAACTCTTCCCACCCACGATCAACGCACCGAGCAATAGTTAAAGGAGAACTCACAAGAGCACTTAGAGCAAGCACAGACACCCACACCTACCACGCCAGCACAACACTCCTCTCCACCCAATTCCGACATCGCAAATACCCCCGAGCACTAGTTAGAGAAGTCCTGCACGAAGTCCCCTTCCACCACCGAGTACATACACTACAAGAACCACCACCACCCTCTGCACAACAACCGCCCCCCTTCATCACTCTCTTTGCACCCACCATCTCCAAGTCTTCCCTCAAGTCGGCCCTGGACCCTCAAGACCCCACCATCCCCACACCCAGAATCACCTACACCCGCAATAAAACCACGGCACACCACCTAGTTAGAGCCCGCCTACCTGCAACACCCACCCCCCCGATATCCGAAGAACCCATCACTCTCAAGCACCTACCCTCCTTCAAGAGCCACTCTGCACCCTGCAACACCCCCCTATGCAAATGCTGTCCTCACATGTCCCGCAAACCCCGAATCTTCTCCTCCCACACCGGTCACTCCTTCCCTACCCCCCAAAACACCAATTGCAACACCCCCAATGTAATATACCTCATAGAATGTAAGAGATGCACTACCCGAAACCAGTACGTAGGACAAACCGCACGACCCCTCAAACACCGCCTCTCCGGACACAGAGCCGCCCTCACACTAGGCACCAGGCAACCCTTCCTCTATAAACATTTCAAGAAACCCCAGCACTCCTTCCACAACGACGCACTCATCACCATCCTAGCCCAACCCCCCAACAACCAACTCCTCCAAGAAGAAGCCCGTTTTATCCACCACCTCTGCACCAAATTCCCCCATGGACTCAACAGCAAGTTTGACCAAGCACAACTCCCACCAAACCTCCGCCCCCCATCCTACCCAGTCACCGGAACCACACCCAACTCAACACCGTCATCCTCATTATCCCCCCAAATTCCTCCTTCAAACACTTCAGTCACTAACCAGCCCCACCCTTCAACCACACCCTCTACCCAAACCCAAGAAGCCCGCACCCACGCATTAACTCAAAGAAGAACCCTCACTCACCATCACTCCAAGCCAACACCCTCAGCACTCCCAACACTCGCACGAAGAACCCACCACCCAGAGAAGACCACCCAACCCACCCCTCTTCACTCTCCCGCATGCCACCTACCCTAACAGAAGACCACCCAAGAACCCCCAATTCAACCACACCCTGAACACAATCACCACTTTAAAGAACATTTCACCTACCCACTGTCAGTATTGTCTCTCCATATACCCATCCTCTCACTCACCTACTTCCCTAATTTTTAATTCTCTCCCACTTACCTATCCACTCACCCTCTCACCCACTCACTCTTCATCCAAGCACAATTCCTTTGAGGATCACCAAGAAACCTATTCTCTAACTCCCCGTCTGCCCTTCCAAACCCTTAAACCCTGCCGTCTCAACTATCCCTGCCCCAACATTAAACTCGTCTGCTACCACCAATACTATTCCTGAAAATCCACCTCTACTCTCCTGACCACCCAGCAAGAACCAAACAACCTGCACTTCACCTACATCACCCAACCAAGCACCCCCCAGCAAGAATCTCCCGACCACTAAACAAGAACCCAACAAACCGCACTTCACTCACATCCAAGCAAGCACCCACCCAGCAAGAACCCAACAAACTGCACTCTATATTAAATCATCCTTCACCCATGCAAGCACTCCCAAGCAAGAACCCCCCCCGACCACCCAGCAACAAGTCATCTACCTGCACTGCATTCACATCGTTCCCAGCACTCCCAAACAAGAATCTATTCTCCACAGCACAACACAAACTGCAAGCTTAACTTAGAAATAGGATACTTTCACTAAACTCCCTTCTGCACGTGCCCAATAGACTTTCCACCATCTGATCCTCACACCATATCACACCCCAACTCTGATCCTCACACCTTTCCTTTCATCTTTTTTGCACTATTTTAATTTACTCTCAGCACTTTAGTTTATATACTCACTGCACACACAATTCATACATAACTCCCGAAGAAGCCTAGGCAATTAGGTGAAATATTGAGTTATTTAAAATAAAGCTTTAATACTAAAGTGCTACTAAGTTATAGATAGTGCAACAGTAATAATATGTCTAACTACTCTACCCTTCGATCCGGCAAGATCTTCCCGGTGGAACCCCTCCCCCAGAAAGTTCCAAGGACCAGATCCCGCCACATCCCCCTAACTTATGCCGCAGCAGCTGTGGCAGCAGCACAAGGCGTTGGCAGCACCCTTGGCAGGCCCAGCCCTGCCCCAGCCCCAGCTCTAGCCGAAGAGACGGGTGTCCAAGCTGTATCCGGTTCCGGATCCGCCACCACCTCTTCCTCCAAGGTACCTAACAGTACATCTAACTTAACCCTACAACATTACCCAACATTTAACCCTTACCCAAAACCCTACAATACACACGAAATTACAAATCAAGACCACACCTACACCAACACACCCATCAGCACAGTTACACCAGACTTAAACCCACCACCACCAGCCACCACCTCCACCCCCACCTCTAACAACCCCCCACCTAGCCCACACCAAAGCCTCTCTTCCATCCCCACCAACCCAAGCTCTCCATGCAGCCCACACCACAGCACCTCCACAAACTCAAACACACCCTCACACAACGCTAGCCTCACTCCCAGCCCAACCTCTAGCCCAACTGACACTTCCAGCTCAACCTACACCCCTAGCCTAACCCCCAGCCAAACCTCTAGCCCAACTGACACTTCCAGCTCAACCTACACCCCCAGCCTAACCCACACATCTAGCCCAATGCACACACCCAGCCCAAACCACACATCCAGCTCAAACAATACACCCAGCCCAACTCACTGCACAGGAGCAACCCACACCCCCAGCCAAACCCACACATCCAGTCCAAATCACACACCCAGCCCAACCCACGAATCTAGCCCAACCCACACATCCAGCACACCTAGCCCAAACCACAGCGTAGTAGCAACCCACACCCACAACTCAACCCACACCTCCAGCCCAACCCACACACTCAGCCCAACCCATACTCCAAGCTCCACTCACACCCCGCTCATGCCTAATAGCACCGAGAACCCCATCTCCAACCCACCTCCAGCATCTGCAAGCACCAACACAACCCCCACCAACACAAGCCAAACACACAGAAACCCCACCATCACCAGCCCAATATCCATCAACTGCAACTCAACCCTACCTAACTCCCTCCTCGCACTCAGACAACTCTATAAAAGAACCACCTCTGCACTAAATAGAGCCACAGCACACCTACAATTCATAAGCACATGCATAACTAAAAACTACACCCCCAAAGGCCTCAGAATTAAAACATCATGCCAAGCTTTCAGACAAGAACACACAAACATTCACATCAACTTTACAGACATAATTAAAAAAACAGAAAAACAACTCCTACAACAATTGCAACAACACTACACCACGCTCAGCACAGATCTTGCACAACAACAAAAGCTAATACAGACGCACATGGACCACACCCTCAATCACCCTGACACAGACCCACACCTCAAAGCACAACACATAACAAACATGCATAAAATGGCACTTAATGTAGACAAGAAAAACAACACACATCTGGAAAAGATAAACAAAAAACTCACAACGCTTAGCACCAACCCTACAAACAACAACACCCAACACAAAACCACACCCTACACACAAGGATTACCTGCAACCTTCCCCCACAGACCCCCCTTAGGACACAGTATCCACATACCCCACCACTTCACTCCTACCTACCCTCATCAGCCACACTCAACCCTACACCCACCCAGAAGGAGGGCACTACTTCCCACTCCCTCTCATAGAACTCACACACCCACCTCAAATAGCCAGCGACCCCACTACCCCACCCACTCCAACCCACAACACTCAACCCTACACCCAACCAGAAGGAGGGGACTACTTCCCACTCTCTCCCATAGAACTCACACACCCACCTCAAATAGTCAGCGACCCTACCCCACCCACCCCAACCCACCACACTCAACCCTACACCTAGCTCGTAGGAAGACACTGCTTCCTACTCCCCCCCAGATGACCCACAACCCCACCACAAGACACACATTCAACACACACCCCAGAAGTCAAGCACCCCACCACCCTCGTCCAACAACCTCAACCCACCCAAACTTCACCAGGCCAGCACCACACCCCCATAAAACCCACCTCCCAGAGCACCATGCACCTCTCCCACACCGAAGAAACACCCTCACCCACAAAAACCAAACACCTCACCCGCACAACAAAAACTCCCAACAGCCCACCGCAAAACATCTAAACCACACCCACCAAAGAAACCCACCACCACCTCTTACCAACAACCAACAACCACAGCCTCAACACAGCACACCACACTACCCCCAACAGACACATAGCCTCACCACCCACCATAACTTTGCACACATCCCCCCACAGTACCCCCAACTTGGCTCCACCCACCAAAGTCACAACTTTCCACGCCCACTCTTTCCTACAACACAACTCTCACCCCACCCCACCACCCCAAATGTCCCACCACCACCCCTCTTCCAATCACAACACCCACAACCCAGCAACACCCAACCACAAAATCCCCTGTGCCTCCCCCTCTCAACAACACAATCCACATCACACTTCACTACCCCAAACAACCCTCCGCACCCTCCATTCCCACAACACACACAAGTCACACATGCCCCTCAATACACCCCACCACACCTCTCTCAACACCTACAGATGCAGCACACACCCTACTTTCAAGGGTACTCCCTCCCCCAATACACAAACCTACTCCCTGCCACGACACACCCTTTACACTATTAGGGCAGGCACACATCGGAGCAGCCCACCAAAACCCCACACAACCACACAGACACCCTCCCACACACACCAACAATCACCACCCCTCCCATGCACAACCCCGCAGACACCCTCCCCACAGTCACTGGTCCACACACAGACGCCCCCACAAACACCCATACAGACACCGATACAGACACTCTCACAGACACACTCACAACAGACATCCGCACAATGCCCAGAACAGACACTTCCACCGCCACTTCCACCGATCCAGACACCTAAGATTACACCAACAACACTTACAAAATAAAAACTACATCGTCAATCTCTCTAGCAAAACCCTCACTCCTTCCCAGAACATGCTACTGCAGAAAGGCCTGAACTATGCACACTCCCACCCCCACACACCTAATTACAACAAAACCCTACAAAGACTCACTCGACACTACAGACTCAGACACTACTTTAGAGACGAACCGGACAACACAGATCGCACCATCCCCCCTTTTAAACCATCCAGCACATGGAACCCTCCTCCTGCATCCACAGAAACCGAGCAATACCTCAAATCACTTCCCGTCAGACTAGCAAACATCCCCCAACAACCCTACCGCCCCAACCTGAGAAGATCAGAACTAGCTGCCCTACGTGAACTTGCATCCGACACATCCCTCGTAATTAAGAAAGCAGATAAAGGCTCGTGCATAGTAATAGAAGACAGACGGACTTACATACAAGACGGACTAGACCACCTCTCCGACACCACAATATACAAACAGATCCCCTCTGACCCCACGCACCAACTAGCACTAGCAATCAACAAGTACATCAGCACCATACACAATAAAGGATACATATCTCACCACATGCACCAATACCTCACACTCCCCAACCCCACTAGAGTTAGAACCCAACAGCTATACTTCCTAAAAAAACTACACAAGAACGCACACGCAGTAAGACCCATAGTTAGCGGATCCTCAGGCCCCACTGAAAAGCTCTCCAGTTTTATAGATTTTTTCATCCAACCTCTCATTCCCCTAACCAATAGCTACATCAAAGATTCTAAATCTCTCATCACTCTCTTAGATAGTACGACCTTCCCCCCAAACATCACCCTAACAACGATAGACGTAACGGCACTGTACCTCAACATCCCACACGACGAAGGCATACAAGCGACTCTCACACACCTACATGAACTGAACCCTAATGCAGACGACATCCCCTTTCCACCCACAGTGACAAGAGAACTCCTACAAATCATACTACAACATAACTACTTTGAATTTGACTCCAACATCTACAAACAAGTACAAGGAACTGCCATGGGAACGAAAATGGCCCCCTCCTACGCCAACCTTTTCATGGACCGACTCGAGACAAACTTTTTACAAGACGAACCAATTCAACCTCTACTTTGGAAACGCTACATCGACGACATACTGTGCATTTGGCAAGACACCCCTGACTCACTCAACGCCCTCCTGACAAGACTGAATGACGCACACCCCACCATCAAATTCACATCCCACACCTCCACACAAGAAATCACCTTCCTAGACCTAGAACTTTACAAAGGACCGACATTCACGATGACAGGCAAACTAGACATACGACCACACTACAAAGACACCAACTCCTTCCAATACCTTCACCACAACTCTTCCCACCCACGATCAACGCACCGAGCAATAGTTAAAGGAGAACTCACAAGAGCACTTAGAGCAAGCACAGACACCCACACCTACCACGCCAGCACAACACTCCTCTCCACCCAATTCCGACATCGCAAATACCCCCGAGCACTAGTTAGAGAAGTCCTGCACGAAGTCCCCTTCCACCACCGAGTACATACACTACAAGAACCACCACCACCCTCTGCACAACAACCGCCCCCCTTCATCACTCTCTTTGCACCCACCATCTCCAAGTCTTCCCTCAAGTCGGCCCTGGACCCTCAAGACCCCACCATCCCCACACCCAGAATCACCTACACCCGCAATAAAACCACGGCACACCACCTAGTTAGAGCCCGCCTACCTGCAACACCCACCCCCCCGATATCCGAAGAACCCATCACTCTCAAGCACCTACCCTCCTTCAAGAGCCACTCTGCACCCTGCAACACCCCCCTATGCAAATGCTGTCCTCACATGTCCCGCAAACCCCGAATCTTCTCCTCCCACACCGGTCACTCCTTCCCTACCCCCCAAAACACCAATTGCAACACCCCCAATGTAATATACCTCATAGAATGTAAGAGATGCACTACCCGAAACCAGTACGTAGGACAAACCGCACGACCCCTCAAACACCGCCTCTCCGGACACAGAGCCGCCCTCACACTAGGCACCAGGCAACCCTTCCTCTATAAACATTTCAAGAAACCCCAGCACTCCTTCCACAACGACGCACTCATCACCATCCTAGCCCAACCCCCCAACAACCAACTCCTCCAAGAAGAAGCCCGTTTTATCCACCACCTCTGCACCAAATTCCCCCATGGACTCAACAGCAAGTTTGACCAAGCACAACTCCCACCAAACCTCCGCCCCCCATCCTACCCAGTCACCGGAACCACACCCAACTCAACACCGTCATCCTCATTATCCCCCCAAATTCCTCCTTCAAACACTTCAGTCACTAACCAGCCCCACCCTTCAACCACACCCTCTACCCAAACCCAAGAAGCCCGCACCCACGCATTAACTCAAAGAAGAACCCTCACTCACCATCACTCCAAGCCAACACCCTCAGCACTCCCAACACTCGCACGAAGAACCCACCACCCAGAGAAGACCACCCAACCCACCCCTCTTCACTCTCCCGCATGCCACCTACCCTAACAGAAGACCACCCAAGAACCCCCAATTCAACCACACCCTGAACACAATCACCACTTTAAAGAACATTTCACCTACCCACTGTCAGTATTGTCTCTCCATATACCCATCCTCTCACTCACCTACTTCCCTAATTTTTAATTCTCTCCCACTTACCTATCCACTCACCCTCTCACCCACTCACTCTTCATCCAAGCACAATTCCTTTGAGGATCACCAAGAAACCTATTCTCTAACTCCCCGTCTGCCCTTCCAAACCCTTAAACCCTG
>CAXHJR010000063.1:7500-10000 GCA_964016965.1 Diacarnus erythraeanus | reverse complement strand
TGCCTGCCTGCCTGCCTGCCTGCCTGCCTGCCTGCCTGCCTGCCTGCCTGCCTGCCTGCCTGGAAGCACACTTCGGTAAGAACGAGACCAAGAAGAACGTCCGGTCGTGCCTCTATTGGCCTGCTGATATCAGCAAAGACACTGCTGATTTTTCTGCAGACGATGCCCAGCTAGTCAGTCCAGGATTCAACCACCCACCACCGTCGACAGAAGCCTCCATACCGACAGTTGCAACGCCGTGGCAAGAAGATGGCACTCGATAGAGTGGGTCCACTAGACTTTGCAACGAGATATGCTGAAGCAGATCACTGCTGAAGAAACAGTCCAAGTCCAAGTATTGTTTGGCATTTTTGCCCGCTGTCATAGGATATAGCCTCCGGTGTACATCTTCTCCCTTGGGGGAAGGGGGAAGGGGCTGCATTTTAGGACAGAAGCTCCTAGTGCAGAAAGTCCCTGGAAGAGATCGTACGCTCTATAAAGCCGCTCAAGGTGATTCATCCATACAGATCATTGAATGCAATGTTACTATTATGCTCTTTATGGCCAGTCATGGTGAACATAAAAATGACATCAAAGCGTCGAGTAGTTTTCCACAGTGTTTCGAGAAAAGAAAAGAAAGGGGGGAGGGAAAAAAAACAAAAAAAAACGGAAAACAAGTATGTGGACCAATTGAGGAATGGCCAGCAGAAAAGGTGGGTGGGTGAACAACATCTTCATTTTGGATGTGCCACGACAAATTATATGCACAATATATGTACCCTTATAATTATAGAGGAAGAGATCCTCCCCGTTGCCCAAAAACAAAATACTAAAAGATGTAGAATGACATATGCACTGGACCTCTTGCTGCCAGGAGTAAGAAACTCTTTGTTGCATATTATACCATTACTGTATCTACCTTTATATGCACACACACATATATATCTATCGAATTTTGACCATCAGAGTCGTGGCTAGCTAAAGTTGAAAAAATTAATTACATCACCAAGAAGAACTTTTGGACTAATCGTGTCTGTACTTACTTACTTACTTACTCACTGTAATGCCACGTGGCTCTCTTACTTACGTCTCTGTATTATTGAGAATTGCGACCATTTCGAGCCCTCCGTTCTTCTATCTTCGTTCTTCTATCTTCGTTCTTCTATCTATCTTCGGCACCTCTCGCTGCCTAACCCCATTACTATAATATACCTCTCACTATATTATTATTAGATAATCACACTTCCTTCCACCAGCCGCTCGCTATATCATTTCTATCTTCGCCACATCTCCCCGCCTAACCCCGTTACCGACCACACTCCTCCTCTCGTGTCTCCTCAGACTTCTTTCCATATACCTAGATCATACCGACCCATCCATTTGGATTGGCTCCATTAAACTCCTTTCGGGGATGGAATTCAAGCAGTTTGGCTGATGAAAAAATCAATCCTAATAATTATTCTATTCTGTGGATCGGAGCTACCGGGGACACACCCTTCATTTCAGCTACTGGCTAGCTAAAATCACCCATTAATAATAACATTTGGATAATCCCGGCACTTGCTCGGTCAGGTATGCCATTTTCTGTCTCGAGCACATCTCCCCGCCTGACCCCATTATTATTATTATTATTATTATTATTATTATTATTATTATTATTATTATTATTATTATTATTATTATTATTATTATTATTATCATTATGATTATGATTATGATTATGATTATGATTATGATTATCATCGTCATTATTATCATCATCATCATCATCATCATCATCATCAAAAAAAAAAAAGAAGACCAGAAAATAACATATTATTATCAATTAAACATCGCAATAGCTACTACGTAGTACTGTATCGATGTCTCTTTTGACAATGGTCGAAAGTTCTCCTCGTGGGGAGGGAGGGACAACACAGGACACTGCTGCTTTACTTGCTCCTCAAACCCTTTCTGCAGGACACCACCACGGGACCTGCACAAAATGTAACCACCGTTATCGATGCCATTAGTGGGCATACATATTATTATAAACACCACCAGAACGACAATAATATCAGCATGCCAATGAAATCTCTCCATCTAGAGCAGTTAGATAGATAATGCCATGTACGCAACAATTAGCTCCTGCTCACGCGTGTTCCCGTCTCTTAATCACTCACTCACTCACTCACTCACTCACTTCAACCTAGCTCTCACAGAAGAAGTGCTAAAATTGTCATCATTATAGCAGGTCTGAACATTCCACCATTCGAGAGGTCGCTCTCGTTACGGTAAATAAACCCTCAAATCACCAGTGACCCAACTGAGTCTGAAATGCATGATTCGACTTGCAGTTTAAATTCTGCCGGCATAATTAATGGTAGGCTCAAGAGGGGGTGCAGCCAACCAGGTCCGTGACAACCAACTCCTCCTCCTCCTCCTCCTCCTCCTCCTCCTCCTCCTCGATTCTTACACGATGCAAGGATTACAGCTACCCACAGCACCGGCCAGAATTTGATTCTTCGACCGTCACAACTCT
>CAXHJR010000062.1:0-20901 GCA_964016965.1 Diacarnus erythraeanus | reverse complement strand
GATGTAACCCATCAACTCATGAATTATTCATGAGATATACTTTTTATCACCTTAACTTTTTTGTTGTTGGTCCCCTACCCTCAATTTTGCTACCAAAAGATAGCTCGTTTCAAATGCTTTCCAATGATATGCTTCATGATCATTTTTAAACAAGTACAAGAGTGCCAGCCCCCTAACATGAGATTAGTCCTTATAAGTTACCACAAAATAGTAAACAGTCTATCAGACACTTCCCATTTATGGAGGTGGTACATTTTTAACCAAAGAATACAATAAGTGGTGAGATTTGCCACAAAACCACTCATGTGTATAAGTACACATGTAGGCCTGTATGTATTGCATGTAAGCGTGTGTTACAAGTGACTCATCACTAAAAAACAGATTATTCTCCACTTATTGTATAGAGTGAAAAAAGGGCTACAAAATGACATATAAAAAAGCACTATACCTCAAAGTTTCACCAAGATATGACCCTCAAAGCCAGAAATCCATATTATTGAAAAATCAAATTTTAGTATGGGTAATCATATAAGAGATATATTACTCCAAACAGATAAAATCCTCCATAACTAGACAATGGAGCATCAAAAGGCTGAAAGACAACTTGTACAGATGTTATGTAAGGATATAAGGGGGAAAAAATTTTGCTTTTTATTTTTGCAAAAGCGAAATTTATGGGTTACACCCCCCTTAAATATCTATACACTCCTTCTCTCCTCCCTCTTTGTTAGCCAGTTTACAAAGGAGTTAAATGGGTGGAACCAGCCAGTGGGTATGACTTCAAGGTGACACCTTGCCCCTAAGCCCCTAATACTAGCATATGATCCAAGTCAGAGGGATTCAGTAGTCAGTCACAAGTTTGAGATATTTCCTTCTGATAATCATTTAAACCTATTAAACCTGCTTGAATACATGAAGCACTACTGAATCACACTATATTATATGCATAACACATTGATGTATAATATATAGTACTGTTCAGGAAATTATCATATTATCTTATTATTTACATAGTTGGATGTTGATGCTCATATGACGAATACTTACAGTCTAGCTCTCACCACTGGCAAGAACTTTCTCATAAAGTTTTTGAAAAAGTAATGAAATGACCTCTTAGTATAGACCACATCAAAGCATTTATTACTCCACCCACTATTACATCAAAGGAGTAGACTACATCAAAGCATTTATACCCCACCCCTAACTACATCCAAAGAAATAGACCACATCAAAGTATCTATAACTACATCAAATGAAATGTTATACAGTAAATAAGGATGGGAGTTTCTGTGTTAAACATTCAGTGTGTGAGGTATCTAACATTGTAGAACATGTAGGTGGTGTATGATGCTATGTATGGTTCTGTGTATGTGCATGTAGATGCCATGGAGGAAAGGATGAGGAAGATTTCAGGCCTCTCTTTGAAAACTTTATCCAGGATCTCTTGACCACTCTGAACCTGCCCATGTGGCCAGCATCAGAGGTCCTCCTCACATTATTGGGGGTGCTTCTGGTGAGATTAAAATAGTTTTCTCTAAAATTTCAGCTACATGATATATGTAACTGTGCCTAGGAAAAGGTACAATTTTGGGCAAAAAAATAAAAATTGAGTTATTATAATATAGTTATAGTATGTGCTTTTAGCTATAAAATGATACCTTACTTGAGGCTCTATCACTTACTGGTGTCTAGTTGTGGTGGCTATAACTACAGCACCTCTGGGGGTAGGATTCTGAGAAAAACGACTTAAAACAATAAACTTCAAACTTTAACTCTGTAAATCTTTAGGTGAACTCGTTACACACATTGCGTCATAACTTTTCTTATTGAATTTTTAATGTATTAATTTGAAAAGGTAAGTTTATTTTAGGTGCTTCTCTTTGAACAGCCCCCTCACCCACTTCTGAAGCCCTCCACTCTCTGAAATTTAGCGTGGTGATAGTAGAAGGATGGTAGTTGCTTCTGAGATAATAAAAAGAAAATAGCATTATAATTATGATTCTAACAAATTATATTGAAAAATAATTATTTGCCCGAAATTGTACCTTTTCCCAGGCACAGTCACATATGTATGTTTAACTTATCCGCATTTTAATATAACAGTGAAACCTGTCTAATAAGACCACCCTTAATGGGACCAACTATGTATAGGCTACTCAATTGTGTCCTGACGCTGACAGTGCATGTACCATTGATTTTTACCTTTGTAATATAGAAACCACCTCCCTATTAAGACCACTGTATTTTTTGTTGACCAGAGGGTGGTCACTTAGACAGGTTTCACTATATTTCAAGATTTATTAATGGTTGTGAGTAAAAATGCCATCTGTTTCTCTTTAGAATTCTTTATTTATCCAATGACTCTGTAGGTTCAGTCATTTAGTAACCGTAGCACAGAGCAAAGCTTACGTCTGATGTCCCTGGATCACCTTGGAGTCATTGCAGCAAGGTTAAGGAAAGATGTGACTGTCCCTAGGTCTGAACAGGAAAATGAGGAGCTGATAGATATCATAGCACAGGTCATGCAAAGTAAATTGGATAGGGCTACTCCCTCACCTACTGCACTCAATAGAATGGTAAGTCATGTATGTGGCCTGTTTGTATGAATATGTAATGCAATACATGTTTCATGGATGCCATATACCATAATATTCTGTCAGGAAATTGTCACTTTAGTGAATGCTTTTGGAGACCAAGTAATTATTTTTATATGAACTTTGAACTTGGTACTTAAATTTACTTTTAATCCATGAAAATACATTCAATGAATAATTTTTCATTATAAGCTACTAATCAAACATGCTATTCAGAACCATAAATACTAGGAGTTGTTACATTCATCTTAGGACTTTCAGTATACTCACATGCTGTGTAATGTCATTTTACAAATGATCATGTACAAGTAACACCTTTAAAATGGCTACTCTACATTTGCTGTTAAGTTTTAATGCTGTTGTGTTGAATTTCTTCAGGATGCTCTTTCAGAGAATAATCAACATCTACAGAAAGTTTTGGTAGCATATCTCACTAAACTAAGTGGAAGTGACCCTGCTTGTGCTGTAAGTGTTTCTATTTTCCTATTATGACATTTATAGCTGCATTCTCCTTGGTCACTTTCCTGGTTAAATTTTGAAGCTGCCACCTAACTTATGCACTGTAGAGCACTTTATTTTGGAGGAGCTCAACTTTCACAGGCCAGAGGCCAGGTAAATGGAGAAGAAAAATTGAAGATTAGTTTCAAGAGCAAAAGTTTAGTGGATCTTCTTAATTCATGAAAAATGTGAAAGTTGAGCTTTTCCAAAATAGAGTGCTATATATAGAACAGCTCTTTTTGAAAGTCATGCTTTTTTTAGTATGCTCGGGATTTCTACATTGGACAGTGGCTGTATGATACGCACATGGAACTGGAAAAGGTTCTAAAAGAGAATCCGACATCTCCCACTTCATGTCTCAACCTTGAATCATTGAATTCAAATTACCTGGATGAAACTAATCCTGTCAGTTCATCTGGAATTGCCCTGCAACAGTCCGAACTTAAGAAGGAAACAATCCTTTCTTTCCTTGACTATCAAAAAATGTCATCTTTTAAAGAACTGGAAGGAATATTGGATGAGCATTCTGCTGCAGTGGTTACTAGGTATCTGGCCTCATTAAGGGCTCTTACCAGGAGATTTGATATGTATCTCCAACAGGTGATTTTATATATTATGAATATTATAACATGTGACTTTGAATGGAAGAGTTGGCATGTAATTATGGGTGTGGGAGGTACCAGACCTCGCCCTTTATACAGAATACAAGGGGAGAGTGTGTGGCTATGGGATACTAGGAACTGAGTGAAGTTACTCTATAAACTCCCTCATATAAGTATGTATGTTTAGTATGGGTGATGAAACTTGACAACATGCAGTGTCAACAATATATGCAAGTATTTAAGACCTCTATTTTGGACACCTTGGTTTAGATTAAAGTCCTATCATAGAGATAGCCTTTATTTTAGAGGGTCAATTTCTATTAATGTTAACATACAAGCTATATTTGGGACATCCAAGTGTCCCTAATATAGCAGTGTCCTCTTTTTCAGGGTGTCCAAATAGAGGGGTTCCACTACAATGTGTTGGAAGCAGACTTCTTTTTGTATTCTGTTTGCAATGTCTAAACTTCCCTCTAGAGCAACTGGTATCACCACTATGCCTTGCTGATATGTACTAGCAATATTGCTGGTGCTTGCTTGTCCAGTTTCATGTACTGTAGGTTCAATGTGCTGTTATGTTTCTACTGAATTCAGGAGTGTATTTATCAATATTTTCCAGCTAATTAGAGTGTCTATTGAACCAGCAGTTCATGTACGGACTCGGGCCATGAAGGCTCTGTCCTCTATTGTAGCAGCTGACCCTGGCATTCTCTCAAGAGTAAGTCAAAGTTCACACTCACCACACTCTTACATGTATCAATACAGATACATAGCATGTCATGTCCAGAACTCAATAGTAAACCTCAGTCTCTTCTGCTTGGCAATAATTATGTATAGATGCATATAGAGTTTAGATGCATGCATTATATAGAAACTCTATGATTGGTTCAGTCAGATTTTTGGCTGAAGGAACAAGCTAAGGCAGTGTGACCAAACTCCCTTTTGTATTTTAGACTGTTAGGGAGGAAGGGGAGCTAATTGAGAGCTTTGTAGCATTTTCTTACTATTACATATTTAGCCTGACATGCAGCGAGCTGTGGAGTTGAGATTTCAGGATACATCAACTCTTGCACGAGAGGCAGCTGTGGATTTGGTTGGAAGGTTTGTCTTGAGTCGACCAGAGCTAACCTCTCAGTACTATGGAATGATCTGTGAGAGGATTCGAGTTAGTTCATTCTTGTATCTGTTGAGTTCATTCTTGTATCTGTTTGAGCAGTGCCATTATGACAAGGCAACTTTCTCTTATATTCTTTTTTTAAATACATGCTGGGATATAGTGTACTATTACAGTTGGACAAGTGGTTGAGTCCATCTGACCAGTATTCCTATAAATACTAGATAGACATTTTCCATCATGAAGTTTATTTTCGTGGCAAATTTTATATTTTCATTAATTTTTTTTATTGAGCATATCCTGTTCGTTCTCATTTTAATAGCTAGCCATGAAATCTCCAAGAACATAATCACAAAATGATGTTTGTAATACTTATAAGATATTAATTTAGCTCTTGTTTGTGGGTAGGACTCTGGCATAAGTGTCAGAAAGCGTGTGATCAAGATTCTGAAAGACATCTGTGTCCTCCAGCCTGACTTCCCTAAGATTGATGAAATATGTGTCAGAATTATCAAGAGGATCAGTGATGAGGAAGCAATCAAAGTAAGAAGAGAACATTCTCCATGAATGTATAAAATAATTATACATGTAGAATTATGTTTTGGAGGATAGAAACAGGTTCAACTGAGAACATTTCTGCCACAAAAATGAAAAATGTCAAACTGATTATAGACCAAAAGTTTCCTAATGTATAATATTATGTTTCATGTTTCTACCTCTAATTTTAAAATAATCACTTGAAACATAGTGTCAGTAACATAGTGTCAGTAGAGAAATTTAATTTTGTTTAATTAAATTTTTTTATAGTAAATAAATAAATAATAATAAAATAGTGGCTTGTGTGTTGGGTACATATTAATTATTCTGTATTCTGTGTGTAATAGCAACTGGTGACTAGTGTTTTCCGTGAATTATGGTTTGCTCCTCTCCATGGTGGCCCTGACCAAAAGGATCTTCTGCTGAGGAGGGTGACCAACATCACTGCTGTGGTCAGTATTACATTCTAATTCACAACCTCAAGCATGCATGTGTTTTTATTGTGCAGGTGAGGATATCTAAGGAGCACGAGTGGTTTGAGCAGTTATTGGAACAGGTAAGTATATGTAATAGTGTATGCTTTAAAATGGTGGGCATGTCATGAACAGAAATATCTTGGTGCCTTTTACTGGCTGGTGAGTTAATTTGGCACATGGTCTTTCTAAGTTTGACAGAATTAATTCTCTAGATCTGCTCAGAGCATACATGTTTAAATATTAAATTAGACCTGCTCAGGCATACATGTTTAAATATTAAATTTGGTGATCCTGACCAAAATTGCCCAGTGCCAATAATGAGCACTATATAGTAGTAATGTGAACAAGGTATAGGAAACAACTAATGTAAAATCTATGAAAATTTGTGTAATCTAAGAGCTTAGTCTATAGATACAGCAGTATATCTCTCAGTGCAACATCAATTTTAGCTAAAGTCCTTCATGCCTGTACAAGCAATATGAATGATGTGTGTACGTTATTGCAATGTGATGTTACTGATGCATGTAATTGTGTGCATGTTGTTATAGAATATGTGTAATTATTGCTTGTTGTTATCTTGTACATGCAGATATTAAAGAATGAGGACCAGGCTGCTACTCAAGCAGTTCTTAATGTCTGTCAGATGATGGTGGACTGCCTTGTTGAGAATGTCCTGACACTCGATGAAAATTCTGGTGTGTATTTGCATGTAATGTATAGTACATTCACTGTACCATTACGATGACTCTTGTCCTGAATTAATTTTATAAGGGGCTACTTGAGAAACCTAAGTTGTGTTGGAAGGCTGTACCAACAAGAACTTGAACTTAATTCTTCTCAGTGTTAATTTCCCCTATTGTAAAAAGCATTAGTTGCTACTATGCATGTGCGTCATTATGTAAGTAAAAAAACAGGCAATCTTTTTAAAGCAGCACAGCATATAATTATTATGTGCACATCATAAATAGAGGCTAGGGCTAGGGGTCTATTTATGTTATAATCTACTTGACCTGAGGCAGGCCTGGCAGGGACAACCCATGGGTTGGATGTGACCTGTGGGCCATAAATGCTCAGGTCCAGTATTGTCGATACACATTATGCATTTCTAACTGTGATCATAATTCTACCAGAGACTGAAGGCCACTTTCTCATTTTCTCTTTAGCTAAGGGCTCCTCCAATTCCTCTAACCTCCTTTCATGCATCATTACTCTCTACCTGTTCTGCAATGTGAGGCCAACTTTTCTCCTCAAACATGCCACCACCCTTCACCCCTATCTCAGCTCAACTTGTGCAGTGAGTCACCATCACCAGACCAGTTATTATTAGACCAGTAATACTGACTAACTGTACTTTTATACAGTTAAACTTAAAAGTAAAGTTGAGACTAATAACCTATGATTGTATATATTGCTTGGTGCTTTAAGGTTACTCAAAATGAAGATGTAGCTATAGACAAGTTTTCCATTTTTGTGTCTGAGATATATCTTGTGATGTGTTTATATCCAGCATAATAATGATTTGTTATCTGTTGATTTGTTAAATGCCTTCCTTTTCTTAAGGGCAACAATGACAATGTGAGGGTGCTTCACTTTGTTGCCAAGATCTTGAAGGAGGTGGTTCCCTTGATGGAACATCCCAGTGAGACCTTCCTGGCTGGACTGGAGGAGGACTTGGTCAAACTCATCATGAATCATGGGCAGCTAGTGAGTTTGAATTGCTTCATGCCACTTTTTATATTAATGCATGTACTGCAGACATAAGAATTTATGACTCTTATGGGTAAACTTGCTTATTGGCTTATTGGTGCACATGGTAGTAGATTAATTAGAAGAAATATGGTAGAGACTATAATTATATATCATTTGTCTATTGTCTAATGTGGTGGTGCATTAATTAGAAGAGATGTGATAGAGACTACTGATGTGGCATTTGTGGTGGTGCATTAATTAGAAGAAATATGGTTGAGACTGTGGCATTTACCTATATTGTCTCATGTGGTGGTGCATTAATTAGAAGAGATGTGATAGAGGCTATTATTATTAATGTGGCATTTGCTCATTGTCTCATGTGGTGGTGCATTAATTAGAAGAGATCTGATAGCCTATGGTAGAGACTAATGTGTACAGTGGTCATAATATGCTGACATTGTAGTGGGTGTGTTAAAGGGAGACATTATATAAGGCTATTTTAGGTTTTCTCTCCCAAGTCAGTCCCTACTACTCTATATCCTTCTTGTGTATTGTAATCCTGTGGGCTATAATAATTACTACCACTTCTACTGATGTTACTCTATTGATATGTGCAGTTGATTCATAGCTGTGTTGCATGCCTGGGTGCTGTGGTGAACAACGTGACACATAACTACACTCTTGTTAAAGACTGTTTCCAGAGATTCTTCAGTGAGTAAATTATTCAATATGTGGGCCCCACCCTCAAAATAGTTTGCACTGTGACATTTTGAAGTCACTTGATTTTTTTTTTAAACAAATCACCTGCCAAGAACCTTTAGGAATAGTGATTCCCTTTTGCTAATATGAATGCAGCTCTTTTGTTATTTTTGTGTTTATGTGTGAGCTATGGTTTAAGGAGGAAGATAATCAGTTACTGCTCTGTGTAATAATGACAAACATATCTTATACCTATCTTAGCGGTTTTGGGGACTATGCGTGCATGGCAGACTGAGGACCCGACTAATCCCAAGTTTAAGACCCACCGTTCATCGTTGCTACGCTCTCTCTTCACTGTTGGTGTCCTCTGCAAGTTCTTTAACTTTGACTCTATCATTCCTCCTCAGTCTTCTGGGGTAAGGTCAATAACCTCTCTATACCACTTTACTTACATGTGAATGTCTAGTTCTACATTACTTTATAATACTCATAATTTTAAATCAGAAGTGAATTTTCTAGATGTAAGACACATGTACACATGTAAGTGAAGAGAGTGTGTTAAGTGCATTGACAATAATACTTTGCTTAACTTGACATAAGTCAAAGGTAATCTGGGAAACTAACTCCACTCAGATTAATCCCTCTGGTATTCTGTTGATATGTTATTTGTACAATGTGGGTTGTTTACAACATTAAATGTCTTTGTTATGTTAGGCTACTCCTGTCAGCGCAGGAGTACATTCCCACCTCATCTACTTCTTCAAAAATGGGGACGAAGAAGTTCAGTTAAAGACAGTCAAAGGACTAGGTACTCACTCACTGTGCATGTATGGAATTATTATTGACAGTGGAAAATTGGGAACCACTTTAATTGTTGTGTCCCAATGAGTTTTTAACCTGTGAAGCCATAATTATTTTTATGTACTTAACTATCCAAATGGATATAATGCTATTGCTATACAATAATCACATTCCAAACTATACACCTACTTCAGGTCTGTTTTGCATCCGATATCCCGAAATGATGCTACAAGGTGAGATCAGAGAACTCATCAATAACTGGCTCACTAAAGACTGTGCCCCAACAAAGAAGATAGAGGTGTGTAACTAATTTTTGCCTGCAGTTAATACTATATATAACTGTGTATGCTTCTTATATTAATTACAGGTATTAAGGAACTTTTTTAACTACCTGAAGGAGGTTGAAACTCAGCTAAAGGAAGCAGATACTAAATGTGAGGGTGTTGTGTTGCATGCTGAGTATGTGTATATAGTGTGTAATCATTGCAGGGGAGAAGGAAGGGACAGATAAGAAAGATTTGTTAGAATTTGGTGACCAGCAGTCAAGGTGCGGTAATGTAGTAACCTTAATAATGAGAGTTTTCGTAGGGAGTGAGACATATGAAGTGAGAATTATTCATATTCATCTTTGACTTGACCATTATTTACATGTAATCTGTTCAATGAACCCTCTTCTCCCCCCCCTTAAAACTTAAAATTTACATTTTTTTAATTAAGCGTTAATTTCCAGAATTACGGTATGATAATTATATGTAATATTATATGAAACCCTAACTACAATGTGGTAATTTATAATATAATGTCCTCCCACTATTGCAGTGTGAGCAGCAACATAGCTCAGGCATTTCTCCAGCCCATATTGGAGTCATTCTTCCACACTGAGCTTGAGGTCAGGTCCTGGGCTCTACAAGTCATTGTTCTCATTCTTCGACAGGGTTTAGTCCACCCGGCTCAGGTAAAATGAACCCTATAAACCCAAAGCTTTTATATGAGAGCATTCAGTGTTATTGTTCAGATATAGAATATATTGTCTTTATAATCATTTTAAGAGAGTACACTTGCCTGGGTAAAAATTTTGAGGGACCTTTCTAACAATAAAAGGTTTTAAGGATATATTCTCTACATGCTATTATTCATATAGAGTTGTGCTCATTCATACAAGAACACATGCTTCAGGAGGTTTTTTAGGGTCTTAAAAGTCATTGGGAACAAGTTGTGTTGTGTTGTGTTGTTGTGTTGTGTTGGTAAATACTATGTTGTGTTGTGTTGGTAAATACTGTGTTGTGTTGTATTGGTAAATACTATGTTGTGTTGTGTTGGTAAATACTGTGTTGTATTGTGTTGGTAAATACTGTGTATATTATTTTTGTTTGTATTGACTTGTACATAAGACATAAGTTATCATCATTATGTGCTATATTTATGCAGTGTGTGCCTTACCTAATTTCGATGAGTACAGATCCTGACCAGAGCATCAAAGTCAAAGCTGACCAGCACCTTGTTGACCACACCTCTAGATATGGTCACCTGATGCAGGTCAGTATGTACATATTATAAATGTAGCATGTTATAATATGGATACATTATTATCTTCAATCTGGTAGACTCAGCTCATCGGGGGTGTAAAGAAATCATACGAGTTTCAGAAGCTACTAGCAGGAGTAAGTCCAAAAGTCGTATATTGTGGGTAATCACCTCTCCATCAAATATCATTGGCCATATTAGCTTGTAGCATGCACTAAGTAGAAGACCACCAATTTATGGACTTCAAAGCCTAAACCCAGCTAGAGTTACACATCTATGTTATATTACGACTATGTATATATGTAGGATGGTGCAAGGGGATATTGTACGGATAACACAGGCAATAGCAGCAGCCTGCTCTCACATATCTATGTACTAGTCCGTTCTAATAAGCAGCATCGTAGAATCTTACTCAGGGTTCTGCTCAGATACTTTGAAGATTATGAGGTACGAAATGTATAGCAGAATTATTTTAGTAAGTGAGTCCATTAAAGATGAGTTATGTTCTGTTTTAGAAAAACCCACTTGGTCTCCTTCTCTACTTGGCAGACACGCTGGCGTATCTGCCATACAATACTGTAGAAGAGCCTCTGTTTGTGGTTCATCATATTGACATGACTATCTCCATTACGGGTTCTAACCTATTACAGCAGTTCAAAGAGGTTTGCTATGTTTCTGTACAATTTTATTAGGGTTTCTTCAGCCTTTGGTAGAAGAAGCACAAAATAATATCTAGCTATTTTCGTACAGCCTACTATTTCAACATACTTAATCCATGGGCCACACCTAATATGTATGAAGACACACCCTTAATGCTCCGCCCTTTCTTGATGAAACCCTAATTATGCATACATGGAATTCTACGTATAAATAATGTTCTGTTACCACCTGAAATGTATAGGTTTTGGGTAGTAAGGGTTCAGCTGGAATTATAGACGATGAAGAGGATGTAACAGCTCTATGTAAGTAAGCTATGATTGAAGGTTTCAAGTGACAATTTGTATACTGTAGGCTATGCACATTGTTGATAATTATATTCTATGGCATGTCCACAGCTCAACAAACTTGTGACTTAAAGCAGTTGTCTGAATGTTGTCATTCTTGTCAAGGCTGTTTTCTCCTTCTCGTACTCAAGCAGCATCTCAAGAAAAGCTACTCTCTCTCTGATAGGTCAGCTAGTTACATAATACATATAACTCATGTCTTATAATACATACATATACTGTGTGAGTATTTATGAATGGTCATTGTAATATCATAAGACATGGCATTAGTTATTATGATTCTAAAGTTTGAGTCTGTAATGAAAATATGATATAATATTAATTATAATAATGTTATTTCTGCTATGTGTTTGTATTCAGTGTGGCTGCTAAAGGGTTTTAAGTTATGCTCATGAATTGTTAACTAAAGGGATAGGCAGTTTACACAGGACAATGCTAAATTAGTCTATACATTTGACTCTTAGCAAATGTCAGAAGTATTCTCCGACTGAGTCTAACAAGGCACATGATAAAACAGCCAATCGTCGAGGAGGGGTCATCTTTGATCCTCATCAAGTGGTGGATATGGTAAAGCAAGAAGCTATAAGCAGTAGGAGAAACTTATTGTCCAAAGAGGAATGTCTTAGGAAATATTTAGAGGTAAAAAAATATAATAATATGTAATTTAATGGTATAATCAGGAATAGACTACGTTTTATAGTAATGCGTGAATGAATCCAGTAAACCATAACACTTTATCAACTTGAGTAACAAATTAGGTCTGATGCTAGACAAAGATTCAAGATACACAACCAAACCTTTAGTTGTAGTTAAAGGTTGTGCAAGTGCTTTTTCTGGGGACTCTTACCTAACATTAATAGTTTGTTTTTTTGTTGTTTTTTTTGTTTTTTTTTTTGTTTTTGTTTTTGTTTTTTGTTGTTGTTTTTGGCACAACTAAAAATTTTTCTTTTCTGGTTAAATAATTTCTATAGACTCAGCTACAAAAAAAAGCTGAGATGTGCTACCTGATGCATTTGAATATGATGTATGTATAGTTATAATGTATAATTTATGGTCTGCAAAAACAAACAAACAAACAAGAACCAAAAAGAGTTTACTGACCAATTAATAGTTTAACAAGTGCTTTTTATGTCCAGTTCAAGCAACTAATGAATAAACTGGACCCATTTGAAGAAGGCGACGATGGTTCTGACCAGGAAGTCCCACCTCCACCTGTCCCACCTCAACCTGTCCCACCCACTATAGCACTACCCCTTGAATCAAATCAAACACAGCAATATAGAGTAAGATTTAGTATTGTTATAACTTGGTCCATATTAAATGTTTATTTGACCTCAAAACCTAGGCTTTATTTCTATATTATGTTTACTGGTTTCTATGCATTACAGTTATCTTGTTGGCTGGCTAGCAAGCTGCTACTCCTATGTTACCAATGTATAGGATAGACCTTTGTTTCTATGTAAATTTATATAGGAAGTAATCACTTCTCTATGAATAGCTAATAAAATTCAGAAATGGACATTGTATAGCTAATACATGATAGCTATATGACAGATAATTTTCTTTGGTTGGTTGCTGAAGTGACTTTGCCATTATGTATGTGTAGAGTGAAGATATACCACATCCTCCTAGCCATGGGCACTCCTCCCGTGCTTCATCCACAAGTAGCATCAGTTCTCGTAAGGGGAAGAAAGAAGCTACACCTAAACCAAAGAAGAAGAAGAGAAGAGTTGTATCCTAATTTTAAAATGGAATACAATAATAGTTATTGCATGAAATGTGCTAAAGGCGACTAATATCAGTGGTTATAATTATGTCCTTTGATTGGCATTAATTTTCTTAACCCAATCATCAGATCATCAGCTCTGACAGTTCTGGAGGAGAAGATGACCCAGACTGGACATAACTGTGGTGTATAAGTTAGTAGTTGATACTGAGAACTGGTGGCATTAGCTATAAACTCTGTAATAATAATACTTCAATTTTCATTCAGTTACTATTTCATAACTCTATCACATACATTATGTATACACTAAAACTAATCTTGATTACATCTACTAGCCCCACTTTTCTTGATTATCTCCCCTGTTAAACTAGGTAAGGATTTAATCCTGCCATTCCAAAATAACATGAGAAGTGTGTCAGATAGCAGATGGACAATGGATGGGTGCTATAGTGTACTCATACCATGGTCCTATTAATCAATAGTAGAAAAGTATCTGTGATTGTGCTCTACAAAGATTTTCAATAGAGACCTTTGTTTATTAATGAGTTCAAGGGTTTTTTTTATTATTACCCAGTCACAGTGACTCTATGTGAGAAGAATAGAAGAGTGTGCTGTATTAATTTTTTTTTGTTATAATTTGTAGTTATCTATAGAAGACCAAAAAGAGCTTAGTACAAGTACAAGAGATTGCTGTCAATGACTCTATAGAACACATACAAAAATATGATATCAGTGTTAGATGTTCCATAAAAAAAATTATAGCTAAACATTTTATCTAAAACTACGTACATAGTTCAGCTGTGTAATAATGTACCAGCTATAAAATAGTCCCATAGACAAGTTGTTATGTTGGATTTACTGTAAAAAATAAATCAATAATAATAATATTATTACTATTATTCTAGTTATTATTACAAATGTAAGGCCAAATAATATGTTACAATTACAAATCATCTCTCAAAGATATAGTATTAGCACTATACATTATATGAAATTAATTAGGCAGTGAAATGTATTATTTTTATAGCTATAGCTATTACAGATTAGGACAAACTCAGAAAACTACCAGGAAAAATAAGACACCCTTTACACTAATCCTATCTATAATGTATACACTCTAGGTATAACACAACCTTATAAATAATTATATTGCAGTATCTATTGAAATTTAGTTTAATGAGTGGTAATAGAGACCCATAATGTCTAATTTTGGTGTGAAATGTTTTGTAGCATGCATAGACATAATACTATTATGATATTGATAACTAGGTAAAACAGATTTGCTTGATCTTCCAGACCCAACAAGACACTCTTTATATTAAATCCATATTTATACTGATCTAAATCTTTCCCTAAAACTCAAAACATTGTAATAATGTTGATATAATAGTATGATGAACACAAATTGGGATTAACTAAGCAAAACATGTTTGCCTACCCTTAGAAAGAGAGATTCCTCTTTTTTTATTTCCAAAATAAAAAAAATGCTCCGTATAGGTAATATCTGAGAATGATCATTCATACTTGTGATAATAGTGCACACTATTAGAGTATTATAAGTTCACAATAAACACCTCTATGATGCCTAGCTGACACATTATGTGGGTGTGCATCCAAATATGGACTAGTGATCTGTTATCCCCCTTTCCCCATCAGTACAGCCACGCACCTTATATGTGCCTCAGTGAACAATTTCATTGGATGTGTGTGCATCCAAATATGGACTAATGATCTGTTATCCCCCTTTCCCCATCAGTACAGCCACGCACCTTATATGTGCCTCAGTGAACAATTTCATTGGATGTGTGTGCATCCAAATATGGACTAGTGATCTGTTATCCCCCTTTCCCCATCAGTACAGCCATGCACCTTATATGTGCCTCAGTGAACAATTTCATTGGATGTGTGTGCATCCAAATATGGACTAGTGATCTGTTATCCCCCTTTCCCCATCAGTACAGCCACGCACCTTATATGTGCCTCAGTGAACAATTTCATTGGATATGGCCTACGTGCATGTATTAGTAAAAGTGTCCTGATAAGACAGAGTGGTATTATTTTAGAAGGTAAAGATCTAATACATAAGCTGTTGTTTGAGACAAGTGTCCTTAATACAGAGGTGTCTTCATTTTCAGGGGTTTGGAATAGACTTTACTTTTATACAATAATGAATTGGTTGTTTCCATAAGGGTGTGCTATGTACATATTCATAACCACTGGTATAGAGGAAGAAATGAGGTACAAGATAGAACAACATGTCAGGAGAAAATGAATCTTACTTGGCCATCATGATTAAACTTGAGTTTGAGATTATTTGTTTGGACATATGGACTAATTTGCTAGAATTAACTACAAAAATACTGGTTAACACCTTGGATCACATCATACTACATGATTATACAGATTTCTCTTACCCTTTCTTCAAATATTCTGGTCAGTACTATAATAGTTGGTACACATTGCTCCCAGACCCAGATCATGTGCCAGAAATCCTCTAATGAATTTTCATTTAGACCTGTTGATGAATAAAGAGAAATTCCTTAATGTTACAACAGAAACAAAATACAATAGAAATATGTAATAACATAAACACAATCTATCATAACATTATGGCCCAGTTATGCAAAGCTAAGTAGGATTAAATTAGTGTCCCAAGGCTGACTATTATGAGCCATAATTATTGCCATGACTGTGTTATATAATAGGACTACGTTATGAACTACAGGTCATTCTGTGCAGATTTGATTATTTCTAAGGCGATCAAATACTATTGACTAAAATTCTTTCAGGTTCATGCTGTAATAATAATAATGATAATAATTATATGTAATATGTAGCATCAAAGTTATTCTGGACAGTTTTACCTACCACAGACATAATAAAGTGATAGTGAAACTAATTAGGTGCTAACCTTGTGAGCTAGTGTATACCTTCTTTCTCTTGTAGCCCTATACCATAATACACAAGGACTCATTGTATTGAGGTACAGTTCATGTTGTGTATAGATACAGTGCATGAACCCTCAAGTTCTCTCAAACATAATAATAGAATTATTTTCAGTTCTTCAAGCTCAGTCTTCAGAGTTAAAGCCTGTGATGTTTGTCTACACAGATGGTGGCCCTGATCACTGACTTATATTTTTATCAGTGTATAGCTAGTTGAGTTGGATTGCTTTATTTTGCCAATTGATTGTTGGGGACAGTGTTAATGATGATTCAATTTTGCAAGAACAGTAATTTAGATGAAGATATAACATTTCAGTGACTTAAGTATTAATAGTGTCATACATGGAAACTTGACAGTTTGTTTATGTACATAGCTATAATTATAGCTATAGCTAGTAGTGTGGTACATTAATAATACAGCTGTATGGACCTATTATTATTATTATTATTATCTATTTCCTGAAATTTTCATTTATTAATTTTTCAAATTTTCATGTTGTTTTAATTTCGGAAGAGCCTAGCGAGCTCAGCATGCTGCACTCTGCATCTCCAATTATTCAACCTTTTAAATTTCGTAATAAAAGTGACATCCGAAATTAAAACGACTGACGAAAATTTCAGCAAATACGGTATAATAATACGCTTGTACGTTTGTCCGTACGTCTGTCCGTACGTCTGTCCGTGCATACGTCTGTACGTATTCATGAATAATTCATGAGCTAACGCAATTCCAAAGGTACCGGGTTCGATCCCAGGGATGGGTACCCACTTTTTTTTCTTCTCTTTTCTTCATTTTGTAACTTTTTCTTTTTAACCTTTTTTTTTCTTTCTTCATTTTGTTTTTTTCTTCTTCACTGGTACTGTGGATTTTGTGTCTTTTGTCATGGTCAGCTCTTATGTGGCATTTTCAGTGAAGGAGGTGAAAGTGTTAGAGACAAATCAACAGGGAATCAGAGGTGGGAATACCTTTGCCTTCTTTTTAAACTCCCTACAAGCACCACTGTGTGGTGGGTACTTGCTAGTTGTTGTTGTTGTTGTTATTATTATTATTATTATTATTATTATTATTATTATTATTATTATTATTATTATTATTATTATTATTGGTTCAGGACATAATAGCTATAGCTAGTGATAAATTTCAGGGTTACTTTGTAAAATAAAACTTCAAATTCAACTGTAATTATGTTAAATTGTTTATCAACTGACTGTTGCTTATCCCTTCTTGATAAATCCTTACACCATTCATTCCTACATTTCTAAAATATTCCTCTACTCACTACTTAATTATTATTTTAACTATAATGATGTGTATTTGCATCTAAACTTGTGATTACAAAAAATTTACAAAGTAACAGTCATTATAGTTGCAGTAGTTAGCTATAAAAACAGTGTAATCAGTACCATCATTTCAGTGATCAAGTGCACTGCTCTCGATAACCTCAGCATTATTCTCTCCTTTGCTTTCCAGTTCCTCTATATTGGTTCCTTCAACACGGTCATCTTTACTGGTTGGGTTTATATCTTTGATATTGCTTACAGCTGGGTTAATGGTAGAATTTCCCTCCATAGATATGTTTTTTCCTTCTGCTTGAATTTCTTCGACCCTCTCACTTTCTCTTTTTTGATCAACAGCAACTTTATCATCGAAACTCTCAACATTTTCTTGACTTATATATGCTGTTATCTCTATGGTTTCTTCAAGTATGGTACCCTCACTTACTGAATTAACAATCATATCATCTTTATCCTGCAGGTCAATACTCATATCCTGCTCAGCACTTTCCTTTGCTTGTTTCTCACTTTCTTCATTGTTCACTTCAGTCTCATCTGATATAACTTTTAGTACAGTTTCTCCTTTTGGAAGTGTACTTCCTCCATCAACTGAATGAACTGACACAACAGGTGAAAAATAAAATATTATGACCACAGAAAATTAATGCATAGCTAATAAAGCCACTAGTGTAATGGTTTATAATACTGTAGTCCCTCTTTTGTGAGATCACCCTCACCTAAAAGAGGTGATCTCCCACTAAAGATGGATGTGCTATTGGGTGGAGGCAAAGTACTACCTCTCTATGTAGCTATGTATGGTATTATAATTATAACACACATACATGTAGCTACATGTGCATTAAAAAGCAAGATGTCTACACTAGATAGGTATCTTGAAGCTATCATTCTTTTTTTTCCCTAAGAATCTGAAGTATAGCACACTTAGCATGTATGTAGCATGTGTATAATAACTATTGTCGGAGGTTACTATAATTTTGATGATCTTAAAATAGCATGATTTTGGTGGTCTCTGGTCTCACAAAGGAGGTAGTCTTTTGACTAGAGGTAAGTTTCTATCATAAATGATGTAATACACACAAATTGTGGAGGTGATCTATTCATAGAAGGGGTCTCTCAAAAGAGGGACTACAATGCATTATATTAGTTGTAATATTAATTAAAAAATGCCATTATGCATTTGAGGCTTTGTGACTAGCTAGGTCTGACCAGTTTTGACCAGTCAGAGGCCATCACTAAGTTCTGTCTCCACTATGTCCTAGATATGTCCTAGAAAATAATCTACTATTGGAAGATCCTCCCTCACCCTCCTTCACCCTCCCACCACCCCACCTTGAGAATGACTGGAGTACTGTATAACAAGTATATAACAGTGCTGGAATAAAAACCTACCGTACATATGTAGCTATAAGTGGGTTAGGTGTTACTAATAGGAATGTATGTAAATGTGAACCAACCTTTTTTACCAGTATTTCTTGAATTTTTTGTTACTGATGAAAATTCACTTATAAGCTACAAACAGTAAATATAATATTATTATGCATAGTCATCCTTTGATCTTGTGTATAATATTATTATTAAACAGACACATATGCAACAACTGACTGAGAACAGCAAACTTTGTAATGATAATTATTCCACAGTCAAAGAATTAATAACTCCAGAATTTAGAGGAATTCAGTTCTAATTATCAATTGGCCTTCTCTATTACAGTATAATATTATATCATTTGTAATTCAGTACTGTATATCTATAATCCTATTCTTTGCAGTAGGACTGTTTCCAGATTATATTATTATGGGTCTAGCAACTGTATTTATTTCTTACCAATTTTGTATCTCCAACTATTCCAAACACTTTACTAGATATAATAGATAGTCTTGGACTTATCTTACTCCATACCTTTAAGAGAATTATAAACAATGATTTGCCATAATTCGGAATTCATTGCTAATATATTATTTTCATGGGTCTATAATATAACAGCAAAAAATTCCCAGTAGGCTCTCTATAACCATGAAAGTCACACCAGTATTTCTGTAGTGGCTGATGTACACTCTGGTTATTATCTTTGAAATAGAAATGGAATTGATAGAGTAACTGTGGCTATAGTCCTAGCATTAATTTGATATTTTTTTTGTAAATTGGATAGGATTATGCTCACATCATCCCTCCATCCTCAACTCCCCATTCTCATTTTCACCCAATACTCTTCTTCCCACTCCCTTCATCCATAACATACTTTCATTTTCCACCCCCACTTCTCCCACTCTCATCCTCTACCCCCACTTCCTCCCCACTTCCATCCTCAACCCCCTACTTCCTTCCCACTCCCATCCTCAACCCCCTACTTCCTTCCCACTCCCATCCTTCATCCTGACTCCTATCCTCCACCCTGACTCCACCCCCTACTCCCATCATCCACCTCCCCACTCCCATCTTCCACCTCCCTACTCCTCCCTTCCACTTCTCACTCCCATTCTTCACTGCCACTCCCATTCCTAACCTCTCTGCTTCTCCATGGAGATGGCATCCACTATTATAGTATGGAGTCTATAGATTGTAATGCACATTGTCCACACTAGGAAGGTTTTATCTTAATACTCACCATTTCATTTCGAATAACATGAAAGTAGAAAATGGCAGCACCCTAAACAATTATAATATGTGCAGTCAATAATCATCATCACAAAGGTATAGGAAGTACGTAATCAACTGAACATGTAGCCATTCTATTAAAAGTTTATTTTTGGATAGCTACCTACTGTGGTTAGTTATTTTAGCTGGAAATATATGCTCCCTTATGTCAATAGCTATACATCTAACCTGTATGGAGTTGAATAAAGTGAAGAACCATGCAAACACAGTTGTGTTGGAATTGATAGCCAGAATTCCAAATATCCAGGTCAGTCCAAGAAGAGGCAGCAGGATGACTGAAGCTATGAACAGTGACCTATTTATAGCAATGATCATCAGTGTCTTTTTAGATAAAATATTAAAATGTCTCTAGATTAATAGTTAATGTTTTTGTCAATAACTTACTTTGCTAAGGCAAAGTTGGAATTTTTATCAGTTTTCTTAATAAAATATCTCTTTTTCTTGCTTTTCAACAAACTGTTCAAACTCAGAACTAAGAATACCACATTCATCTGCAACCATAATGACATAATCATTATAGTAACATCATTGTGTGTGTTATAATGCTTAGTACAGCAACTAATGCCATGATAAAACTAATCCTGTATTGATTAATATGTTCATACAGCACAAACTACAGTGCCAAATTTATCAATCATAATGGATTTCTTAAGATAGCTTGATTGAAACTTACCAGAATGATGAGAAGTATTGGAACAACAAAAGCATAAATAGTGCCTTTTTCAACCGACAGCCAACAAC